>CM035406.1:37954308-38461808 GCA_020310875.1 Ceratopteris richardii
TCCGATACTCAATCACACTTGTGAGCGAGAGGTGTTTAAGCTTTAGTACAACACTTTGCGATCATAGGAAATGGAAAATTTGCAAAAAAATCATGCAGGCACTATGTGCAGATGCTTTAATTTATGCGATCCACGAGGGTGAGTGATGCACACAAACCCACCAAGCTGCTCTTATGATGCCATAGGCTGCCTTGCTGCCTCTAGAGCACCAAACTTTGTGTACATATAATTGAGGGCATCGGAGCACTTTTCAACTAAACCTTGTCGTTGAAGACCCTCATGTATTCTAATGCCTTTGCTCAAGTCTTTGTTCCTGGCACAACTTCTCAATATACCAACAAATGCATCTCGGTCATAGCTCCGCGAAGACAACCATCTGGTCGACTGATCGAGTACCTGCAATCAAGCGTATTTTTCTGCCAAATAGAAGCATATTAGTGCATAAAAATTAACCATTTCATGAGCTAACATACTCCCCTCTTCTTAATTGCGAAGTCATCCTCGACGAGCGATATGCTACCTGCACTCAAGTTATCCAACATGTGATCATCACTCAATCAATTACAAATCTTTACCTTGTATGCCTATTCTCTTCTTCCTCGATGTAGCATCTGCAATCGCCCTCATACAATCATCGGTTAGTACCAATATCCAATCACTCCACTTACCATCTTTGTCCATCTTCTCGCATCTTCATCAACATGTCCACCTGTCTGCAAACTTCATTAAAACATTAGAACCTTTTTTCATCAAAACACAATATGTACAACCAAAATGAAAAGACAATCATATCCTTCATCCACATCACACATATATACTCAGAAGACACATCATGATCCCGCATCACTCATGCATTCTCGTCACGCACAACACACATGCAAGCAAAAAGCCCATCCACATTCTCTCTCGTCACTCTTCTCGACTGTTCGTTCAACACATCACAAATCTTTGTTCCACATGCATACTCAACACACTTTCCACACACACCATATATAATCAAAACAATTCCCCACTTCCATTTTTGATACTCTTCTTGGCCATACGATCGCTTTCCTGATTTCTTTTTCTCGTTTCTAACTGAGTTCTCTCGCCGATTTTTCATTCCCCTTCTACATAGGGTTTCCACTACCCGCTTTTCTTTTCATCGTCTCTTTGTTCTTTTTTGGCTTTTCAACTAAATTCTATGCTAGGTCACCACCATACCTCTTGAATTGATGGACACGCGGCAAAGACCACGCAAGCCTAACATGAGTTCATTCCGACAAGATCCCTTATCGTCGACATGATTCGGGACATCGCAAGTAGTTGCACAACCTAAAAACCAAAATGTGCACCTCTCCAGAATTTGAAGACGAACAAAGTCACTAGCATGCTTGGATCCCTCGAGTCCAAGTCTTCCACAAACACGTTGCAGCCAAAACCCTAGCCGAGCTTAAGCTTTGATTCGACATGCCTCATCAGGAGTCCACACCTTCCCAGATCCCCACAAGCAAAGACACATATTCCCATCCGAGCATCATGCTCTCTCACCTCTCCTTTGTCCCCCCTCGAGCGAGGAATTCGTCTCATTCATTTTCTTTTCCACATTTTTCTCTCTTTTTTTTCATCATTTTTCCACATATTTACTCACACTTGCCCGCCTACGCCGAAGCTGGATGCGACTTGTGGACTTGACCACCCGATCGAGTTTCTTCCACCCATCTACCAACCCAACGTAGTGCGACACACAGACGGCTAGCCCTATGCGAAACTGACATCGGTTCGTGGCTTTGACCACCCGGCCAAAGTGGGTCCACCCACCTATCGGCCCACATAGGTGCATAGCCACATGCACACATACATAAACATATATTTTTTCCCTTTTGTTTTTTTGTTTCATTCTCGCATCTCGAGAATTAGGAGACAAAAGAAAGGACCATTTCCCAACCCAACCAATCACAACACACACACACATACCCCCCCCTGGACATCCCGATGAGACACATCGCCTCTCTGCCGCTACTCAAGCCAAAATCCAGCCACTAATGCCTTGGTCAACACGTCCTCGCAAAACCCCCACATACTAACCAGCTCATCAACCTGGAACCTCAAAGAGTGTCACTTCAGTCCTAAGCGTACAACCAACTCGATCCATCCATCCTCACATCTCTGACTCGCAATCCCACAAAGCAAACCCTAATCAGACCTAAAGCCATCCCTACCGACATCCATCGCCTCGTCTATTTCTTTTTCATCTCCAACCTCTGCCTCGCAGAGATACCACCTGACCTGATAAATGACCTGGAAAATTACCATTGCTCGTTGTGCCCTTTAATGACTCAAGCCTCGATGCTAAGTCCCTTAATCCTTACTTGTTGTACTCAATATCACTATGATATTGGAACAGGTCAGATTCAATGCCTCGGAACCGATTCCATATTTGCTCCATCTCTTTATCCTCTCTCACCCTTTTTGCACTTCCCAGGGGAATAGCCTCCCTCTTCTCAACTCGAACGGTCAACTTCTGGACTTCCTCTCTAATCGATCTTTCCTCCCAAATCCTATTCATATTTTCTACATCTAGATCATCTACCTTCTTCGACACTTCATTTTTCATTCTTTCTAACTCCAGGTGGAACCCTTCCACTACCTTACCCGCTTGGTCATCATATCTACCAGTCATCTCTCGCAATTTCTCGATCTCCTTTTCCATTCGGTCGACTCTCTCTACAAAGTCATCAATGTCTCGTGAGAGCTCTTCTTCAATCGAAACTCCATGGCAATCGGCTATTGTCAAGCCGATTCTTAGGTATAGGGCCACATTTTCATGCTCAGACCTCGCAAGGCCTTCCCGCAAGCTTTTGTTCGCTTTCAACTTCTTGTTTCTATTCTCCACAACTTGCAACTGTTCTACACATTTTGTGACAACCTCTCCTAACCTCGCTTGACTTTCTTCAAGCTTTTCTACCTTGGACCTCTCGCTATCTCGCTCTACGCGAGGTAAAATGACTTGACATTGCAAGCTCTTTACAAGTTCCATCAAAGTATGATTCTGGGATTCCCTATCTATGCTTCTGTTCACTCATGGGGTCTCTGTTGATGAAGCGACTCCACTCATGTCAACTTCCACATACAAAGAGGATGAACACCTATCCGATTCATTTGTTGTGACCTTTAGGTCAGTCACCTCTTTTGAGCCACACACATGCTCGCACAACCTCTTTTTCCCGCATTCTACGCATCTAGGGACAAAGTCCAATGGACTTGACACACGAGGGCAAAACTTTGCAATGTGCCCGACTTTCTCGCAGCACCAACACCGAATATAATTCGAGGTTGGACCAACCTGACGACATTCATATGAATGGCTTCGCATTGAGGGTCCAAACGCGCTTCGACTTCTATTCCATTCGGAGTTCATCATCCTGAGGCCAACCTTTTGAAAGTCCCCGACTTGCGGACTTTGTTTCATCACTTTACCAAGACCAAAGCATCCAATCCGGGGCTTGGCTGTGCCACACAATTGGGGCACCAAGCGAGCTCGTAGCAATCTGTATGAGATGTGCTAAGCCAATTCCCGGCAGACGCACTAAAACGTATAGTCTCTTAGTCCAAGGGAAATTGTCTCATACACACCTATGTTTTGTTCAACTAACTAGTACTAGGCCACTTTCTTTTACTTTGAGTCCACAATTGCTCTCGAATATGTCCTTTTTAGGGATCCCCAGTAGGATCGCCAAATGGATAAGGTCTTAGCCCCCAAAATAAGATCTTTTAACACGACAAAACACCAACAATATCTAACTATATCTTACTCGGATTCTTGTCTCTCACAACTTTTTCTACTTGGAGCTCACAATTCGGCATAGACATTTCACTTTTGCAATCCCCGATAGGATCGCCAAATGAATCAGTCATAGTGCCCAAGGAAAAGGATGTAGAAATACACTTGTGAACTACCCCAAAACACTCGAGATCGGCCTATTAGTGCTCCTCTAAGCCCACACTCAGACTCCAATATCATAGTAGAGTAGGAAAGAAACCCGATACCCACTACCAAGGTTGACCCTTGCAAGCACACTCTTCTTCTTGCACACACGTCCTATCTACTTCTTCTCCTTCTTCCTTTCTCTCTAATTTCCTCACTTACTCCCTTTCCCTCCACTTTCTTTTTTTCCTCCTCCCGAACTCTTGCTTGCTCTCACATGTACACTTGCACACACTCTCACTGTCCCTTCTTCCCGCTTCCCCTCTATGTCCGACACACACTTACTCTCTCCCTCCCTCTCACTTCTTTACTCTCTTACACAAACATACACTCACACACTCTTATCACTTTCACTCTCTCACTCACTTATCCTCACTCTTTCACTCACACTTTCTTTCTCTTCTCCTCCACACTCTCACTCTCCATCATGCTCTTTCCCGCATTCTCACTCTCTTCCACATCTTCCCTCCTTCCCTCCTTTCTTCTTTTCTTTCTTCCTTTCTTTATCTCTTTCTTACTCTGTTCCTCACGCTTTCTCAGTTAGCAAGTATACCATGCTCAAGGGACACAAGTGTCTAGATGGCAGCACATAGAAGACACATGACAGTTTATGCTAAGCAAACACGTGCACTCATGACTACCCAAATCTATTCCCCTTCCTTTCTACTCCTTGCGTTCGATGACTTCATTCATATGGACATATTATAGAAGTTTCAAACCAGGTCATACAAAACATATGATCCTCGATTAGGATTGTAGAAAACCTACAAGATTGGAATTATGAGTCTCACTCTATTCTTCCTATCTGAAGCACAAATATTTGGTTAACGAATGTTATCTTCGGCTTATTTGGAGAGGTAAGCTAGCTTTTCAATATACATTTACAGATCAACTGTCATTGGATACATACATACAGGCTCGTTTAGTCCTAGATGGTAACCGATAATACCAATGTTTGTGGGTGCACATGTAATTGAGTGAGAAAAGTTCAGTCCACACATCCTGTTATGCCATAGAATACTGGTATTCTAGTAGTGTTGTGCAAAATGAAGTTTACACCCTTCATAATTAGACTTGCTTCAAGGAAGATCAATAATCCATCAACATGAATCATAAAAAGCTAGAAAGGAATTGTCTCATGCAAGAGAAATATTCCTAGTGAACTGACAATAAAACAAAACAGGTTGAGGGCAAACTTGGTTAAGGAATCCATAAGAGCATCACCATTCATGCATTTACTCTCTGGAGCTTTCTGGCTGGCCCTTCCTTTCAATTTCGCTCTCTGATTCCTCCACGTGATTAGCTTCCTTCTTCAATGAGTACTCCAGTATAACAACGTTCTTCTGTTGGGTTCACCCTTCAGCTTAATCGGCTTTAGATTTATTCATCGAGCTTCCCTTGGAAATCAATTACTTCAGTCCCTTCAGCGGCAGCAGATCACCCGCTTCCATTCTCTTCAAACATTTGTTCCTTATTCAGTGCCCAGAAATCTTTCTTTAAATATGCTCAATGGCCTGTTAATGCCTTCGTATCAACATCTCTCCAAGGAAAAGACACCTCAATTAACTTCCTTCGTCGGAATATTTGTAGGTACATGAATCTGCAAGTTGCTTTTCAACAAGCACAATGAAGTTCAGTGAGCCCATCAAATCTCATTATAACCCACTAGCACCCGTGTTCCAAATGATTTGAGGCCGATGATAAGCACAACTTTCATCAACCTGAATAGTTGTATAAATTCTTAGAGATTTCTCTAGTCTTCTTGTGATGCGCCAATGAGCTTCTGGGGTTCGTAGAGGTAGGCCATCTTTTTATCGAAAGAAATGACTTCTTTCACATCAAAGATTTTCTTAGCAAAGAAAAAAACCGTTCGTCATCTGAGCACTTTATTGTGGCGTTGATATGAGTCGACTCTCAATATGCAACTATGGGTGCAATTCACCATAAGTATGAACGAAGGAACTTGTTGTAAGAGCTCTAAAACCTTCTTTCATTGTCTTCCTTATGCCTCATATCTCCAGCACCATCTCTATTTGTAGATCTTCAACTGACCTGTTCTAAGCTCCACATGAAATTTGCATGTTGTAGAGGTGGCGAAGGGCAGAATTCCCTAGAGATTTATCCTCTATGTGGGTAATTTCTTCAAACTTAAGAGCTATTGGCATTACGATCTGCACAAGTGCCCTCTCAAATCTTCCATTCCTCTCATAAGTATTTGTCAACCATGTGTACATTAAGGTAAAACTCCACTAGTGGCAAGTATTACTCAAAATTCACAAAGATAACTCTGTCATGTAAAATATGCTGAAAGAATCAACTCCCAAGGAACTTCAACACCTCCTATCTCTATATTCTGGTCACTGGCATCAATCTCATTCTCAATCAATATATTCCACACAGAGCTCCCAAAAATTCTCTGCCTCAACATCAAAATGTCGTGCTCTTTTGGATTCTCCGTAATGCTCCAGATTTCAATAAGAGTTGATCAGCAATGGCATCTTATGCATTCCCTTTGTTCTTTGTGAAGACCCTCCAGCCCCTTTGCAAAGGGATTTTCCCCCTGATTCCCTCTTTTCCTGTACCTCCACATCCACCGAAGCTCTCCTAGTGGTACTTAACTTCTTCACCCTTATTGACAAAAAAACTCCCCCCCTCCTTCCGCCTCAGATGGGCTTTCCTCGACTCCCCGCCTGCTCAGAGCTCTCCTCTATTGGCAGGATAGGAACTAGAGACCCGCGATAACTACCCCCTTGTCACCATCCATACGCTGGACTCTGAGTTCTCATAGACTGTCCCCCACCTGAACCTCTTCCGTCACCTGATCTAGGGCGTTTCGGGTCAGCAAAACGAACAATTAATGGCTGATGGCACCCCCCTTCTGTAAACACTATCTAGTGCAGATATAGCAGCGGATGCCATATCCTTTTCTAGGTAAGAAACAAAAGCGCAACCTCCACTTTGTTTCTGCTCATTCCGAAAAAAACATAAACATTTTCAACCCGATAGAATTGAGAGAATATCTCTGCAGGACCTGATCCCTCCACAAAATGTGGGTGTATTGGACCCCTTGCTCCCAGAGGAAGTATTCCTGTCTGTGGCAGTAATCCAATGCCGCCTGGCCCTCCCCCTTCTTCATCGTTTCCCCAGCTCTCCAGGAGTGTCTGCCACATTAGATAAAAACAAAAAAGACAAAAGAAAACTACCTGCCAGCGCATGGCCGAGGCCGTCCTCTCTTTTCTTTCTTTGTACACAAAACAGAAGCGGCCAATTTTGTCGTCCCCTTTTTTCTGACAATTAGAACGGCCCCTTGTCCGATACTCAATCACACTTGTGAGCGAGAGGTGTTTAAGCTTTTGTAATCATGCAGGCACTATGTGCAGATGCTTTAATTTATGCGATCCACGAGGGTGAGTGATGCACACAAACCCACCAAGCTGCTCTTATGATGCCATAGGCTGCCTTGCTGCCTCTAGAGCACCACACTTTTTGTACATATAATTGAGGGCATCGGAGCACTTTTCAACTAAACCTTGTCGTTGAAGACCCTCATGTATTCTAATGCCTTTGCTCAAGTCTTTGTTCCTGGCACAACTTCTCAATATACCCACAAATGCATCTCGGTCATAGCTCCGCGAAGACAACCATCTGGTCGACTGATCGAGTACCTGCAATCAAGCGTATTTTTCTGCCAAATAGAAGCATATTAGTGCATAAAACTTAACCATTTCATGAGCTAACATACTCCCCTCTTCTTAATTGCGAAGTCGTCCGCGACGAGCAATATGCTACCTTGTATGCCTATTCTCTTCTTCCTCGATGTAGCACCTGCAATCGCCCTCATACAATCATCGGTTAGTACCAAAATCCAATCATTCCACTTACCATCTTTGTCCATCTTCTCGCATCTTCATCAACATGTCCACCTGTCTGCAAACTTCATTAAAACATTAGAACCTTTTTTCATCAAATCACAATATGTACAACCAAAATGAAAAGACAATCATATGCTTCATCCACATCACACATATATACTCAGCAGACACATCATGATCCGCATCACTCATGCATTCTCGTCACGCACAACACACATGCAAGCAAAAAGCCCATCCACATTCCCTCTCGTCACTCTTCTCGACTGTTCGTTCAACACATCACAAATCTTTGTTCCACATGCATACTCAACACACTTTCCACACACACCATATATAATCAAAACCATTCCCCACTTCCATTTTTGATACTCTTCTTGGCCATACGATTGCTTTCCTGATTTCTTTTTCTCGTTTCTAACTGAGTTCTCTCGCCGATTTTTCATTCCCCTTCTACCTAGGGTTTCCACTACCCGCTTTTCTTTTCATCGACTCTTTGTTCTTTTTTGGCTTTTCAACTAAATTCTATGCTAGGTCACCACCATACCTCTTGAATTGATGGACATGCGGCAAAGACCACGCAAGCCTAACATGAGTTCATTCCGACAAGATCGCTTATCGTCGACATGATTCGGGACATCGCAAGTAGTTGCACAACCTAAGAACCAAAATGGGCACCTCTCAAGAATTTGAAGATGAACAAAGTCACTAACATGCTTGGATCCCTCAAGTCCAAGTCTTCCACAGACACGTTGCAGCCAAAACCGTAGCCGAGCTTAAGCTTCGATTCGACATGCCTCATTAGGAGTCCACAGCTTCCTAGAACCCCACAAGCAAAGACACATATTCCCATCCGAGCATCATGCTCTCTCACCTCTCTTTTGTCCCCCCTCGAGCGAGGAATTCGTCTCATTTATTTTTTTTCCACATTTAACTCTCTTTTTTTTTCATCATTTTTCCACATATTTACTCACACTTGCTGGCCTACGCCGAAGCTGGATGCGACTTTTGGACTCGACCACCCGATTGAGTTTGTTCCACCCATCTACCAACCCAACGTAGCGCGCGACACACAGACGGCTAGCCCTATGCAAAATCGATGTCGGTTCGTGGCTTTGACCACCCGGCCAAAGTGGGTCCACCCACCTATCGGCCCACATAGGTGCATAGCCACATGCACACATACATAAACATATATTTTTTCCCTTTTGTTTTTTTTTTCATTCTCGCATCTCGAGAATAAGGAGACAAAAGAAAGGACCTTTTCCCAACCCAACCAATCACGACACAGACACATATCCCCCCGTAGACATCTCGATGAGACACATCTCCTCTCTGCCGCTACTCAAGCCAAAATCCAACCACTAATGCCTTGGTCAACACGTCGTTGCAAAACCCCCACATACTAACCACCTCATCGACCTGGAATCTCAAAGAGTGTCACTTGAGTCCTAAGCGTACAACCAACTCGATCCATCCATCCTCACATCTCTGACTCGCAATCCCACAAAGCAAACCCTAATCAGACCCAAAGCCATCCCTACCGACATCCATCGCCTCGTCTATTTCTTTTTCATCTCCAACCTCTGCCTCGCAGAGATACCACCTGACCCGATAAATGACCTAGAAAATTACCATTGCTCGTTGTGCCCTTTAATGACTCAAGCCTCACTGCTAAGTCCCTTAATCCTTGCTTGTTGTACTCAATATCACTATGATATTGGAACAGGTCAGATTCAATGCCTCTGAACCGATTCCATATTTGCTCCATCTCTTTATCCTCTCTCACCCTTTTTGCACTTCCGAGGGGAATCGCCTCCCTCTTCTCAACTGGAACGGTCAACTTCTGGACTTCCTCTCTAATCGATCTTTCCTCCCAAATCCTATTCATATTTTCTACATCTAGATCATCTACCTTCTTCGACACTTCACTTTTCATTCTTTCTAACTCCAGGTGGAACCCTTCCACTACCTTACCCGCTTGGTCATCATATCTACCAGTCATCTCTCGCAATTTCTCGATCTCCTTTTCCATTCGGTCGACTCTCTCTGCAAAGTCTTCATTGTCTCGTGAGAGCTCTTCTTCACTCGAAACTCCATGGCAATCGGCTATTGTCAAGCTGGTTCTTAGGTCTAGGGCCACATTTTCATGCTTAGACCTCGCAAGGCCTTCCCTCAAGCTTTTGTTTGCTTTCAACTTCTTGTTTCTATTCTCCACAACTTGCAACTGTTCTACACATTTCGCGACAACCTCTCCTAACCTCGCTTGACTTTCTTCAAGCTTTTCTACCTTGGACCTCTCGCTATCTCGCTCTACCCAAAGCAAATTGACTTGACATTCCAACCTCTTTACGAGTTCCATCAAAGTATGATTCTGGGATTCCCTATCTGTGCTTCTGTTCACTCTTGGGGTCTCTGTTGATGAAGCGACTCCACTCATGTCAACTTCCACATACAAAGAGGATGAACACCTATCCGATTCATTTGTTGTGACCTTTAGGTCAGTCACCTCTTTTGAGCCACACACATGCTCGCACAACCTCTTTTTCCCGCATTCTACGCATCTAGGGACAAAGTCCAATGGACTTGACACACGAGGGCAAAACTTTGCAATGTGCCCGACTTTCTCGCAGCACCAACACCGAATATAATTTGAGATTGGACCAACCTGACGACATTCATATAAACGGCTTCGCATTGAGGGTCCAAACGCGCTTCGACTTCTATTCCATTCGGAGTTCATCATCCTGAGGCCAACCTTTTGAAAGTCCCTGACTTGCGGACTTTGTGTCATCACTTTATGAAGACCAAAGCAACCAATCCGGGGCTTGGCTGTGCCACACAATTGGGGCACCAAGCGAGCTCGTAGCAATCTCTATGAGATGTGCTAAGCCAATTCCCGGCAGACGCACCAAAATGTATAGTCTCTTAGTCCAAGGGAAATTGTCTCACACACACCTATGTTTTGTTCAACTAACTTGTACTAGGCCACTTTCTTTTACTTTGAGTCCACAATTGCTCTCGAATATTTCCTTTTTAGGGATCCCCAATAGGATCGCCAAATGGATAAGGTCTTAGCCCCCAAAATAAGATCTTTTAACACGAGAAAACACCAACAATATCTAACTATATCTTACTCGGATTCTTGTCTCTCACAACTTTTTCTACTTTGAGCTCACAATTCGGCATAGATATTTCACTTTTGCAATCCCCGATAGGATCCCCAAATGAATCAGTCCTAGTGCCCAAGGAAAAGGATGTAGAAATACACTTGTGAACTGCCCCAAAACACTCGAGATCGGCCTATTAGTGCTCCTCTAAGCCCACACTCAGACTCCAATATCATAGTAGAGTAGGAAAGAAACGATACCCACTACCAAGGTTGACCCTTGCAAGCACACTCTTCTTCTTGCACACATGTCCTATCTACTTCTTCTCCTTCTTCCTTTCTCTCTATTTTCCTCACTTACTCCCTTTCCCTCCACTTTCTTTTTTTCCTCCTCCCGAAGTCTTGCTTGCTCTCACATGTACACTTGCACACACTCTCACTGTCCCTTCTTCCCGCTTCCCCTCTATGTCCCTGTTAGCTCCGGAAATGGTTGATTTTTATGCACTAATGTGGTTCTATTTGGCAGGAAAATATGTTTGATTTCAGTTCGTAGGAGCTTTCGGCATGCCATGTCGCGTTAAAATTGGATGTTTTGAAGCAGAACATGAGGCCTGGGAACCCCTTGGTGACACAAGAGGAGCTTTTGGCGATAACCAATTCCGATTCACGTTATTGTGCCATGCTGCATGTGAAGCACCTCCATTAAACGAAGAACACAATACTCATGTTGACTGTTCTGGAATTTTGAAGGAACAAACATTGCCACATGTGAATGGTATGGCTACTTGTTCTTGTTTGCCCATGTCAATGCATTGTGTACATGGCGTAGTGTGTCAATGTCAAAAGGCAGGATTCATGCAAGGCACCCCTTTCCATCAAATGAACGCCTCTCTTCTCAATGACTACGGACGTGGAGAAATGAATAAAGCTTCCAAATGGCAAAATGGTGACAATGCGGCCACTGATTCTGCAACCTCTCAAGTTTGCAGTAAGAAGTCACATTCTCAGGCTGAACAAAGTGCTCGAATATTACATTATGATCCTTCTAAACGAGTGACTCCTAGAATAACTGGTGCAGTTGGGACCCTTACATCAATAATGTCATGTATGAGTTTGGGGATGAACTGTTGATGAAAACAATCAGTGATTCTGTAAAGCTTGTGATGAATGAGTCTCCTTTACGCCCTTTGATTCTTGGTGGTGACCACTCTATCACATATCCTGTTGTGAGGGCTGTCACAGAGCAGTTAGGAGGACCTGTGGACATCTTGCATTTTGATGCACATCCTGATATATACCATGCTTTTGAAGGGAACATTTATTCTCATGCATCATCCTTTGCACGGATAATGGAAGGTGGACATGCACGTCGCCTGCTACAAGTTGTAGTTAGATCCATAAATAAAGAAGGAAGACAACAAATAGAGAAGTTTGGAGTCGAGTTATTTGAGATGAGAAATTTATATAAAGATATGGGATTCTTGGAGAATCTGGAGCTTGGAGTGGGTGCCAAGGGTGTCTATATATCTATCGATTGTGACTGCCTTGATCCAGCTTTTGCACCAGGAGTATCACATCTAGAACCTGGTGGATTGTCATTTCGGGATGTGATGAATATTTTGCGAAATTTGAAGGGGGATACCTTATCTGAATCCACGTGGGGGGGGGGGGTTCGCAAAAAAGGAGGAGGATTGTTTGGTTTTTTGTGTGGTTGTTCTGTGCAGATATTCGGGGGGTGTGGAAGGGATGGCTGTTGAGAAGGAAGGAGAAGGCCTATCGGGGTTCTCTGCTCTGTCCACGGGAGTCCTTCTGTGTCTTTGCAGGCATGCACACACCCAACAACAGCAAAAAGGGGGCGGTGTGTAGGCCCGGAAGCGGGGAAGGGAGGTCATCAGCGTCTCATCGGTAAGAAATCACGTTTTTTCCGAGTATCTTTGTTTCTGTGGGAGAAGCGGACGTCTGTTGTGTTTCTGACAGAGAGAGAGATCCTCAGATGGCGGACAGAGGGAAGGGATTGTGTCGTATGAGCCTCAAGCTTTATAGTGATGCAACAATTCATGACCTCAATAAAACCTTTTACACATGTAATATTTCGAGTAGCCATAGATCGCTTGAAATGTGCGCAATTTGTGAACAGCTTGCTTCGAAAATCCTATCCCCAAGACGATAGCAGTCCTGTGCAAGATTAAGGTGTTTTTCAGCACATTGAGGGCCTACAGTTTTGAACATTTTGAATGGATTTGGACCCTTTTCACAGAAGAACGCCTCAGATATGGTGATAATGGTCCCCGCTTGATTATCACATCGTTAATATGGAGAATGGTTTTTTTTTTCGATATTGAGGGTTAGTATTTGACCCTTTTCATTGAAACTTTTGAGAAGAGGTGTACTCTATCAGAATCAAACTCCTGATGCAGTTTGTTCTCTGTTTGAGATTTTGACCAATCCTTGCAGCCACAATGCCGTAATGACTGTACTGCTGTAAAAGGAGCTTCTAAAGCATTATCTGTTTCTTCTTACTTCCCATTGTACCCTTTCTCCGTTCTCTGCTCAACTATTTTTTTCTTGTACCCGATTTATCTGTGACTATTCTCTCAGGCTTTTGCATAGTTAAAGCGACTGAGAGAGAGAGAGATAGAGAGATAGAGAGAGAGTACGTTGGTCTGTCTTGTCTTTGCTCGGAGTAGACTGTGGGGCGGATTCATGGCGTTCATATCTTCATAGTTCCATTGAAGTTTCTCGAGTGTCCGGACATGTAATTGTTATATGATATTCTCATTTTATAAGTGGCTTCGGGGTGGGACCTTGCTTAATTTCTCTCCTTCTGTTGCGCTTCCTTATATTGATATAGCATAACAATGCGCGTAGTCAAGCTTTGCAGGTATTTCAGCGTTTGCAAGGGGTTGCTGGCAGTTTCTGTGTCATGATGTTCACTTGTGCATCGTCCAATACGAAGAACGGCGTGATTTTTTTACAGCTAAGCACGTGATAGATGGCCCGTTGATAGATCAAATATTCTTCGTGTAACTGGCTGCACGTTGTCTCGGTTGTTTACTATGTGGGAGCAGGTGATGTGGAGCAATTTCCTCTGGGACATGAAAGTAGTTCTCTGTAGGCGCCGAACATGTCTTTTTCTGTGTGTGTATGTGTGTGAGTGTATAAGAGTGTGGAAAAGGAGTGTGTGAAAGCATCTGTATGCGTATGAGTGAAAGAGAGCTCGGAGAGGGGAGAGCATACAATCATCAATTACAGATACCTTTGTAGCTTCTAGGTAATCCAAGTAGACCGATTGCGAGAGGTTTGAGCAAAATAAAGGTTTTCACAATCAATTGTTCCGTGGGCTTAAGACCTTAACATTTTGGTGCGTCTGCCGGGAATTTATGAGCTAGTGCATAGACATAGGAAGAATCCATTGCGAGATAATTGTGGGCTCTAGGTAATCCAATTGGACCGATTCCGAGGGAGTTGAACAAAATAACACCTCGTATAATCACTTTTTCCTTAGGCTCAAGACCATAAAATTTTGGTGCGTTTGCCGGGAAACTGCTTGGTACGTCTCTATAAGAGAGTGCCATAGGTTCGCCTAGCGCCACAGGTTGGCTGAGCTTGCGGACCCAAGATCTAGTACATGAGCGAGGGAAGTTCATTGTCAGGAGCAACACAAACGCAAAGAGAGGAACGCGCTCAGAGAAGAGCCCTTGAAAGAGAAAGGAGAAGGTGGGAACCGCCAGGCGAGTGGACCTCGATTGGTTCGAAGAAATCAGTAAAAAACGTGTACTCCCGTAGGAGAGTCGCAAATCAAGTGCGAAAGTTTGAAGGAGGGATCCTGAAGCCACGTGTATTAAATTTTTGGGATCGAAGTGATATCGACATCACACCTCTGTTCGAAATGGCTCAGCAGATTTCGGTTCACTTGGGGGACTTCACCAAGTTCTCAGGTACTTGGGACGAAGATCCGGATAGTTTTATCCAGTTGTTTGAGGTTACTTGTGAGGCCAATGATGTAGTTGACCAGGATCAAAGGTTGAGAATTTTTCCGGCTATCCTCCGTGATGAGGCAGCCAATTGGTATGGGAATTTGACACCACAAGAGCGTGGAACTTATCAAATGCTCAAGGAAGCCTTTTTGGCAAAGTTTCGACGACAAGGCTTCCAAGACAGATTGGCCCAACAAATGGATTACTTGCAACAAGGAGTCAATGAGAGCATTGATAACTACATTCAGAGAATGGAAACGTTGGTAAGAAAGATGGGCGTGAATGCCCCGAACGATGAGACATTGAAACGAAGATTCATTTCGGGATTGCGAGATCCTACGGCACAGCAGCATATCAGCCTGACAAGACCTGCGACTTTAATGGATGCTAAGGAACAAGCGAGGCTTTGGGAGGAAGTACAATTATGCCAACAAAGGAAGATGGAGCTCTTATACGAGCCAATGGGAGGCCCAGGAAACATATCGATGAAAGATCCTGGCCAAGGAAGTCCCGCATTGACGACCCCAGCTTTTGTAGCTACCACTAGCACGCCAATTGAGGCAAAGCCTGCGCTAACTGAAGAACGAATATTGGAATCGGTCACACAAGCTATAAAAGCTGCCACAATAACCCAGGAGACATACACAGTAAAACCAGAGGTAACTACGAACCCCAATCAAGTGTTTCGATCAAATACATGGTGTGGGAAGTGCCATGGTTACGGCCATTTGGCTTCAGAATGCCCTATAGTCTCGAGAGTATTCACAGATAGATCACCACCTAGGATGCGTTGCACTGTTTGCGGAAGAACAAATCACACAGAGGACCGATGTTACAACAAGAGAGCCTATGAAGAAAGGACCATGAAATCAGGAGATACAAGAGAGAGACCTTACATGGGATTGACCGCTCAAAGTGTCCCACCTACATCTCGTTGGGAAAACAGACCGACTTATGGATATGGTGCTCAGGGTCAAGGAGGAGACTATCCGAGAGGAGCCGCACGTGATCAAAGAAGAGATGGTCCAATCCAGTGCTGGAGATGTCATGGCTTTGGCCATACTCAATCTAGATGTCCAAACGAAAAGAAGCCAATTGATTATACCCCGCTATGTAGGTACTGTAGTGGAGAGGGCCACTTTGATGAAGATTGTCCAAAACGAAGGGCTGCCGTCGGCAAGGAAAAAGGCCCAGTAGGATCCTCGAATTATGTTGATACTCAGATGCATTCCACATCGAGAGCTCAAGAGCACGTCCCTACAATCGGAGTAGTGTTCAAGACACCGAACCCTCAAGAAGGCTCTAGCTCGTCAATGCACTTTGTAGATGCGTACGAGGCCAAGAAACCACACAAAGATCCAACTGTGGCAGTAGTCACAAGGACTCAAGAGTATTCGAAAAAGAATCCAGGAGGCGAAGGTGAAGAAGGGGGTCAAGAGAAGATCGCTGAGCGTGAAGAGGTAGAAAACCAAGTTGGAGGATTTGCTGAGAAGCAAGAGTTTGAGGATGGGGAAGAAATTGAGATTCTTCCACCAGTGACCAAGGAGTTTGTGCCAGGCATAGCACCATTCCCTGAAAGATTGAAAGCTCCTAAGAGTAGAAAGGAAAGACAAAGTTCGGAAGAAGTGGATATTGTAAAGTTGCTCGCTGACACGGAAGTCACGTTGGACATTGGCACATTGCTAAAATGTTCACCTGCTTATAGGAAACAATTCTATAACGAATATATTAAGAAGCCGAGGAAAGCTCGAGATAAAAATAGACAAGATGAAGATGTCCAAGGGATCACTTAAAGTATTACAACGCAAATCGATTCAAATGCTCCAGCTGTGACGGTCGAGATTAAAGGGTATGCAGTCCCTGGTGCTCAATTAGATAGTGGAGCCGCAGTCAACCTAATGACTGAGTTCATGATGAAAGCTTTGGGCCTCAACCACATGGAAGAGACGCCGATGTCTTTGAGAATGGCAGATCAAACACAAGTGAAGCCTGCGGGTTTGAAGAATGTAAGCACAGTTGTGGGCGGTCTAGAGTTTAAAGTTGATTATCTGATAGTAAGACCAAGGACCTCAGAGGCTACCTTCTCGATCCTACTTGGGCGGCCATGGCTGGTGCAAGCCGAATGTGTGCATGACTGGCGCACAGGTTTTATTTCAATAGGGCCAAAGTCTGATCGGATTCAATTACAAGTATCCCCACCCTCGAGCAACAAGAAGAAGACAATAATAGTCGATGAGATGGAAAAGAAAGAAAAGGAGAAAGCAAGGCAAGAGATTGCACGAGCTAGGTTTTCTTTGAACACAGATAACTACAAGAATCTGCTTCAAGACGGGTTCAACTTGCAGCTCTTTAAGAATCAAGACACGAAGATGGGAGAGTATCAAAATCCATTGCTCTATAACGACGATTCCGATCAGGAGTTGCTAGGATGGTTGACGCACACAAGAGAATTTGAGTGCTACATGTTGAGTATAGACGCAAAGGAAAATAAAGCTACTCAGAGGATTTTTGGGCAACTCAGAGGATTTTTGGGCCATGCAAATTATTATCGATGTTTTATATTAAATTTTGCATCCATAGCGGCACCACTGACGAATCTTTTGAGGAAAGACCAACAATACCAATGGACTGGAGAGTGTCAAGTTGCATTCGACTCGATCAAAGAAAGATTGATAAATGCACCGATTTTGGTAGCACCCGACTGGACGAGAGAATTTCATGTGCATACCGACGCTTCTCATACTGCGGTTGGAGCAGTACTATGCCAAGCCGATGAAAAGAAGTTGGACCATCCTATTTATTACGCAAGTCGCAATTTGAATAGCACTGAGAGGAACTACACGACTACAGAAAAGGAATGCCTATCGATGATCTTTGCGGTGAACAAGTATCGGCATTACTTGATGGGAAAGCATTTCACTTTTTATGTGGATCATGAAGCCCTTAAGTACATCATTAATAAACCCGAGCTATCAGGGCGACTGATGAGGTGGATGCTACTCCTCCAAGATTTTCAGTTCACAGTGGTAACCAGACCAGGCAAAGCACATATATTGGCTGACCATTTATCTCGAATTGTTAATGAGGAGCCAATCTCTGGTGTGCCCGACGATGCTCCTGATGGGCATCTGTTCCAGGTTGATGCTAAAGTACCTTGGTATGCCGACTTGGTGAACTTCTTGTGCACTACTAAATATCCGCCACGAGCAAGCAAGAGAGAAAAGCAAAAACTGTTAGCATTGGCGAAGCACCATAGCATCATTGGGGGGCAACTCTATCGATATTTTGTTCATGAGAGCATTTATCGGAGGTGTCTCGAGGAAGAAGAAGCAGATCTAGTGTTGAGGGCTTTGCATGACGAACCTTGTGGTGGGCATTTTGCTGGTGAACTGACGGCAAGAAAGATTTTATTGGCTGGGTATTGGTGGCCAACGCTGTTCAAAGACTCACATACATACTGTAAGAAATGTGACAAATGCCAACGAATGGGCAAACCCACATTAGCACACGCTGCTCCTCTTACGCCGGTGCTCGCTCTTAAGCCGTTTGAAAAATGGGGAATTGATTTTATGGGGCCTATTGATCCTCCCTCACGACGAAGATCTAATAGGTATATTTTGGTCTGTACTGACTATGTTACCAAGTGGGTGGAAGCCAAAGCTCTGAAGACTGACCGAGCTGTTGATGTAGCTAAATTTTTGTATGAACAAATTATCACTGGATTCGGATGCCCGTTGGAAATAGTGAGTGATAGAGGAACACATTTTGTCAACGAACTGATCGAAGAATTAATGGAATTATATAAGATCAAACATAGAAAGAGCACTCCATATTATCCGAGGGCAAATGGACAAGTGGAGGTCACCAACAAAATTCTTGAACAGATTTTAACAAAGACAATAGCTGTGCATAGGCGAGACTGGGATGAGAGACTTTTGGAAGCTTTGTGGGCATATCGAACATCCTACCGAGTGACGACAAAGAGCACTCCGTTCTCCCTAGTATATGGCGAGGAAGCCATCTTTCCCATCGAAAAAGAAGTTCCGACATTAAGAGTGGCCATCGAAACCAGGTTGGGTGAGGAAGAGTCATTAAAGGAGAGGTACATACAATTGGTCAAGCTGGAAGAAAAGAGACTCCTCGCACAGCAAAGTTTGGAAGCTATTCAGAAGAGACGTAAGGAGAGGCATGACGAGAATCTCAAGACCTATGTGATTCAAGAAGGGGATTTGGTGCTAGTTTATGATAGTAAATATTATAAATTCCCGGGGAAGTTACAGACAAGATGGGCAGGACCGTTTAAGGTGGTGGAACTCAACTCTAATGGTTCCATGCAAATTCAATATTTAGGAGAAGAATATGCTCTCGTGAAAGTTAACGCGCTTCGAGTTAAACCATATTTCAAGTGATATTAGAACGGGAGAAGCTAGACGATATCCAAGCAGAAGGACGAAGTAGATTCCTTGTACATACATGTATAGTTATATATATATATATGCGCATATGTAAGCTATGATTTGTGTGTCATAAATATTCTTCCTTGCTAGCTCAAGAAACTTTGGACTTCTAATTATTTTTCTTGTGTTGCGCAGAGACTGTTAGGAACTAAGTAACAAAATGGCAGATCAAATAACGCAACTCTACTTGTATGAGTTAAGGATATATTTCTCGGACCAAACATTCGCCCGCATGGACATAGATGTCGACGACTTGGAGACGGAATACGATGTTGAGGAAGCGCATTGGCTGGTATGCTTTATAAACCAGGGTTTGGGTGTTGCATTTACATTGAGTGTTTTGAGGAATACCTAACTCGACATGTAGGATGGGCGGGAGATAGATATTACTATTTCGATCCTTCGAGGGAAATGCCTAACGAGGAAAACAATATCACATGGGCTTGGGCAGATGTGCTAACGCTAGGAAGTGATGACGGAGCTCCCGAAGTTGAGCCTGACTCGCCCTAGGGAAGTTGTCGGGATGCGAGTACGATGTGAGACTACATGAGACATCCCGGAGACTCACATTCTAGGACACATAGGGATAGGTATACGAGGAACTAAGGCATAGCTGGCTGTAGTTACCTAGTGAAAAGTCAACTCGATGAATACATATGTAGTGTCTGTAGTTGAGAGAATGAAGTGAAGAGGTGGTTGATCTGTCAAAGGCTAGAGTGTATAGGTTTGCATGCATGTGTGGGAACAGTGGGAAAAGTCCCTTTCTTCCTCTGCCTAATTATCAGGACTTGGGTGAACTAATTAACTATGAAAAGAAAGAAAAAGTAAAGAAAAGAAAAACTATTGTGTTGTTGTGATCGTACCAATGCGCTATGGTGGGCTAGTAGGTGGGTGGATTTATCCTCGCCGGGTGGTTAGGACCACGAGCCGCAGCTAGTTTCGCCATAGGCTTGGGAGGTATATGTCTGTGTCTTAGCTACGCGCCATAACGGGTTGGTAGGCAGGTGGAGCCATCGTGGCTGGGTAGTCACGACCATGAGCCGCATCCAGCTTCGTTATGGGCTAGCTGATATATGTTATGTGTTATCATTGTGTGTTTGTGTGTTGTGCGCTGCATTGCGTTGGTAGATGGGTGGAATCAACCTGATCGGGTGGTCAGGTCCACGAATCGCATCCAGTGACAATGTAGGCCAACGTGTGATTAAAATAAAATTTTCATATGAAGTTATTCCCCACTCCTGAGGGGGAGAGAGAGAGAGGAGAGGGCGATGATCGCCTGGAAGGGAACGTTATTTGCTTGTGTGATTGGTATGTGTCGGCTTTTGACAGATCAGCTCACTTTGAATCAACATTCTTGAAGGCACGGAGACTGTATATGTACTTATGGATGAGACCTTAGCGAGGTAATGCAACGGTCTTGCTTTATAACTTGTGTGCTCTATCCGAGGGTTTTCTAGTGTGTGGGACACTCCAGGGTTCTGATGTATGTCTTGACTTGTACTTGAGTTTCGATGATTTTTGTAGGACGACGATGGGGATTCTTCGGAAGTGTCTAGTCATGGAATGATTGTACATAGCGAATAGTAGATGCAATAATGGGGTATGCATTTTGGGTATTTTTGCATGTCCTGTTGGATTCATTTCAGTTGCTGTTGTTTATTTCGGTATTTTCTTTTCTGTTTTCTGCAATGGTAGTTGCATGTGTAAAACATGGAAAGGTGTGCATGTGTTATTTTGGTTGAGACCATTTTCATAATGGAATGTATGAGCAAATTGATGCATGGCTGAAATGGAATTGCATATATGTGCATGTTCTTGGATCATTTGGAAGTGACTGATTTGTATGTATTCATGAGTGATTTTTTTGAGCACTAATAGCTTCGATGAGTGCAGGTTCAGTGGAAGTGACGGCTCGATGAAAAGGTATGTGAACCAATTGGAAATTGACATGTTCATGGTTGTTTGGATTTTATCACAGCAATAGTGGCTCGTCGAGGACGACTTCGCAAATAAGAAGAGGGAAGTATGTTAGCTCCGGAAATGGTTGATTTTTATGCACTAATGTGGTTCTATTTGGCAGGAAAATATGTTTGATTTCAGTTTGTAGGAGCTTTCGGCATGCCATGTCGCATTAAAATTGGATGTTTTGAAGCAGAACATGAGGCCTGGGAACCCCTTGGTGACACAAGAGGAGCTTTTGGCGATAACCAATTCCGATTCACGTTATTGTGCCATGCTGCATGTGAAGCACCTCCATTAGACGAAGAACACAATACTCATGTTGACTGTTCTGGAATTTTGAAGGAACAAACATTGCCACATGTGAATGGTATGGCTACTTGTTCTTGTTTGCCCATGTCAATGCATTGTGTACATGGCGTAGTGTGTCAATGTCAAAAGGCAGGATTCATGCAAGGCACCCCTTTCCATCAAATGAACGCCTCTCTTCTCAATGACTACGGACGTGGAGAAATGAATAAAGCTTCCAAATGGCAAAATGGTGACAATGCGGCCACTGATTCTGCAACCTCTCAAGTTTGCAGTAAGAAGTCACATTCTCAGGCTGAACAAAGTGCTCGAATATTACATTATGATCCTTCTAAACGAGTGACTCCTAGAATAACTGGTGCAGTTGGGACCCTTACATCAATAATGTCATGTATGAGTTTGGGGATGAACTGTTGATGAAAACAATCAGTGATTCTGTAAAGCTTGTGATGAATGAGTCTCCTTTACGCCCTTTGATTCTTGGTGGTGACCACTCTATCACATATCCTGTTGTGAGGGCTGTCACAGAGCAGTTAGGAGGACCTGTGGACATCTTGCATTTTGATGCACATCCTGATATATACCATGCTTTTGAAGGGAACATTTATTCTCATGCATCATCCTTTGCACGGATAATGGAAGGTGGACATGCACGTCGCCTGCTACAAGTTGTAGTTAGATCCATAAATAAAGAAGGAAGACAACAAATAGAGAAGTTTGGAGTCGAGTTATTTGAGATGAGAAATTTATATAAAGATATGGGATTCTTGGAGAATCTGGAGCTTGGAGTGGGTGCCAAGGGTGTCTATATATCTATCGATTGTGACTGCCTTGATCCAGCTTTTGCACCAGGAGTATCACATCTAGAACCTGGTGGATTGTCATTTTGGGATGTGATGAATATTTTGCAAAATTTGAAGGGGGATACCTTATCTGAATCCACGTGGGGGGGGGGGGGGGGTTCGCAAAAAAGGAGGAGGATTGTTTGGTTTTTTGTGTGGTTGTTCTGTGCAGATATTCGGGGGGTGTGGAAGGGACGGCTGTTGAGAAGGAAGGAGAAGGCCTATCGGGGTTCTCTGCTCTGTCCACGGGAGTCCTTCTGTGTCTCTGCAGGCACGCACACACCCAACAATAGCAAAAAGGGGGCGGTGTGTAGGCCCGGAAGCGGGGAAGGGAGGTCATCAGCGTCTCATCGGTAAGAAATCGCGTTTTTTCCGAGTATCTTTGTTTTTGTGGGAGAAGCGGACGTCTGTTGTGTTTCTGACAGAGAGAGAGATCCTCAGATGGCGGACAGAGGGAAGGGATTGTGTCGTATGAGCCTCAAGCTTTATAGTGATGCAACAATTCATGACCTCAATCAAACCTTTTACACATGTAATATTTCGAGTAGCCATAGATCGCTTGAAATGTGCGCAATTTGTGAACAGCTTGCTTCGAAAATCCTATCCCCAGGACGATAGCAGTCCTGTGCAAGATTAAGGTGTTTTTTTCAGCACATTGAGGGCCTACAGTTTTGAACATTTTGAATGGATTTGGACCCTTTTCACAGAAGAACGCCTCAGATATGGTGATAATGGTCCCTGCTTGATTATCACATCGTTAATATGGAGAATGGTTTTTTTTTTCGATATTGAGGGTTAGTATTTGACCCTTTTCATTGAAACTTTTGAGAAGAGGTGTACTCTATCAGAATCAAACTCCTGATGCAGTTTGTTCTCTGTTTGAGATTTTGACCAATCCTTGCGGCCACAATGCCGTAATGACTGTACTGCTGTAAAAGGAGCTTCTAAAGCATTATCTGTTTCTTCTTACTTCCCATTGTACCCTTTCTCCGTTCTGTGCTCAACTATTTTTTTCTTGTACCCGATTTATCTGTGACTATTCTCTCAGGCTTTTGCATAGTTAAAGCAACTGAGAGAGAGAGAGATAGAGAGTTAGAGAGAGAGAGTACGTTGGTCTGTCTTGTCTTTGCTCGGAGTAGACTGTGGGGTGGATTCATGGCGTTCATATCTTCATAGTTCCATTGAAGTTTCTCGAATGTCCGGATATGTAATTGTTATATGATATTCTCATTTTATAAGTGGCTTCGGGGTGGGACCTTGCTTAATTTCTCTCCTTTTGTTGCGCTTCCTTTATATTGATATAGCATAACAGTGCGCGTAGTCAAGCTTTGCAGGTATTTCAGCGTTTGCAAGGGGTTGCTGGCAGTTTCTGTGTCATGATGTTCACTTGTGCATCGTCCAATACGAAGAACGGCGTGATTTTTTTACAGCTAAGCACGTGATAGATGGCCCGTTGATAGATCAAATATTCTTCATGTAACTGGCTGCACGTTGTCTCGGTTGTTTGCTATGTGGGAGCAGGTGATGTGGAGCAATTTCCTCTGGGACATGAAAGTAGTTCTCTGTAGGCGCCGAACATGTCTTTTTCTGTGTGTGTATGTGTGTGAGTGTATAAGAGTGTGGAAAAGGAGTGTGTGAAAGCATCTGTATGCGTATGAGTGAAAGAGAGCTCGGAGAGGGGAGAGCATACAATCATCAATTACAGATACCTTTGTAGCTTCTAGGTAATCCAAGTAGACCGATTGCGAGGGGTTTGAGCAAAATAAAGGTTTTCACAATCAATTGTTCCGTGGGCTTAAGACCTTAACATTTTGGTGCGTCTGCCGGGAATTTATGAGCTAGTGCATAGACATAGGAAGAATCCATTGCGAGATAATTGTGGGCTCTGGGTAATCCAATTGGACCGATTCCGAGGGATTTGAACAAAATAACACCTCGTATAATCACTTTTTCCTTAGGCTCAAGACCATAACAGTCCCACACACACTTACTCTCTCCCTCCCTCTCACTTCTTTACTCTCTTACACAAACATACACTCACACACTCTTATCACTTTCACTCTCTCACTCATTTATCCTCACTCTTTCACTCACACTTTCTTTCTCTTCTCCTCCACACTCTCACTCTCCATCATGCTCTTTCCCGAATTCTCACTCTCTTCCACATCTTCCCTCCTTCCCTCCTTTCTTCTTTTCTTTCTTCCTTTCTTTATCTCTTTCTTACTCTCTTCCTCACGCTTTCTCAGTTAGCAAGTATACCATGCTCAAGGGACACTAGTGTCTAGATGGCAGCACATAGAAGACACATGACAGTTTATGCTAAGCAAACACGTGCACTCATGACTAACCAACTCTATTCCCCTTCCTTTCTACTCCTTGCGTTCGATGACTTCATTCATATGGACATATTATAGAAGTTTCAAACCATGTCATACAAAACATATGCTCCTCGATTAGGATTGTTGTAGCTCAGTGATGAGTAGCACCTCATTTAATGTCAATCCAGGAAGGCGTGAGGATGGTATGAAGACCTCGAGCAAGTGAAGGCACAAGTGCGTGAGTGAGAAGCACACTAACATGCACACACATACACACACACGCGCACACACGGTAAGGCAAAGAGTGAGAATCAATGGAGTTCTTAGATTACTTTCCAAAAGCTCTTACAAGTTCATTTCAATTACAATCTAGCCCCAAAAATGAGCTCTCTAGCTCCTTTTATAGTTTTTGACTAGCTTTGGCCCTGTCCAGACCTAGTGTTCGGCCTAGTCAAAATTTAGGTTCCAGGGCTTATTTGAGGGCTCAAACGAGATCTAAAAATTACGAAAATTGGCAGGTAGATACTTCTAAAGCTCCTCAAGCTAAGGACTCCTTGACTTGCAAAAAATGGAGCTACAAAAATACGAAATGGTATTTACAATGGTGTTTGGTGATTAAAATCACTATTTGTGTAGGGATTTTCTCTGCTGATTTGTCATACACCTCTTTGAGCTCCCTACTTGCTCTTTCTTCTTGTGTGCTCAACTCCTTGATGTCTGAAAAATTTAGATGGCCTACTTGCCGGATCTTCTTTGGCTACCGTGTCTGCTTGTGCTATCTCTTCGTTCCGACCCTCTTTGTCTAGTGGCTCCTTCGGTTCCCTGACTGCTGCCAACACCCCCCCCCACTCTCGTGTCTGTCGCCCCTGACAGACCCTTGTCTAGATGTTCGTTGAACGTAGTATTGGACGACGTCGGAAGCGAGGTGATGTTCTTCTAATCTGAGCCCCCGTGCTAGATCTGTTAATAATGCGTCCCAATTCACTGGTCTTGGTACGTCCGGATGTGGCACCCGTAGTTGTTCTGAATGTATGGTTCTCTCCACAGTGAATAAGTGGAGGAGATGTGAAGGCCTGGGTACAAAAATTTCTGAGTGATATTCCAAGAATCCCGTTATGAACATCTCCTCGAATGTCTGTTTAAAACAAGCGGGGAGGTTCTTTATTCTGGCGTGCCAAGCATATATTACTTCGATTGATGGGGTGGTGCTCATGTCGTAAACTAGGTCTTGGTTGCTTGTAACAAAGCCTGCTCCTGAGAAATGGGGATCCTTAATGTTTTTAAATGTCCTGAATGTGATCAGCATTAATTCAAATATTTTCATACACATTTGTGCCATCACATCGGGTGTATTGCGTAGTCGAGTGCTCCAGTGTCTGATAGTAGAAATCATGTAATTTACAGTGGGAGGTCCTCGTGGAGGTGCTAGATAAACATAATTTAGCCACTTGGCACAGCCTTTGATGTTCCTGATAGCAATGGTGAATTCGGGCCATGTGTGTCTCCGTAGGACTGGGGCATAACAAGGATTGTACTTAATAAAGAGGGGCATGTTATTCTAGGTTCGTACCATTTCAGGATAAGTCTCCAAGAGACGGATCCTCCAAGTGGGTTGATGAATAGATCCTCTTTTCGCACTCTCTGGTATATCGTCGGGGCCAAATTGGGTGGCAAAGGTGGGGGCCTTCCCACATTGTCGTTGGATCTCTGCGTTGTAATCAGCCAATAATATGCAATATGGCACATATTGATCATCATTGGTCCCTATCCACCTGTGATGGGACATACGTCTGAAATACTCGGACTTGATGACAGTGTCTTCTAATTTGGCTAATGATTGGATTTGTATTGCTACTCGTTCATCGTGGGTGTTCGCTGTCTTCTCTAATGACTGAAGCCATTCAGGTGCTTCTACTTCTAAGGTATCCATTCCCTCTGAGGTTTGCTGCCCTCCTGGCATTGGCATAGGAACGTATGGTTCCTCATAGGAATCATCGACCTCAATGGGAACCAAGTCTTCTGGCTCAGGTTCAATAACTGGAGAGGGTTGCCTTTCATACTCTAGTAACTTTTTCTAGAGCTCAACCACCTGCTCTGTCAATGCCTTCACTTCCTCTGAAGTCGAGGCCGACTCTATTACCTTGGTTGGAGCCTCCTGTTCCTTGAGCTGGCCGCGCAGCTCATCACGTTCCCTTTCCAACTCATCATGAGCGTCTAATAGATCTGCATAGCTTTCCAAGATGGTCTTCATTGTCTCTGAGGGTACGGCTTTAAACTGCTCTGGATCAATTTCGTGGGGAGAGCCTTCTATTGCTGCTTCTAGATTTGCTTCATTTTGCTGCTGCAGTCTCTTGTTCTCTTCAAGGGCGGTCGCCATGTGTTTTCTGAGGAGTGCCAAGTTACGCCGGACTCTGAGATTATCGGCTTGGTATACGTCCAGCAAGGCCTCAAGTTGTTTGGTACCCGGCTGTTGTGGTGGTTGGGGAGTTTCTAGGAGTGTTTGATGGGCTTGCTCGAGAGTTGTGTAGCGCTGGTTGAGCTCCGCATTTTCTTCTTCTAGCCTTAAAAGTCGTGTTTGTAGTTGTTGATGGTCTGTTGTCAGCTGATGATGGCGGCTTTCTAGATCCCTGTACTCGCGCTGAAGTTGATAGACACAATGATGTAATGACAGGAATATACTATTTACATTAAAAGATGCAGGTAAAGATGAAGATGCAGGGGGAATGGGGATGGGGAAGGGATTTGTGAATACTGTGGAACCAAGTGGTGAAGTTGGTGGAGGGGGTATGGGAGATTGAGGTTGTGTGGGGGGTGGGGGTGGTACTGTGGCGGGTGATGTCTCCATTGTGTCGAATGTGGGTGTGACAGAAAAGAGGGGAACCGTGGGTGGGGTGGAAGTGATATTGGTGAAGAGCATCGTGAAGGTGGGCATGGTGACTCCCCCGAATTGGATTCCCGGAGAGAGTGGAATTCCCATGACGATTGTGGTGATGGTGGGCGTGGTGGTGATAGTGTCACGTGGTGGAGTGAGTTGTGTAGTGAGAGGTGGGGAGGGTGGTGACAGTGGTGCTTCCTGATGTTCGTCTGTTTGCGTTGTATCTCTTGGTGCTGATACGTTGATATGAATTTGTTTTCCGGACCTCATGGGACGGGCGGGAACTCCTTTCTCAAATCGGTGAATGTAGGCCATTGCCTCATGAATGGCTTCATCCAATCCTACTGCATCGGCGTGTAGGTTTATGGACTCGATGAACATATCATCCACGCCTTCCTCTGCCAGCAATTCATTCATGAGTTTCTTGCCTGCTTCAAGTGACATTTTATGCTGTTCTTGAACTAGCTTCATGGTTCGAATACACTGGGGCACTTGCTAACTCTGAAAGTGTGTCATACTCTTGTTCTTCGTAGGCTTCTTCCTCTTGTTCTGTCACTTGTTCATCTACGTCGACTTCTACAACTTGCGGTCGGGTGGGGGCTGATGTTGTTGTATGGGGTTGTGGTTCCTGAGTTCGCTCTGTTTCCGTTTCGAGATTAGAGTCCTAGATTAGTCTAGCCACTTCTTCATCAGTGAGATCATTGAGAGTAAAGCCCTGTGGAAATTCCAAATCTGATGGGACGGGTGGGAACACCAGATTGGGTTCCTCTGTACTTGGTCTTGGTAGCCGAATAGTGAATGGTCTAATGCGTCGTGTCTGGGGAGGGGTAATTTCTGGTGTAGTGGTGGCTCCCCTTGGTTGAGCGCAGGGTAATTGGACTCCCCCTCTCATCTTCTTTGATGGAGGACCTGCCGCTGATAGCCTTCTCTGGAACTCCTGGGCCCGGGACCATACGAGTGCCCGCCGAACAGGTACGTCATAGGCTAAGCATCGATAGATTATCTTGGTCAGAGCACAACACACGTGGAGCACATTTTTCAGCTTTTTGTTCCACCGTTGATGGGCTAGGTGGATCTGATCTATGATCCAATGTGGTACATTGATAGGAAGATTTTCCATCTCTGCCAAATACAAGCTAAACCATATCTTCTTCGGTGGCATGGTGAATCTTTCCTGGGCTGGAAAAGCAAAATGCTGCATGATGGTCCGTAGGTGAAGAGCGATGGTCGGTGTCATTGCTACCATATCCTTCAGTTTATTGAGATCTTTATGTTTCATTCTACCTGGAACCATTGTTTCCTTTTCAGTAGGAATGTGCATACCATGCATGTTCAAGGCTTCTCGTACCAGATTGAGGGTTAGTTTGAATCTTTTAAGTTCGTGGCCCGGCAACAGTGAGGGTAACACAAAAGTGTTGTCGCCTCCCTTGGTCCTGCTAGGCGTGATGGTACTGATAAAATAAGAACAACGTAAAAAATCCGGCTTCGGTAAGTGGGTCCTGAAATAACTGTCTAGGCCCGCTTTCGTCCATACTGAACGCATTACTTTGGCATTCTGATAGTTCTCAAATTCGCGCGTGAAAAAATGGTAGCGTCCCCATTTACCATTAAACTCCAATTCGGCTTCCCAAAAATAGGTTCCATCACCCAATGGTCCTGCAACATCACTGAACCAATGAGCGTGTTTGCCCACCTGAGAGGTGTGTCCCTAAGGAGGATCCTGAGGAGGATCCTGAATTGGGAGCACATGCACAGCTTGAAGTTCTTGCGGTCTTTCGGTGAGATGTGGTTCGAGGAGGAGTGTTTCTATGTCCACAATTTGTGCGCTGGATCCGGTGTGAGAACTCGAACCTCCGGCTTCTGCCATAGTTATTGCTTGCTAGTGAATCTGTCGAGAATATAGAGCATGCGTTAATATTGTAATGGACAAGATAGAACACGTTTTGCCCTCGTTACAATATTATCGTGAGGTGAGTAATGGGTTAGTGGTCAGTGAGTGCACGATGGCAGTGTGTGTAGTTAATGCCTGGATAGTCCTAGGAGCTAGATGGAAAGATGCACTGTCTGACTAATGCAGTTAGTAAGTGGAGATGAATTCACAGATTGGGGTCGGGGGGTTTATTACAAGTCTTAAGTTGCCAAACACCATGGATGGCTTTTGGTCTTGGTTTTGTGGAGACTCGGGAGGGTTGCATGAGTAATTCTGCTAGGAGTTGTGTCATTGGGACCCATTTACGAGTGAGTCCGTGCGTGCTTCTAGGTGGCAGTGTGTTCGAGTGTATCAGACAAGAGTGGGTGGCGGCTGCTTGAGCGAGTGAACCATGTCGTGTATGATGTGAATTGTGTGGGACTAGTTGAGCCCGCAAGCAAGCCTTAGGCACCCAAATTTGTCTTGATTGTGGGTCAGCCGTCATCGACTTCTTGGGTACCCAAATAGATTTCACTTTCTCAACAGAGGTTTTAGGAGTCCTCTTATTATCATCAAGTCGTTGATTACTAATAGGAAGTTGAGACCGTTGTTGCGACTTGGTTACGGTCGGCAGCTCGTCTTTCCGCACCCACATTTGTTTCATCGGCTCAGTTGTTCTGCTTCGCGCGTTCTTTTGGTCTCTCGCCTGGAGAGTCTTCAGTGATTGATATGCCCTTAGTTGCTGCCTCCTTCTGGCCTTTGAAAAAGAAGGGAGTTCCATTGTGGTCCTGACTCCTTCTTTGAGATCTTCGTTCTTCTGTATCACATAGTCTTGGACAAGAACAGCATGGTCAACTTCATGTGTACCCCTGGAGTGACCAGGAGGCCGTGCCTTTTCTAGTTCCTTGAGTGCTCCATTATTTAACTCAACTGTAATTCTAGTCTGATTCACCCATACCTGAAGAAGTGCACTTCTTAGGTTTAAGTTGATTGCTTGGTCATAGATCCAGTCTTGACCTAAGACAAGAGGTTCAGTGAGGTCCTCATCTTGACACACTAGTACTTTGACTGTCATTGCCTCGTCATGAATATAGAGGGGAAGTTCCACCTCGCCCATGCAAGGGGTTTCCACGCCTCCCAATCCTATGAGATATGCTTCTATAGGATTGACAGTTAATTTCAACTCTTGACAGTAAGACACTTGAACAGCACTAGTGGCTGCACCTGAGTCAATCAAGGCTCTTACAGTCCTTGCATTATTTCCTTGTCCTATATTTAAGGTTACAAAAGGACGTCGATCAATTATCCTATGAGAGCTGATGCCTGAAACTTCACACATAGCCATGTGATATCCTTGATCTTCATATGCATCTGTCCTAGGTTGCTCTCTACCCTGTCTTCTTAATTTCATTCTCCGTATGCGCTCTAAAGCTTCTGCTTGAGCTTCTTCTCGAATTCGCTTTTCTTCTTCTTTGCGTTTCTTAGCAGTGTTGAGTCGGCTTATCATTTCCTCTGTGAGAGGTTCCTTATACAACTTGACTCTGCATCCACTAATGTAGCTTGGAAGAACATCGCCTTCTAATGTGGCTAGTTGCACTGCTCCACTTGTTGAGATTCTATTAATTATCATGGGTCCGTAGCCTCTTTTCTCTAGCTTCCTAGCATGTTGTTTCAAAGTGTAGACAAGCACTAGGTCTCCTGCTTTCAAACCTTTATCCTTAACGTGGGCATCAAAGTAGGCCTTCTGTCGTTTCTTAGCTGCATATATCCCTGCAGCTGCTCTCAGTCTTGTTTCTCCTAATCGTTCAAGGTCAAAAAGTCTAGAGGAGAGTTCATGACCCGTCCATTCATGCTCTTGTGCCACTTTCAATGTAGGTATCAAAAAGTCTAACGGTAGCACAGCATTTTGACCAAACACCATTTGAAAGGGAGTGGCTTGGAGTACCGTTTTGTAGGCAACTCGGTATGCCCAAACAGCATGGTGTAGCTGTTTGTCCCAATCAGAGCGTTTATTATTCACTAACTTGGTCAACACATTACATAGAATCTTGTTTGTGCTTTCGGCTTGCCCATTAGCTTGTGGGTGATAGGGGGCAGATTTCTTATGAACTACCAAGAATTCTTGGAGTAGATTTTCAATCACTTCGTTCAAGAAGTGAGTGCATCTATCACTTACTAGCTCTATAGGTAGCCCGTATCTTGTGAATACATTTTCAAACAAGAATTTAGCAGTTGTTTGAGCATCGTTCTTCGTTGTGGCTTTTACCTCTACCCACTTTGTTAGATAGTATGTTGCAACAATGATATATTCTGCATGGGAACCCTTAGCTAGGGGATTAATAGGACCTACGAAGTCTATTCCCCACTTAGAGAATGCACGTCCACCCATCATAGGTTTCAGTGGCATCTCATCTTTACGTATAGGATACTGAGTTCTCTGATAGACATCACATCGTTTCACATAGGTATGTGCATCCATGTGAAGGGTCGGCCACCAGAAGCCCGCAAATAGTATTGCCTTGATCACCCGATCTGGTCCAAAGTGTCCTCCTGCTACACCTTGGTGAGCAGTTTCCAAGATCTTAAGATATTCACTCTCATGGACACATAGTCTCAGGTAGCCATCTTTACCACGCTTGTATAGATTATCACCAATGAGTGAGTAATCCTGGGCTTCTTGTTCTAAACTCCTTTTCCTAACCAGGGTCATATCCAGAGGGAAAGCTTTCGTTCTTAGGAAGGAAACTAGTGGTTCACTCCAATCTGGCACTATGGACACTTGATAAAGAGTGGCATGTTCCACAGGTGGTTTAGTGCAGCAGATTGGGCATTCCTTGCACAACTTTTGGACATCAGCTTCCAAAGTCGGCCAATGCACTCCGAGTCTCCTTAGTGTCTGTAGGGTTCGTTGCTTTGAATAGTGTTGCTCTAATGCACCTACATGTGCTAATTGCAACCATTTAGCGTACTCATCCTCTTCCACACAACAGGCCAAGATCCCCTGATCTGTGTGCTTGTACATACTTCCAGCCAGGATGTGGTACTTTTGGGCTTTTACTACCTCTCTATCCTGTGTGGCTATTACTGGGTGATTAGGCCCGTATGTTAATACTGGAACTAATGGTTTAGCCCACTACGGCACCACTTCCAAATTAAACAAGTAAGCATCAGGCAGGTCATCTGACACTCCTTGTGGGGCTTCTCCAGAGGTGAGTCTAGAGAGATGGTTTGCTCTCAAGTGGGTCCTACCTTTCCTTACCACAACCTCGAAGTCGTATTCCATGAGTAAGAGAAACCATCTTACTAATCTACCTGTATTGCATGGCTTGTTCACGAGATATAACAGTGCCTGATGGTCAGTAAAAAATTTAAACTTATTTGCAAGCAAATAATGTCTAAACTTTTTAACTGCATATACCATGCCTAGTCCTTCTCTCTCCATAGTGGTATAATTTCGTTCAGCTGCATTCAATTGTCTACTAGCATAGGCAATTGGAAGATCCATATTACCTTCACTGGTAGGCTGCGCGAGTACTACCCAATAGCATAATTGGATGCATCCACGTGAACATGGAATGGCTTGTTCCAATCTGGTGTGGTTAAGATTGGTGCTGAGCATAATCATTGTTTAAGCTCATTGAAGGAATTCTCGCATTCATCAGTCCACTCAAAGTTCGTCAGAAGTCCGTACATGGGCTTTGCAATGACAGCATACATGTGAATGAACTGGCGGTAGTAACCACAATGTCCCATGAAAGCTTGTACTTCCTTGACATTCCTTGGCCTAGGTAGCTCTGCTATGGCTCTCACTTTCTCTTCATCAGTGGATATGCCATTCTTTGACACTATGTGTCCTAGGATCTTGCCTTGCCTAACCATAAAGACGCACTTTTCTGGGTTCACGCAGACTTGATATTCTCTACATTTGTCGAAGATTTGTCTGAGTTCAGGAATATGGGTTTGTCTGATGTTGGAATGAGCACAAAGATCATCAACATAGACTTCTAAGTTCTTCCTCAGGAACTCTTTAAACACGTGACACATCAATCGTTCAAAGGTAGCAGGTGCATTAGTAAGCCCGAATGCCATTACCCGAAAGGCAAATATGCCCCATTCAGTGGCAAATGCTGTCTTATGTTGATCCTCTGGAGCAATGGCTACTTGATTGTAGCCCGAAAATCCATCAAGGAAGCTGTACACTTCCTTGCCTGCTACTCTTTCTAAGAGATGCTCTGTGATCGGAAGCGGATAATTATCTCGAATTGTGGCTGTATTGACCTTCTTTAAGTTAATGCATACACGCAGCTTTCCATTTTTCTTGGGCACCACAACAATGGGGGATACCCACTCAGTGTGCTCAATTTCATAGATAAATCCAGCTTCAACCAGCCTATCTATCTCTTCTTTGATCTTGGCAGCATAATTATCATTGTATGTGTATGGCTTTTGCTTAGAAGGTTTGGCATCCGAGGTCATGGGGATAGTGTGTGAGCATATGTCTGGATCAACACCTTTCAAATCCTTGTAACTCCAAGCGAATACATCTCTGTATTCTCTTAGCAAGGCTATCAATTCTTGCTCTTCTTCTTCCGTCAGGTCATGGCCTATGTACGTGCATCTCTCTTCTCCTTCTTCTAAGGCCACTACTATTTTCTTGGTGGTTTCTTTGTTATCATAGGCCTCCCCTGATTGTGCCTCTCGTTTTGGCATTCTGATCATGACTCTCCTGTCATCTATCTCATACTTCTTAAAATTTTCTGGGACCTCAAACAAAGATTCTTCCTCTTCTGGTGTGACTGCTCTCTTCTTTCTTTTCTTCCCCTCTTCCTTCGGGGTCACATGTGTGGCTAACCTTACATCATTTGTAAGCTCTCCATACCTCTGGGGTTGAAATTCTACTTCATGGAAGTATTCTTCATCTGATGCAAAAGGTGGATCCATAATGATTGACTCTAGATCGGAGTCGCTCGCATCTTCAAATGCATCAGGACTAGGTTCGCACTCTTCTAACACTGCCTCTCCCATGATTGGATCTATGGAGAAAACTCAAATGTCATAGCCATCCTCATCACAGTGGGGTGTCCATTGTTCTTCATTGATGGCTACATCCATTGTTGCTAGGATTTCTGCCCAGCCGTGGGGTTCAAATTCTTTGTCAGGAAAGACTACAGGTGCATAGGCTGGGTCTTGGATTGATCTATGTGTTTCTTTTGCACCTACCTCTCTGGCTTTCTCTCTCTTTTCTTCTTCTATTGCTACTTTGCACATCCATAACTAGGTATCTTCATGCATCCATGAGGATCCTGATCCTATGGAATGCACCGATTCTATATCATCTTTAGCTTTATGGATGGGATTCCATTGGATAGGAGGGACATCTCTATGAGAGTAATCTTTGAGATTCACTTTGGTCGTGACACCTACGTGTTGCAAATACAAGGAGTTGGTTCCCCAATCCTGTACCACTTGCAACTGTCGCATGAATGGTCTTCCCAAAATCATCTCATAGGCATGATTTTTGCTAAAGTCACATATAGCAAATGTATGCTCGAACTCAACACCACATGTGGTGAGAGTTATTCCTTCTAGCAATCCTAAGGGTCTTTCTATGTGACCATCGGCCATCTGCAATTTCATCCTCGTGGGTCTGAGTGCTGGCTTGCCCCAACGCTTCCATAGGGAAGTGGTAGCAATTACAACTCCTGCACCTGAGTCGAGAAGTGCCTTGGTTGTGTATCCTTGATGTGTAATGGGAAGATAAGTGTTTCCCTCTTCACCTTCACTCATCTCTCCTATCTTGTCCAATGGTATTTCTGGTACTGTTCTCTGGGATCCTACCTAGGAACGAGGTTTTGCTATCGCTGGTACTTGTTTGGCTACATGTTTCCATAGCTCTGGCCTTACTTTGAGTAGCTCTTCTAAGGTGAGGCTGCATTGTACTTTAGTGTTTTTCACTACCTCTGTGTTCCTAGGTATGACTGAGTCCTCATTTCGTACCATGACCGTGGGTGCTCTCATACAAGTAGACTTAGTTTCCCATGGGCCTGTGAAGTGGGGTAATTCTTGTATAGAATAAGACTCAAAGTCTAATCTTTCCTGAGATTGGGTGCTCTCCTGCTCCTCATAAATGGATGGGATATCTTGTGGGAATTGGTCATGTGCATCATCCACAAGTTCAATAGGAGGAGGGACTTCACTCTCTTTAGCCCATTTGTCTTCTTGAATCTCTCGTAGGAATTCTGGTGTGAATCGATTCATAGAAGATGATGTGTCTGGCTCCGTAGAGTTAGGCACATAGGCCGTTCTGGGCAGGAAGACTTGCTCTTTCACTTGCCTTGTCCTTATGTTGAGAGGTGGGTTCCTTTTCTGATTGTGCAATCAGCTTCTCTATTCTTTCTAACAGTCCATTAAAGTGCAACTGTGTCTTAGCTGAACTAGAGATGTTAAAGAGGCGACTAGCTTCAAACATGGTCTGAGCCAATTCCACCATTTTAGCACAAATTTTAGTTCGTTCAAGCTCTAATTCTGCTCTAGGATAGCACATAAGGTCCTCGGGAGTGGGATCTGCTAGGACTGATCCTACTCTAGGGGGTGGTGGAATCGTATGAGGTGGGTTGGAAGGTGGCGGGTCGGATGGCGATGGGAATGGTGGTGGTGGGGTAATGTGAGAGGGATTTTGAGATGTGAGTTCAGTTATCTTGGCTTTGGTTTCTCTTATGCTTTCCTCAAGTTCACTCATCTTTTTAGCCCATTGTCTTTTCATTCTTTCCCGACTATCTTTCCATGCTCTAGTCCTTTTCTTTGTCATGCTCTCGGTTTCACTAGCCTCTGGGTTCTTTTCCTGGTTTACCCCTTGGTTCTGCTGCAATGCCTGAGCTCTAGTCACTACCTGTACTGGTGCGGTGGACGTCACACTTCCTATGGAGTCTACCACCAACCCAATAACGTTAATAGGAGTGATTTTTGGCATATTATTAGGATTCTTAGGGCAGTCTCGTAAGAGATGCTCCTTTCCACATTCTTGGCAAAAGCCCTGAATTGTTACTGACTGGGGTTGTGTAAGTGGAGGTAAGGGACAATCACGAATGAGGTGATCTCCCTGACATCTGTAGCATGGTCCTCTAGGGAATGGGGGTCTTACCTGCCTAGGTTGAGACCTAGGGTTGGGGTTTGTATACATGACGTTTGTGTAATCTCACTCCCAACTAGGTTCACTCGGTTCCTCACTGTAGTAGGACTCACCATGTTCAGGAGATTGCATGTAGTAAGCATGGGGACTATCGACATGTGTAGAATCAAAGCTATGGTCACTGGGGTAACTTTCAGAAAGCAGTGGTGTTACAGGGACTATAGCTCTATTCAGGTTTTCTTCTGCTGCTGCATATTTTACTGGGATCACATTAGATGGGGCAGGGGGTTGTTGTGCTAACACAGGCTGAGGCCTTTGTTGGTTTTGGTATGGTTGCTGATAAGGTTGTTGTGGCTTGCCATATGACTGTGGAGGGTACGGGTTCTGGTATCTTCCCTGCTCAGGGTATGGCTGAGGGTAGGGTTGCCTAACCGCCTGCTTGTTGTATGGGCAATCTTGCGCGGTGTGATTGGTGTACCTCCGTTCTATGGTGCAGTACTGGCTACTAGGATTTACTTGGGGTTGAGCCATAATGGGACATACATTTGCCATATGGTCACCCCCACAAGTATAGCATCTTTTCACCGGGGCAAACCTTGGGATCTGTTTGCTAGTGACACCTAATTTCTGAGCTACTTTCTCTGCAAGTTCCTCAATTGATGTGGATTGCGTGGAAGAGAGGTTAGAGGCACTATCTGAATCTTTGTATATCTTGGAAAGCTCTAACTCCTCCCCTAGGTTATCCTCGATGTCAATGCACATGCGTACACACTCTTCTATGGTCCTAGGGTCCTTCAAGTACACATAAGATCTCAATTTGGTACTTAGCAATCCATCCAAGAATAAAGCCACTTGCTTAGCAGGTGTGGGGAGCTCCGAAATAGGACATCTTTCTAAGTATTGCCTAAATCTTCTTCCTGCAAGTCTCACGGTTTCTTGAGGGGTTTGCTTGAAGCTGTGAATCAACGAGGAGGTGTTATGTCTTATGCCACTCTTAGAGAATTCAATAATGAAAGCCTCTAGGAGTTGGTCTATGCTCCTGAACTGTCTCTCATTCAATGGTTGAAACCACGTAAGGGCTGTGTTCCTAAGGGTTAGACCAAAGGCATTATACTGCGTGAATAAATCCTCCACTTGTTCAGCTCTCAAGACTTGCCTAAACTCAGCCACATGATCGTATGGATCTCCCGTGCCATCGAAGTAGTTCTTCATGGACTTAACTAGCTGAGTTGGTCTCAAAGTCCTTGTGTGCTCTCTAGGTCGTGGTAGAGGGAACTCATCCGCATTTCTTTGATTCCTGTGAGCTCTAAGTACCTCAGGCTCTACTCTATTTGTTTCCGTCCTCGTTCTTTCTCTGCCCCCTGAGTTGGCAAAGCTCACCTCCGACCTTTCTCTATGTCTGTCCCTTTGAGTTCCGTGAGCGTGGGAAGTTCCAGCTCCTGGGTGACCATAGGACACGTTCGATCTTGGTTAGGGGAAAACGAATTCACCCTTCCAAGTGTAAGCATGCCTATCATTTTCTGTAACCACAAAGATCCTCTCTGAAGCGTGATCTAAGTAGGTCGCTCTGCCTGGGCTATCAGGATCCTTAAACTCATAGATCATGATTGTTCCTATATCGATTGGCCGATCGGATTTATACCTCCAAAAGGCTTCGTCAGTTTCTCGGTTCAGAAGCAGATCTATGCTCTTATTGTCCTAGGAAATCCACTCTGGTGTGATAATCCTAGTGAGAATAGATTTGCCTCGGGGGGTTCTAGGTTCTACACCCATGTTTCCTTGCTCCAAGTCACCTAAATCCGCTTCTGAGATCACATTTGCGAATTCGTCTGTCCTATCTGGGTGACTGGTGACTACGTATATAGTTCCTTCTTTGTCCAGGTATGCTCCGTTTTCAAACTTGACAGCGGGGTGCTCTAGTCCAATGGATTGGTCAGGGTTTTTTATCTGGATCACGGACCTTCCTAGGCCGTCCTCATAGATGCTAGCACCTAATCGGTTGGTCCTAAGGTATTCCAACTGCGTTTTGTAAGGGCCTTCTACCCTTTGCAAGTATGGCACTCCTGAACTTCCCGTAGGTCGGTCCATGCCTTGAGACATCTCTGATTCACTAGTCTCGGAGCTAGGGTAGTATGAGTGGTGGCTCAACTGTTGGGCCCAAGACCTAGCGATGTGGTTGACACTAGCCTCTGAAGACCTAAGGCTTTGTCTATCTCTCCCTAGATGTCGCCCTGATCTAAGGTTCACAAGCTTGATTGAATAACCCAAATTTGCCCAAGTACAACCTCGTTGCAGAGTCCTTTTGTTTAGTTACTTGATTCTTTTTAGTTGATTACCATGTTAAAATTCTTGTCTGATATCACGTCGTAAGGTATATTTGAGTGTAGTTCCACGCTTAAAGTTGTTCGTTCCTCGTTAAGTTCTTTTCCTTTAAAGTTTTCGACAGTACAAAGATTATGTCCTTAGCTTGAACTTGAAAGTTTTAGGTATTCTTCAACTTGATAATTGCCTATCGTCGCCCTGACTTACTCCTACCTCTAGTCGTTCTTAGCCTACGCTAGGAATTGACGAAGGGGAGTTGAGAATATGCCGACCTTTCGTGTTGATCCTTGTTCTTTAATGCTCGAGAAGTTGATTCTCAAGCTTGCACAAAGCCCTTGCTTGGATGCTCTCAATTGCTTCTCAATAGACCTGCATCAGTTCCAAGATTAGCTCCAGACTTAAATTCAAATGACAGACTAGACCACTTTCATGCATGTAGCTCATAAATCAAATTATCCCTTGCCTTTATGAAAAACAATCCCAAGGGTCCCTCAGGTTCCTACTTCGGGGTATGGTTAACTTCAAAAAACCCTATCTAATAATCCTGATCTTACTTTTCACATAACCAGTGGAGGTTTTGGTTGTACTCCCCACGAGCTTTCCAACAAAACAAGAATCACGGCAAACGGATTTCGTATGAGAAAGTTATGTCAGTTCAGGCTTTAGGGTTTAAAACAGGGTTCAAGACAGCTTAATCAAGCAGGTAGAAATTCTTGAATTGCTTGGGTTGCGGCCTCAACATGCAATGCTAACCCCTAATGGTTGTCCCACAAATTGACCAAATTAGCCCCCTATTCTGTGCCCTAAAATCTTGACCCAATTTTCCCTTCTATCACGTTCGCAAGTTCTGTCAGTCGCGATTGACAAGTCAATCGCGATTGATGTGTCGATCGCGATTGACAGGTCCGTCGTGGCTGTCAGTCGTGATTGATGCGTCGATCGCGATGGACAGGTCCGTCATGGCTGTCAGTCGCGATTGATGTGTCGATCGCGATTGACACGTGGCTCGAAAAGTCAATCAATCATGGTCAAAGGGTCGTTGACTCTGTCAGTCGCGATTGATGGGTCGATCACGATTGACAGGTCGGTCGCGAGGGTCTGTCCGTCGTGGTCAAACAATCGTTGACTGTGTCGGTCGCGATTGACAGAGCCGTCGTGGGCTGTCAATCGCGATTGATGAGTCAATCGCGATTGATGGCTCGATCGCAATTGACACGTGTCACGCGTATAATCCGTCAGTCGTGGTCAATCGGTCGTTGACTCTGTGGGTCGCGATTGACAGAGCCGTCGTGGGCTGTCAGTCGCGATTGATGGGTCGATCGCGATTGATAGGTCTGTCCGTCGTGGTTTGTCGATCGCGATTGACAGAGCGATCGCGATTGACAGAAATCTGAGGAGTTTCAAAAATCTAAGCACATTTTTGGGAAGCTCTAGGCCTGTAGATCATGGTTTTGCACTTTGTTTGGCAATTTGAGCATTTTTTCTGTTGGTCGCGATTGACAGAGGTCGGCGACACACAGACAGTTACTGCGAATTCCGTACCTGCGCAGAGTGCTGGGGGCGATGATGCGGCCTGTACCTGCAAGACAGCTTAAGAAACATGCAAAAACAGCACACACACTTTCGCTCTCTCGCTCTCTCTCACAAGTGAAATGAGGGAAATGAGGTGGAGAAGGTGATATGATCAAAAAAACTGAATTTTTCGCGATGATGGAAATGGAGGTGGAAGATGGTGATGATAATGATGGTGATGATGGTAGTAAGGTGAGAAAGAGAAAAATAGGAAAAGTAAAGAAATTACCTACAATGCCAACGTCTCCAATCTACATCTTACCATCACACGCTCCTCCTCAAAGCTCGGTCCCCGGCAACGGCGCCAAAATTTGGTGTAGCTCAGTGATGAGTAGCACCTCATTTAATGTCAATCCGGGAAGGCGTGAGGATGGTATGAAGACCTCGAGCAAGTGAAGGCACAAGTGCGTGAGTGAGAAGCACACTAACATGCACACACATACACACACACGTGCACACACGGTAAGGCAAAGAGTGAGAATCAATGGAGTTCTTAGATTACTTTCCAAAAGCTCTTACAAGTTCATTTCAATTACAATCTAGCCCCAAAAATGAGGTCTCTAGCTCCTTTTATAGTTTTTGACTAGCTTTGGCCCTGTCCAGACCTAGTGTTCGGCCTAGTCAAAATTTAGGTTCCAGGGCTTATTTGAGGGCTCAAACGAGATCTAAAAATTACGAAAATTGGCAGGTAGATACTTCTAAAGCTCCTCAAGCTCAAGGACTCCTTGACTTGCACAAAATGGAGCTACAAAAATACGAAATGGTATTTACAATGGTGTTTGGTGATTAAAATCACTATTTGTGTAGGGATTTTCTCTGCTGATTTGTCATACACCTCTTTGAGCTCCCTACTTGCTCTTTCTTCTTGTGTGCTCAACTCCTTGATCTTGTGCTATCTCTTCGTTCCGACCCTCTTTGTCTAGTGGCTCCTTCGGTTCCCTGACTGCTGCCAACAATTGTAGAAAACCTACAAGATTGGAATTATGAGTCTCACTCTATTCTTCCTATCTGAAGCACAAATATTTGGTTAACGAATGTTATCTTCGGCTTATTTAGAGAGGTAAGCTAGCTTTTCAATATACATTTACAGATCAACTTTCATTGGATACATACATACAGGCTCGTTTAGTCCTAGATGGTAACCGATAATACCAATGTTTGTGGGTGCACATGTAACTGAGTGAGAAAAGTTCAGTCCACACATCCTGTTATGCCACAGAATACCGGTATTCTAGTAATGTTGTGCAAAATGAAGTTTACACCCTTCATAATTAGACTTGCTTCAAGGAAGATCAATAATCCATCAACATGAATCATAAAAAGCTAGAAAGGAATTGTCTCATGCAAGAGAAATATTCCTAGTGAACTGACAATAAAAAGAAACAGGTTGAGGGCAAACTTGGTTAAGAAATCCATATAAGCATCACCATTCATGCATTTCCTCTCTGGCGCTTTCTGCCTGCCCCTTCCTTTCAATTTCGCTCTCTGATTCCTCCACGTGATTAGCTTCCTTCTTCAATGAGTACTCCAGTATAACAACGTTCTTCTGTTGGGTCACCCTTCAGCTTAATCAGCTTTAGATTTCTTCATCGAGCTTCCCTTGGAAATCAATTACTTCAGTCCCTTCAGTGGCAGCAGATCACCCGCTTCCATTCTCTTCAAACATTTGTTCCTTATTCAGTACCAAGAAATCTATCTTTAAATATGCTCAATGGCCTGTTAATGCCTTCGTATCAACATCTCTCCAAGGAAAAGACACCTCAATTAACTTCCTTCGTCGCAATATTTGTAGGTACATGAATCTGCAAGTTGCTTTTCAACAAGCACCACGAAGTTCAGTGAGCCCATCAAATCTCATTATAACCCACTAGCACCCGGGTTCCAAATGATTTGAGGCCGATGATAAGCACAACTTTCATCAACCTGAATAGTTGTATAAATTCTTAGAGATTTCTCTAGTCTTCTTGTGATGCGCCAATGAGTTTCTGGGGTTTGCAGAGGTAGGCCATCTTTTTATCGAAAGAAATGACTTCTTTCACATCAAAGATTTTCTTAGCAAAGAAAAAAACCGTTCTTCATCTGAGCACTTTATTATGGCGATGATATGAGTCGACTGTCAATATGCAACTATGGGTGCAATTCACCATAAGTATGAACGAAGGAACTTGTTGTAAGAGCTCTAAAACCTTCTTTCATTGTCTTCCTTATGCCTCATATCTCCAGCACCATCTCTATTTGTAGATCTTCAACTGACCTGTTCTAAGCTCCACATGAAATTTGCATCTTGTAGAGGTGGCGAAGGGCAGAATTCCCTAGAGATTTATCCTCTATGTGGGTAATTTCTTCAAACTTAAGAGCTATTGGCATTACGATCTGCACAAGTGCCCTCTCAAATCTTCCATTCGTCTCATAAGTATTTGTCAACCATGTGCACATTAAGGTAAAACTCCACTAGTGGCAAGTATTACTCAAAATTCACAAAGATAACTCTATCATGTAAAATATGCTGAAAGAATCAATTGCCAAGGAACTTCAACACCTACTATCTCTATATTCTGGTCACTGGCATCAATCTCATTCTCAATCAATATATTCCACACAAAGCTCCCAAAAATTCTCTACCACAGCATCAAAATGTCGTGCTCTTTTGAATTCTCCGTAATGCTCCAGATTTCAATAAGAGTTGATCAACAATGGCATCTTATGAATTCCCTTTGTTCTCTGTGAAGCCCCTCCAGCCCCTTTGCAAAGGGATTTTCCCCCTGATTCCCTCTTTTCCTGTACCTCCACATCCACCGAAGCTCTCCTAGTGGTACTTAACTTCTTCACCCTTATTGATAAAAAAACTCCCCCCCTCCTTCCGCCTTAGATGGGCTTTCCTCTACTCCCCAATTGCTCAGAGCTCTCCTCTATCGGCAGGATAGGAACTAGAGACCCACGATAACTGCCCCCTTGCCACCATCCATACATTGGACTCTGAGTTCTCATAGACTGTCCCCCACCTGAACCTCTTCTGTCACCTGATCTAGGGCGTTTAGGGTCAGCAAAACGAACAATTAATGGCTGATGGCACCCCCCTTCTGTAAACACTATCTAGTGCAGATATAGCAGCGAATTCCATATCCTTTTCTGGGTAAGAAATAAAAGCGCAACCTCCACTTTGTTTCTGCTCATTCCGAAAAAAAATAAACATTTTCAACCCGACCAAATTGAGAGAATATCTCTGCAGGACTTGATCCCTCCAAAGGACCTTGTGGGTGTATTGGACCCCTTGCTCCCAGAGGAACTATTCCTGTCTGTGGCAGTAATCCAATGCCGCCTGGCCCTCCCCCTCCTTCGTCGTTTCCCCAGCTCTCCAGGAGTGTCTGCCACATTAGACAAAAACAAAAAAGACAAAAGAAAACTACCTGCTAGCGCATGGCCGAGGCCATCCTCTCTTTTCTTTCTTTGTACACAAAATAGAAGCGGCCAATTTTGTCGTCCCCTTTTTTTTGACAATTAGAACGGCTCCTTGTCGGATACTCAATCACACTTGTGAGCGAGAGGTGTTTAAGCTTTTGTACAACACTTTGCCATCATAGGAAATGGAAAATTTGCACCGGCACTATGTGCAGATGCTTTAATTTATGCGATCCACGAGGGTGAGTGATGCACATAAACCCACCAAGCTGCTCTTATGATGCCATAGGCTGCCTTGCTGTCTCTAGAGCACCACACTTTGTGTACATATAATTGAGGTCATCGGAGCACTTTTCAATTAAACCTTGTCGTTGAAGACCCTCATGTATTCTAATGCCTTTGCTCAAGTCTTTGTTCCTGGCACAACTTCTCAATATACCCACAAATGAATCTCAGTCATAGCTCGCGAAGACAACCATCTGGTCGACTGATCGAGTACCTGCAATCAAGCGTATTTTTCTGCCAAATAGAAGCATATTAGTGCATAAAACGTAACCATTTCATGAGCTAATAGTCCACATGTGGACATGCCACGCTATACCAGGTGTCTCTTACACCAAAATGGAGTGAACCAATGGCAACATTCTTGAGGATGAAAACATTCCCTCAAGGATTAACTTTAGCAAGAGGAAGAAGTCTAGAGCAGGAAACCCAAGACTACACACTTATTGGCGAAAACCTATACAAATGAGGGAGAGATGGATACCTGAGAGAGTGTGTTCATGAGAGTGATTATCTGAGTATATTATAGATTCCACACCAAGGTGTTGCAAGAGGTCATTTTGGTTGCGATAGGATAATCAAAGCCATACTATTCATAGGATTATGGTGGCCTACTCTTCACATGCACATACCTATGTTAAGAGATGTGATGTGTGCCAAAGAACCCTGTTTCCTACTCATAGAGATGAAATACCACTAAAACCCATGATGGGAGGATGTGCATTTTCTATGTCGGGTATAGACTTTGTAGGACCCATTAACCCCTGCTAAAGGTACTCATGCGGAATGCATCATAGTAGCGATGGATTATCTCACCAAATTGGTAAAGGTTAAGGCTACCAAAAAGAATGATGCACACATGACTACAAAATTATTATTTGAAAATAACTTTACAAGATATGGATTTCCTATAGAGTTGGTGAGCGATCGAGGAACTCATTTTCTAAACCAGGCCATTGAATATTTGTTACACGATTTTATGGTGATTCATAAGAAATCCGCACCATATCATCCTCAAGCCAATGGTCAAGCAAAAAGTACTAACAAGATTCTTTGTAATGTATTGATGAAACTTATGAACAACAAATATTCAGATTGCGACAAACAGTTACATCATGTTGTTTAGGTATATTGAGTGGCCTACAAGACCATACTCAATGCAACTGCCTTTCAGATGGTTTTTGGTCAAAATGTAGTGCTCCCTTTGGATTTTTTGATACCCACCCTTCAGGTTGCATAAGAACATCATTGGACTGGCCACGAATTATAATTAAGGATAATGGACTTGGAACGAGTAGGAGAAACCAGGGTGAAAGTAGTAGCAGGCATATATGTAACCAAGAAGTGATAGAAAGCTTACTTCAATGCACACGTGAAAGATAAAGGCTTAAAAGAAGGTGACTTAGTCCTAGTATATACACTGAAAGAACATGCTCAGAAGCTAGCGAAATGTGTTTATGAACCTATGACTATTAACAGAATTTCAACAACTCGAGCAGTACAACTAGCCACATTTTACATTAGTGGCTATAAAGTCAAGATTTATCAGGAACCTCTTACGGAGGATATGCTTAGACAACTCACATTGGCCAAGAAGTGTAAGGAGGAAGAAAAGAGAATACGAGAGGAGGCTTAGGAAAAAGCTCTAGAACACATTAAACACATGAAATTAAGAAGACAAGGACTAGGAAGAGAACATTATAACCACAACAAGGGCTCAAGGATAGGCATCAATATTGACAAAGAAACACTAAGATATCCTATGGCCATGTGTGAGACAAATTCAACTTCTCATCCTAGCATAGTGGATAAGGGACCGCTCATTTTGTAGTCATGCTAAGACAAGGCAACACCCATGAGGAGATTAGGGCTTTAATTGATTCAGGTGCTGTGACTAGAGCGATTAGGTGGCCCCACTATAAAGACTCAAGGTTGGAAATGCGACCAATTGAGGCATACCTCATAGGGCTAGGAGGCATGGAAACCCATTGCATGGGTGATGTGGACCTTCCTATCCTCATACACCAGATAACCTTCACTGTGAAACTCCTCGTGTGCCATGACGATGACCTGACAGAACCATTAATCCTTGGCCAAGCTTGGCTATACAATCACTCAGTGGACTTAAATCTTAAGAAATGCTCCCTATAGATCAGACCCTTAGACTAGTAGCGAGTGATACCGCTTGATTTCCCTAACAATACCCCCCGTGAGGAATGTAAACCCAGACCATCTGAAATGAATGTGAAGTAGGGCTGAAAGATATTTGGACAGATAAGTCAAATTAATTCAACATCAACCCATGCAGGCTTGACAATGGATAGTTGCCACTCAGGAAGATGTTAGGAGATTTTCCCCTAGTCTTCCTTTGAACAAGATGAGGATGACAGCAATGGTTTGGCGGGGTACATCAATAGACAAATGGGCATTATAGCCTCTTCATGCCTGTAGCTCAAGTGTAAGCACCACCTCCTTTACTTGTCAATCCGCGGAGATGTGAGGACCGGTATGAAGACCACAAGCAAGTGAAAGCGCAAGTGTATGAGTGAAAGCACACAAGCATGCACACACATACACACACACACACACACGCGCAAACGATAAGATCAAAGAGAGGAACAATGGAAAGCTTCTATTGCAAAAGAGTTCTCTTACAAAAGCTCTATTCTCTAACCAACTAACTTCAAAAATGAGCTCTCTAGCTCTTTTTATAGTTTTTTGACTAGTTTTGGCCCTGTCCAGACCTAATGTCCGGCCTAGTTAAAAATTAGGTTCCAGGGCTTATTTGATGGCTCAAACGAAGTCTAAAAATTATGAAAATTAGTAGGATAATAGTTCTAATACTCCTCAAGCTCAAGGACTCCTCGGCTTGAACAAAATGGAGTTACAAAAATAGAAAATGGTATTTACAATGGTTTTTAGTGATGAAAATCACTATTTTTGTAGGGACTTCTTGTGAAAATTTGACATACACTTCTTGGAGCTCCCTACTTGCTCCCTTTCCTTGTGTGTCCACCTTTTGATGTGCTTCCATGCTTTGTCCTTGAATTTGAGCTTCAACACTCCCCCCCCTCTTGAGTCTGTCGTCCTCGACAGACCCTTGTTGTAGTGGTTGTTCCAAGTAGTGCTTTGAGAGGAAGTGTCCCTTCTGTATGAAGATGTGGCAAGGTTGGTTGTCCGGTTCTTCATCTCTTACTGTGAGCCTTTGCAAGTTGTAGTCTCTTGGTATTGTTCATAGTAGTCATGCCAAGTACTCATAACCCATATTGAGTGATGGGTAAGTGTGTTCGTGCATGGGTTGAGGAAAATATGTGCCTTGTGCACGGCCTTGTAATGTAGCCTTATGAATGCTTACTTGGGAAATGCATTGGAAGAAGTATGGTGCAAAAATTGGGGGTCTTGAGCTAAGTGCTCAAGGGTATGCCGACGAACAGGTTTCCTAACCTATCATGGTTATGATGTTTCCAAAGTAAAGATACTTACCATGGAGAAGGTCGATGGATGTTCATCTCTTCGTTTTGTACACCCGGCATTTGTGATGGGACATTGTCGATGAATGTCCATGTTGATGGTCCACTGATGAAATCTTTGAATGCATGGTCTTGTCTCCTCTTTTCAAAGCAACATTTGCCAAGTACTGAGAATTGAATGTCTTTATATTCCTTGAAAAACAACCTTGGGTAACTACACCAAGCTTAGTTTCACATATTCTCTTTAGCCCACCATGAGCAAGAGTCTTCTTATCCAGTATACATACAAGGATTTGCATGATACCAAAACTATCCCTTGCAAATATCTCCTTGGATGCTCTTATACCTATCGTAGTTAAGCATCACTCAAGTTGCAGACCTTCAAGCTCTTCACTCCCACCCTGGTAAGGGGAAACCATAGTTGTGGATGCCAGGTTCATGCCAAGTTCTTGATATCTACCAGATAAGGCAGCAATTATATCATCTGCTAGCCGATACACACTTCTATCCAAACGAATAAATGCCCAATAATCAACAGTTCCATCTTCAACTAAGCATGACTCATTCATGTTTCATGAGCCAAACCTGGGAACAAGCTCTCTCTCGCTTTTCTTCTCTTTTTCTTCTTTTTTTTTTTGAGGAAAAAATGTCACAAAATAAGAAGACAAAAGCTAGTATCAATAAAAATATTTGACATATGTCAATGTGCTCTTGTGCTTGGGATTCTCAAGTGTGTCTGCACGGCCGTGTAATGTGGCCCTATATTAATGCATACTTTGGAAGTGCACGACCTGAATGGTGCAAAAGACAGGGTTGTGCAAGAAGCACATGGTTGTCGCTCATCGAGGCTTTCGATGTTACTTGTAGATGTTGACGCCGGCTTTGGTGGAGGTATCCATTGGCTCTTGAAATGTTGTAATCCTCCTTATTGGGGCCCATCTTAGAACAACATTTGGCACTGTAGAGATCATTTCAGGAGTCTTCATCTTTGGATGGTTTCTTAAATTTGGTATCCCACGTGGTTGGTTCCTTGGTTTTGTGGGGGCCACCAGTGCTTTTGGCTTCCATACCCATACCATTGTGGCTGGTCTTCTAACCCTTGTTGAAGAGGCGAGTTGATCTGGTTTTAGTCTTGGTGTTTGGTTCTGACCCTTGCCCCGCCTTGGCTTCTTTGTTGCAATTTTTCTCATGTGGGAGAGCATAGATTGTTGTGTATGTAAGAGCTTCTTGGGTACCCATATTTGCAATTGTCCTTGTTGAGCTGCAGCTAATTTCTGAGGCACCCAAACTTGTCGAATATCTTGTGGTTGAGTTTTTCCTAGCTTCTTCATTCGTCTTCTGGCCTGGTGGGAGTCCCTAGAGGGAAATTGTGGGGTCAAGGCCGGTGGTTGCTCTCCTTTTCGTACCCAGATCTGCTTCATGCCCGGAACTACTTTCCTTTAGAAAGCTCGGTGTCTATTTGATATAGCACTTGTCCTGTTCGGTTGTGCTTGCCTTGTTGGTTGAGTTGTAGTGGCGGCATTAGTTCTTGCACCAGAGGAGGAGTCCGCTTGTCTTTGAGCCTGTTCTTCCATGATCAAGTTCTCCTGTGACATAGAGCTTTTGATGCATACAACATCTCTTTTGCTAAGATTAGTCCTAGGAGAACTACAAGATGTGACCTCTTGATTTGTGAGCATGCCATTTTCTAGTTCTAATGTAAAGCATTGTCCCTGGACCCAAACTTGAAGAAGTTGACTTCTTAGGTTCAAGTCGACGACATTGTCATAAATCCAATCTTGTCCTAAGACAAGTGGTTCGGTAAGGTTCTCATCTTGACACACTAGCACTTTGACTTTCATTGGAACATCTTGAAGGTGGATGGGAAGTTCCACCTCGCCCAAACAAGGGGTTTCCACACCTCCCAATCCTATGAGATAAGCTTCTATGGGAGTGATGTTCAACTACAAGTCTTGGCAGTAGGAAAGTCTAACTCCACTACTTGCTGCACCTGAGTCAATCAATGCTTTCACAGTCCTTGCACCCTTTCCTTGTCCTATCTCTATGGTCACAAAGGGACGTCGATCAATGACTTGAGAAGTCGCTATGCCTGATTTTTGGCACATATCCATGTGATATTTTGGAGCTTTTGAATTGACATCTAGGCCTAATCGCCTTAACTTATTTCGCCTTATGCGCTCTCTAACCTCTGCTTGTGCTTCTTCTCTGTTGATATATTTAGGTAGTGATGTGTGTGAACACTCTAGGACCGCCGGGGCACTTTTTCCCCTCTTTAGGAGGTTTTTTTTCCCCCGGCTTGTGCCTATTGCCCTAATGGGCTACTTATCTTTGTACATTCTCTAGTAATACATTCAGTATTGTGTGTTTGTGCTCCAAGCTTCTTCTTCTTCCTTGTGTTGTTTGCGTGCTTCCGCAGACGTCTATCTCCAACAATTGGTATCAGAGCAGGTCATCGCATCTTCTAGGGCGCCGTCGACACTCCTCCGTTTGCAGTCTCAAATTCGTACGAAATTTGGTGAGCATACTCAGGGTGTTTCCGAGATCAAAACAACTTCGTTTTGTGGTGCCAAAATCGCGATCTGAGGTCGTTTCGACCTTCAAACGCACTATCGCAGCGACATGTACTGGTTGCAAAAGGACTATGGAACATTGTGCAGGGTGTTCAAAGACGTCCTATTACACCTGCGACTACAGGTACTACAAATATAGGTGCTGGAGGTGCTGGAGCTGATGAAGATGGTGTCGAAGATGATATTCCACAGATTCCTGTTCATGCTGCTGTTTCTGTTGCACCTACTGCAGAGCAGATTCGTTGGGATGGCAGAGATGCCCAGGCACATGCATTGATAGCTTTGTCTATCAAACGTGCCATTATTCCTCACATTCGCTCTTGCAGAATAGCAAAGGATGCTTGGGATACACTTACCACTTTGTACCAGGCTAGGAATGAGGCTCGTGTTGCTTACCTCCGAAAATAGTTGGAGAGTGAGCACATGAATGAAGGTGATTCTATGGACAGTTTTCCTACAAAGATCAAAGACCTGAAGGAACAATTGATTTCTCCTGATGAGGTTATACCAGATAGCTCACTTGTGCAGACCGTTCTGAATGGTCTTCCTGATTCATATCAAAGTTTTGCCTCTACTCTTTGGTTGATGATGAAAGGCAATCCGAATGCCTTGTCATTTGAGGAATTAGTCTCTGTTCTGTTGCAGGAAGATCAATCCAGGCAGAACAGGTCCATTATGCGTGTTGCAGATCAAGCTTTCCTGGCTAGTCAGAAGGGCAAAGGAAAATGGAGCTCTTTTACTAGTAAGCAGAAATCTGCAAATGTTGCACAATCGAAGAACCAGGATAAAGATGAGAAGAAATCAGAAAAGCAGAAATTGTTCTGCAAGTACTGTAAAGGAAATGATCAGATTATAAAGAACTGTCAAAAGTGGCTGCTAAAGAGGCAAAGAAGAAAGAGGCTGGAATGGTTGTTACAGAGGCCTCTACACCAAAAACAGAGTCTGCAAATCTTGTGCAGGAAGAAGAATGGGCAGTTACTACTGTTTGCAGTTTTGACCCATCTTCTCATGATCAATGCATGTCTGCAGTAGACTCAGATGTTTGGTACTTTGACAGTGGGGCGACCAAACATATTACCTCGCAGCGTAGTTTCTTCTCTTCACTCGAGCCTGCCCCTACAGGGAATACTGTCACATGCACCAATAACTCCTCTTATCCTGTTATGGGAGTTGGTAAGATCATTCTGACTACTGCTGATGGTAGTTCTTTCACTTTGTCACATGCTTTATTTGTGCCAGGGATCAAAAAGAACCTGTTATCAGTTTCTGCATTAGCCGAGATTGGCTTGGTTGTGAAATTCGTTGATGACAGGTGTACAGTCCATGATCTCTCAAATGGTGATGTGATTATTGCTTCTGGCATCTTATGTCGTGGGCTGTATAAGCTCATAGACTATGAAAGATCTGTGAATGATTCGGCATGCGCAGTTCATGATTCTCAGGCTATGTCAGATGCAAAGCTTTGGCATGCATGCTTTGGTCATCTGAATTTTGCTAGTTTGCTACGCCTGCAAATTCTGAAATGGTGTCCTCTTTGCCCAAACTTGAGGCTCCTGGAAAACATGTTTGTGAAGGCTGTATTTTAAGCAAAATGCAGCGTTCTTCCTTTCCAAAAGATGGTTCAGTTCGGGCTACGTAGAAATTGCAACTTGTACATAGTGATGTCTGTGGTCCTATGCAGACACCCTCTTTTGGAAATTACCTTTACTTCGTGACTTTCATTGATGATTTTTCCAGGCATGCATGGGTATATCCACTCAAAGCAAAGTCCGAAGTGTTCATGTGCTTCAAACAGTTTTTGGTTTTGGCTGAAAATCTGTCAGCATGTAAAATGGGCACCCTCCGTTCTGATCGAGGGGGGGAATATATGTCTTCAAATTTTAATGCATTTCTGGCTGAACGTGGGATAAAATACCAATGTACAGTGTCGTATACACCTCAACAGAATGGAGTTGCTGAACGAAAGAACAGGTCACTCATGGAAATGGCGAGGTGCATGGTCAAAAGTCAGGCTTTACCACATAGTTTCTGGCTTGAGGCTGTCATGTGTGCAGCATATGTACTGAACAGGTGTCCCACTAAAGCGTTGCAGTCTATCACTCCATATGAGGCTTGGCATGACCGCAAGCCATCTGTTGCTCATCTGCGTGTTTTTGGTTGTTTGGCATATGCATTAGTGCCTGAACAACATCGCAAAAAATTGGATGATAAGGCAGTAAAATGTATTTTTGTTGGGTACAGTTCTAAATGTAAAGGCTATCGTCTGTATCATCCACAGACTAAACGCATTTTGGTTAGCCGTGATGTTGTCTTTGTGGAAGATGCTATTCAGCCATTGCTTTCATGTACTAAGGAGACATCTGTTAGCTCCAAAGACATGTATGATACTTTGATGCCTCTTTTTACAGGTGGACAGGCTAGTGCTGGTCCTAATGAGGCAACTTCTCAGCCTTTGCACGTTTCATATGATGATGTAGATCATTCCATTCCTTATGCAGATTTACATGATGCACTTGTTGATGAGAGATCTGATATTGAGCAGGCAAAAACTATGCCAAAATGGCTGGTGCAGACTTTGCGTGACAACAAATTAGATGCACCTTTTTCATATCGTACTTGTCCAGGCTCTCATAGTGCCTCCTTTGCATCAGATTGCTATGCTATGGCTGCATCTAGTCTCTGTGATGAGAATGAGCCTGTTTCTTTTGATGAAGCACAAAATTCAGAAAATTGGATGGCTGCTATGCAATCTGAATATGATGCTATAATGAAGAATGGTACATGGTCTTTATGTGACTTGCCTCTTGGCAAGAAGGCCATTGGCACTAAGTGGGTATACAAGCTTGAGCGTAAACCTGATGGTACAATTGACAAGTATAAGGCTAGGCTTGTTGCAAAGGCTTATGCACAGGAAAGAGGCATTGATTTTGATGAGACCTTTGCACCTACATGCCGTATGACTACTGTTCGGAGCATTTGTGCACTTGCAGCCCATCATGGTTGGAATGTACATCAGTTGGACATTAAAACAACATTTCTGAATGGTGACTTGCCTGAAGAAGTGTATCTTTTTCAGCCCCGTGGCTTTGTGCAGAAAGGGCATGGCAACCAGGTTTGCAGGTGAAAGAAGGCATTATATGGTTTAAAGCAAGCACCACGTGCTTGGTATGAGAAGATACATGCCTATCTGATTGCACATGGTTTTGAGAACAGTCCAGCTGAAAGCACCTTATATGTTAAACGTGCTAATGATGTGCTTCTGATCATTGTTGTCTATGCTGATGACATGCTGCTCACTGGTCCTATTGAGACACATATTGCTGATTTTAAGGCTGATTTGCATGCCTCATTTGAGATGTCTGATTTGGGGCATTTTCATCACTATTTGGGCATTCAATTTATGCACGTTGATGGTGGAATGGCTTTGTGTCAAACGAAATATATTGACACATTATTGCAGCATTTTGGCCTTGAAGACTGTAAGCCTATTGCCACTCCTATGGAGACAGGTTTACGATTGAGTCTTCATGATGCTGGAGATGCATTTGATGCTGTTCTCTATCAGCAGGCTGTTGGATGCTTGATTTACTTATGCATTACTTGGCCAGATATTCAGTTTGCTGTCTCACAGATGAGCAGGTATTATGCATTGCCCAGGAGTCATGCATTGGAAAGTGGTTAAGCGCATCTTTCGCTACTTGAGTGGTACTCGGCTACTTGGGTTGTTTTATCCCAAGGGGGGATCACTACCGCCAAATTTGCATGCTTTTTCTGACTCAGATTGGGCTGGTTGCTATGACACTCGTGTGTCCACCAGTGGTTTTTGCTTCATGCTTGGTAGCTCATGTATATCTTGGTTGAGCAAGAAGCAGCCTACTGTGGCCACTTCCAGTTGTGAGGCTGAGTATAGGGCAGCTTTCACAGCGACTGTTGAGTGTGTGTGGCTCAGACGCCTTATGGCTGATTTGGGTGTTGGCCAGTCTTCTGCCACCACCATCTTCACTGACAGTCAGAGCGCATTGGCAGTTGCGAGGAACCCTGTGTTCCATGCTCGCACTAAGCACATTGAGGTGCATTATCACTATGTCAAGGAGAGGTTCTCTGTTGGGGAGATCAGCTTGGCATATGTGCCCACGCAGGAGAACATTGCAGACCTTTTCACGAAGGCTCTGCCTAGGGATAAGTTTGAAGCTTTCCGCAAAGCTTTGGGCTTACTTCCTTTTGTGGAGTGATTTCCACATAGCTTGGCACTTCCTTATACATGAGTGCCAACTCCTTGTTCACCACATCACTCCCAGGGGGGGATTTGTTGATATATTTAGGTAGTGATGTGTGTGAACACTCTAGGACCGCCGGGGCACTTTTTTCCCTCTTTAGGAGGTTTTTTTTTCCCCGGCTTGTACATACGCCTATTGCCCTAATGGGCTACTTATCTTTGTACATTCTCTAGTAATACATTCAGTATTGTGTGTTTGTGCTCCAAGCTTCTTCTTCTATCTTGTGCTGTTCGCGTGCTTTCGCAGACATCTATCTCCAACATTCTCTCACCCTTAACTCCTCTTCTTTTCGCTTCTTAGCAGTGTTGAGTCTCGTAAGCATATCCTCTGTAAGAGATTCTTGGTATAACTTGACTCTACATCCACTATTATAGTTGGGCAAGATATCACCTTTTAAAGTAGCCAATTGAACTACACCGCTAGTGGAAATTCTATTAATGATCATGGGTCCATATCCTCTTTTTTCCAACTTATGGGCATGTTGCTTTAGCGTATAAACTAGCACTAGGTCTCCCTCTTTCAGTCCTTTATCTTTGATGTGTGCATCTGTTAGCTCACAAAATGGTTGGTTTTATGCACTAATGTGGTTCTATTTGGCAGGAAAACATGTTTGATTTCAGGTACTCGAAGGGTGATTAGGTGATTGATGGGAAATATTTGGGGCTACATGACGACTTCTTGGTCAAAAAAAGGGAGACTCTCAAGGGGGCAATACTTGGAGACATGGCTTTTTGTCATAGGGGTCTCTTGTGGTTCTCTTGTGAAGGGAGAGGAAGCACTAAAATATTTTGAGTTGATGAAACTCAAAGGTTTCTCACCAACAATCGCAACATGCCTCTGCATCTTGAAGGCATGTGCCCTGCAAGGTGCTCTGGACAGGGGTCAGGAGATACATGCTGATCTTATCAAAGAAGGGGAGTTGGAAAACAAAATGGTGATAGGTATAGCATTGGTAGACATGCCATGCTCAACATGAGGATGGGTTCATAACACTCCAATCCTTCTTTGTATCGTTGAAGCATGCGGGGGCATAAAAAAAAAATTATGATTCGAGTGTCAATGCCTTCAGGAGGCACGCATCATTTTTGACATGTGCACATGTCGAGATGAGATGACATGGGGAGCCATTATAGCAGGCTACATACATAATGCTGAGGATCCGTTGCCATGTGATTTTTTTTAAGCGGTGTGAATGCACATTTTTTGGGAGAGAGATGGTGGTCTGCCCACCCTTGTCAGATGTATGGCAGAGAGAAGAAATGGCGGGTGGTTATGCCCTCTAAATGCACATGAGGAAGGGCGGTTGTTTTTTTGGATTTTTGTTTCTGTTCCTCTCTTCGTTGGCAGGGCAGCGATTTTTTTTTGTTACAAAAGGTGGAAGGGGGGAGGTACCGGATCACTGCAGACTCCATAAGGGCTGCAGGACAAGAGGCCGCGACAGGGAGATGGAGGTCATTAGCTAGGTCAGTACTGGCATGGTGGGTGGCAACTCTGACCTTGTGTGAAATTCGTGGTGGACTCACCTTCTTTCCCCTTTCTATCGGACTCTTCCCACTCCATATCATGGACAGCCAACGCAAGTCAGGAGGATCGCCGTTCTCTCCTTGAATGCGTCGAGACAGGTTTCACGACACAAGATTAAAAAAATAAATTCCCATCTTTCTATCCTTGATTTTCACGACAGTTGTGCAAAAAAAGTTGGGAGACAAACATGCATATATCTACTCTAATCCGGGGAGCACTCCGCGTCCATAATTCATACAGAGCAACATCGTCTACTCTCCTCCTTGCACAACAGCAACGGGGGGTGTTGCTAGTACCAACATTGGAGGTCGGAAGAAACGCGGGCAGCAGAAGAAATCTGGAGGAGAGCAAATGTCAGAAAACACCGGGTGAGTCAGAGCTTTGAGGAAGGGGGAGAAGTACAGTTGGGTGTCCTGGTCCTCGCTTTACGGCTGTACGTCTCAGGTTGAGAGGGAAGCCCATCTCCTTCTGCTGCCGACTAGTGCGGGAGTGATTGGAGGGCATTTTCGTTTTGGGCTCATTACAGTTATTCGAGGGGAGAGAGGCAGACGTGCAAGTGGCTGGGCTATTTATGTGGAGAGATCAAAGGAGAGGTTGGGCGTGGTTGTCGATTGCTGGCACTAGGGACGGACAGCTAGAGGAAGTGTGAGTGATGAGGAAGAAGCAAAGCAGGGGGCAGACGGCTGGATGAAATCAGATCTATAAGTGTTGTCCTTTCAAGATTGAAGGGGAGTCACCAACCCACATGAGGAACTTGTGGAGCACACATCCAAAACAGCCGATGTTGCAGACCACTGAAATTGGGAAGATTTAAACACTCAAGAAAATCAAGGCAACAAATCTATGGTGCGCATGATGCAAGTAGCATGAGAAGAAATGGATGGCTTGTAAAGCATGAAGGACTCTCGGCACTGTGCCAAACCAATTCGACGAGGAGCCTGTGGCCTCCTGTGGTTGCCTCCCATGGCAGGAGCTCATTACAATCCATCAAAAGGAGCAGCGTTTGATGCGAGATTGGATAAGCAGAGAAGATCCGATGAACAAAGAGAATTAATCGTGAGGTATCATTCTTCTTTTAATTTATTTTCACGCTCCTCAAATCGTTTGGTTTATAGCATTTTGGATCGTAGGCAGTAAGTTGAACGAAAGAGAAATCATTTCTCTTTTCAGATGTTTGCTCCGATTCATACTCTTCTTCCTTAAATTGGTACTGTCTGGCTACTCCAAGCGGATTTTGTAAGGAAAATTCCTAGATAAACCATGGATTGAACTCAATTACATTCATCGTTTGCTATTCCAAAGCGCACTTTGGAGCCTTTAATTCTTCATGCTCGCAGGATTTTCTTCACCTTTCAAATCACTTCTATGGTTATTCTTTGTTTGTGATCGATCATTCGCATTTTGAGGCTAGGCAACGATCTTTCTATGCTATAGATGTGGAGGGTTTTGTCCACATTCTAATCCTTCTCAGTATCATCCCTTGTTTGAAAAAGAAAAAAATATGATGATTAGTTAATATGGTCCTCAAAGAGTTGTTTTTGCGTGTCCTGATGTGAGTAAAGTCAAGATGACAAATCTTCCATTGAACGATAGTGGCTGACAGTTAAGTTTCTTGTCTTTCGTTAAGTATAGTTCCAGCATTTTGTTTGTGCTGGAGATAAGTGTTGGTGTGTGGGGATAGACTTTTGAAGCGGTCACCCATTTCAGTGTTGTTTTTGTTTGAGCTTTCTTATTTCTACGGTTTCCACACGTTAGGTTAGTCATAAAGCCTCAAAAACCTTAAGGTGTTGGAAGTCAGAAATTTATGCAGCTCTCATAGCTAACCATGTTTGACTATTACAACAATCATCCTTCCCATAAAGCTTGTCTTATTTGAGTTGTTTCTTATTTTCCTTCTTTTTATGAGGTCCATATTCAAGCTTGCAACTTTTCCACTTCATGAACAAGTTGGTCTATCTTACTTGGTTCATGAAGGTCCTATTTGGTGTGAACACTATGCCATTTTATCATTGAATTTTTCTAATATTGTACGTGAAGACTGTGGAAACTTATGTAGGTGGCATATGACATATAATGTCCCTTATCTAGGATACTATCTTCGAGGGTGTACGGTAAAATTTTTGAAGTCACCCATATGAGTATTGCTCGTACAAAAGCATGCTTAATAAATAAGTTCTTGTGTGTTGGATTATACAATGTCTAAAAGTCAAAGGTAATGGAATTGTATCATCAATCCATCGCATGCAAGTTTTGTATCTAGTGATGACTGTGTAATCACATTCTTGGGTTATTTGAAGATGAATGTTTTTTCTCTCACTTAAGGTATCAAGGTGATCTTAAATATGATCTTTCACAAGTAGTGATCATGTACAATGAGCCATGGGCACTCCATCTTTATCAATACCGTACTTTTTGAACTTCGAAAATCTAGAGAGGGAAGATTGATATTGCCATATATACTAAAATGATTTATTACATTGATAATTTCTGTATATCACCATGCAAAGAAATGAAGGCATAGAATGCGGGAAGCTTATAATAACGGTGAATATCTTTATGATTTGAATGAAGTGATTGAGAAAGCATCATTACTAACGTGAATGCAAAGGAAACGTTGGGCTTGAGCATATCAAGCTTATGAAGCATCTACATAGAGTTTGTATTATTATATCCAAAAGCAAAAGCACAACAGTTGTATGAAGATATGTTTGAACAAAATAAAGTCTCGGATAATCACTTTTTCCTTGGACTAAGAGTGCTAACAGCATCGAAGTATGCCTTTTGCCTTTTCTTTGCAGCATAGATGCCTGCAGCTGCTCGTAGCCATGTCTCACCTAAGCGTTCTAGATCAAAGATCCTCGAGGACAATTCTGTCCATTCCACTCATACTCTTGTGCTACTTTTAAAGCAGGGATTAAGAAATCCAATGGTAGCACCGCATTCTGTCCAAAGACCATCTGAAATGGGGTGGCATTGAGTACCGTTTTGTAGGCAACTCGATTAGCCCAAACAACATGATGAAGTTGTTTGTCCCAATCAGAGCGTTTATTATTTACGAGTTTTGTTAATACGTTAGAGAGGATCTTATTGGTGCTCTCGGCTTGTCCGTTAGCTTGGGGATGATAGGGGGCAGACTTCTTATGTATCACCAAGAATTCTTGGAGAAGATTTTCAATGACTTCATTTAAGAAGTGTGTGCCTCTATCGCTTACTAACTCTATTGGTAGTCCATATCTAGTGAACACATTCTCGAATAAGAACTTAGACATTGTCTGAGCATCATTCTTTGTTGTGGCTTTCACTTCTACCCACTTTGTAAGGTAATCTGTGGCTACAATGATATACTCTGCATGGGAGTTTCTAGCTGGGGGGTTAATAGGGCCTACAAAGTCTATACCCCACTTTGAAAATGCACGTCCTCCCATCATTGGTCTCAAAGGCATCTCGTCTTTTCTAACTGGATTTGTGCACGTTGGCATGTGTCACATTTCTTCACATAGGTATGTGCATCCATATGAAGAGTTGGCCACCAAAGTCCTGAGAAAAGAATGGTCTTGATTACTCGGCCAGGACCAAAGTGTCCACCTACAACACTACTATGTGTAGTCTCTAAGACTTTCAGATAGTCTGATTCATGAACGCACAATCTCCGATAACCATCCTTGCCTCTTTGATATAGGTTGCCTCCTACTAAGGCATAGCCTTGAGCCTCTTGCTCCATGTTTAGTCCTCTCGCTAGACTAGCCTTTTTGGGTAATCTTCCTGATCTCATAAATTCAACCAATGGAGCGCTCCATTCCAAGAGTAATGACACTTGATAAAGGGTCGCATGCTCGACTGGGGGTTTTCCCTGGCACACTGGACAATTCTTAATCCACTCATGAATTTCTTTGTCCATGCTAGGCCAATACACTTCTAAACGCTTCAGATTCTGCAATGTTCGTTGTTTAGAATAGTGATTTCCTAGCAATCCTTCATGAGCTTGTTGCAACCAACTACTATGTTCATCATCCTCGACACAACAAGCTAATACACCCTCAGTATCTTGTTTGTACATGCTTCTTGCCAATATGTGATATTTTTGTGATTTTACAATTTCTTCTTGTGATGTTTTCACATTCTTATTTGCAAGGCCGAAGGTTAGGACTGGTACCAACTTATTTGCCCATTTGAGAACAACTTCTAAATTGAACAGATAAGCATCGGGTAATTCATCAGACACTCCTTGCGGTGACTCTCCTGAAGTGATGCGAGAAAGGTGATCTGCCCGAAGGTGGGTTCTACCTTTCCTGACAACAACTTCAAAGTCATATTCCATTAGTAAGAGGAACCATCTGACTAAGCACCCAGTATTGCAGGGTTTATTGACCAAATATAACAAAGCTTGATGATTAGTGAAAAGCTTGAACTTGTTGGCCAATAAGTAGTGTCTAAACTTCTTCACAGCATATACCATGCTTAAGCCCTCTCGCTCAATTGTGGTATAATTTCTTTTAGCTGGGTTTAGTTGTCTACTAGCATATGCTATGGGCAAATCTAAATTCCCTTCACCTGTGGGTTGTGCTAGCACACATCCTATGGCATGATTGGATGCATCCACATGGACATGGAATGGTTTATTCCAATCAGGAGTGGTCAGTATTGGTGCTGTGCACAAACGTTTCTTTAGTTCATTGAAAGAATTCTCGCATTCATCGTTCCACTCAAAATTAGACAACAAGGCATAAAGGGGTCTAGCTATGATCGCGTACATGTGGATAAACCTACGGTAATATCTACAGTGGCCCATAAAGGCTTGTACCTCTTTAACATTCCTTGGTCTTGGCAGCTCCGCTATGGCTCGTACCTTATGTTCATCTGTTCAGACTCCATTCTTAGAAACAATATGCCCTAAGATTTTACCTTGACGCACCATGAACACACACTTTTCTAGGTTCAGACACATTTCGGTATTCTCTACACTTGTTGAAGATTTGTCTGAGCTCAGGGATGTGAAATCTTCTTTCTTGGGAATGAGCACATAAATCATCCACATACACTTCTAATCTCTTTCACAAGAACTCTTTGAAGACATGACACATGAGCCTTTGGAACGTTGCAGGTGCATTGGTGAGCCCAAACGGCATCACACGAAATGCAAAGATTCCCCATTCTGTGGCAAAAGTTGTTTTGTGTTGATCTTCTGGGGCAATGGATACTTGATTGTAACCTGAAAATCCATCAAGGAAGCTATAAACTTCCTTGCCTGCAACACGTTCCAATAGGTGTTCTGTGATTGGAAGCGGGTAACTATCTCTGATCGTAGCGGCATTAACTTTTTTAAGGTTAATACACACTCGTAACTTTCCATTCTTCTTGGGCACCACTAAAATGGGGGACACCCATTCAGTATGCTCAATCTCATAGATGAATCCAGCTTCAATCAGCCTATCAATTTCTTCTTTTATTTTGGCTGCATAAGTATCATTATATGTGTAGGGCTTCTGTTTGGTGGGCTTGGCATCAGTCGTCGTGGGAATCGTATGAGAGCATATTATTGGATCTACCCCATTCAAGTCTCTATAGTGCCATGCAAACACATCCCTATATTCCCTTAATAGAGCTACGAGCTCCATTTCTTCTCTTGCACTTAGGTCCTCTCCTATATATGTGCATCTCTCTTTGTTCTCTTCAATGGTCACTACAATTTTTTTGGTCTTTTCTTTATTATCATATGATTCTCCTATGATGGCCTCTCTCTTAGGCATTCGTACCAAAATTTTGCAGTCATCAACTTCATATTTCTTGAAGTTTTCTGGTACTTTGAATAATGATTCCTCCTCTTCTGGTTTCACTGCTTTTCTTTTCTTTTTCTTTTGACTGCTCTCACTTCCATCCTTTGATTGTACTGTTTTAATGCTTGTGAGAGGTTCCTCTTTTTTTTGGTTAAACACTCCTACATCTTCTAAATAGTGCTTTTCCAAGGTAAAGCAACTATCCATCACAATGGACTCTAGATCGTCATCGTTCTCTTCTTCTTCTATGACATCATTATGGTCACATTCTTCTAGCAAGGGCTGACACATGAACACTGAAATATCATAACCCTCCTCATCACAATGAGGTGTCCATTGTTCTTCATTGACAGCAATGTCCATGGTAGCTAAGATTTCTGGCCAGTCATGAGGCTCAAATTCCTCATCTGGAAAGATCATCGGTGTGTAGGCTGGGTCTCTTACTGGTCTATCTTCTGGAGAAGTTCCTTCTTCTCTTGCCTTTAAGCGTTTTTCCTCTTCCTCTGCGACTTTGCACATCCACAAATGAGTATCTTTATGCAACCATGATGGATCAGGTGAACTTTCAGAATGCACAGAGATGGAATCTTCTTTGAATTTGTGGATATGATTCCACTGTAGGGGTGGTACATCTCTGAAGGAGTAATCCTTCAAATTGACCTTGATGGTGACCCCTAAGTGTTGTAAGTATAAGGAGTTGGTTCCCTAATCCTGTACTATTTGCAATTGTCGTAGGAAGGGTCTGCCTAAGATCATCTCATAGATATTATTTTTCTCAAAGTCACATATAACAAATGTATGTTCAAACTCTACACCACAAGTGGTTAGAGTTATCCCTTCTAGCAATCCTAGAGGTCTTTCAAAATGGCCATCAGCCATTTGAAGCTTCATTCTAGTTGGTCTTAATGTGGGTTTTCCCCATTGCTTCCACAAGGAGGTGGTCGCAATAGCAACACCAGCACCGAAATCTATGATTGCTTTGGTTGTGTAACCTTGGTAGGTGATTGGAAGATAAGTGTTACCTTCTTCACCCTCACACATGTCCCCTAATTTGTGTAGAGGTATCTCTGGTACCGTCTGCTTAGAGCCTCCTTTTGGCATATGGGAATCAAGTTCCGGGACCTGATCCTTCACATGGTTCCATAGCTCAGGTTTTGCTTTGAGCAGCTCCTCTACAGTGAGGTGACACTGAACCTTAGTGTTCTTCACGACATCAGTGTTCCTTGGAACCACTGAGTCTTCATTTCTTACCAGTATTGTGGGAGCTGTGATCTCAAGAGATTCAGATTCCCATGGGCTTGGAAATTGAGGCAGTTCTTCTAAGGTATTAGATTCAAAATCTAATCTTTCATCTTCTTGTTGTTCTGCTTCATCTCCGTAAATAGATGGAATGTCTTGGGGAAATTGATCATGAAGGTCATCAATCTCACGAATAGGAGGGGAATTACTGATCTCCTTGGCCCATTTCTCCTCTTGTATTTCCCGCAAGAACTCTTGAGAGTGCTCCTGAATTGAAGGAGGTATTCCAGCATCCGTGGAATTAGGAACATAAGCTCCCATTGGTGGTGAGCTTCTTCTCTCAATAACTGGTTGAGCCTATGGAGGTAAAGAAACTTGTGGTTTGTTTACCAATTGATCTAATTTTTCTAGTAAGCCCTGGAAATGAAAATCCGGTTTGATAGAGTTTGTCTGATTGAACTTTTGACTAGTCTCAAGTATAGCTTGAGCTTGTTCTACCATTTTCATGCACATTTTCATCCGTTCAATCTCTAAATCCGCTCTCGGGTAACTCTTGTCTAGGTTTGCAACTATTGGCCCTTCTTGAAGTCGAGCCTGGTAGGCCTTGAACATCATGTCCAAGCCTTCTGGGGTTGGATCTGCATGCGTGGTGGGGTGGGATGAGGTGGGGTGGGATGAGGTGGAGTGGATGGAGTGTCAGCATGCGAGGGGTTTTGAGATGCGATGTCTTCTATTTTTGTTTTTGCTTCTTTCAAGCTTTCTTCTAGTTAAAATCACTATTTTTATAGGGACTTCTTGTGAAAATTTGACATACACTTCTTGGAGCTCCCTACTTGCTCCCTTTCCTTGTGTGTCCACCTTTTGATGTGCTTCCATGCTTTGTTCTTGACTTTGAGCTTCAACAATGCCCATTCTCCACACTTCCTATGGACCTGCCTAGATCTATTGTGTAGAATGCCTCACTTCCTGATGGGCAGGTCAGGACCTGCCTTCTCTTACAAATCAGAGTGTCAACCAGACCTCTCAACCTCAACCATAGAAAAGTCAACCATTCCTTAGTAACCCAAGCCGACGACCATACTAGACAACCCAAAGGTGGAAGTAGTATCAACATGTCAAGCCAACTAGCACAAAGCAAGTATGGGTGCCAAAAGGTCAGAAAGTACTAAAAAATTCCAATGGCATAGGCTATGATGAGAAGAAGTCAAGGCAAAATCAAATTCAATGTCCAACCTCCACTCGTCCTTATTCTTCACCGATAAGAACCCAGCAGATTTGGATCGCCAAGAAGTACTAAACAAACCGACCCACACCCATGTAGATTTGGGCACCCAAGAACTGTCTTTTAGCTCAACATCCAAGCCATGTCATATACATCCCTTCAAAATCACTTCACCCATCAAGACCACCACTACCAGATTCATCCTTTGTAAATCAACCAAAGAACCAAAACCACTCACCACCTCTTAGAAAATGGATGCCCAAACGCATCCAAAATCCTCTACATGATCCTTTGTATGACATAACACCTATCCCGACTAACCCTTACCCTTGTAATAGTTCACCCCTAACTAAACCTTGTATAAATTCATCCACACTAACCCACCATCACTTGTAATAAAATATAATCACAAGCAATGTAAGCACTATATAAAGAATGTAGGTTGTCTAGTGGGCTGCATTAGTTATTAAGAAATCACTACATCAACCACCTTACGACACTTGGCTACACGGGTTACACATTGGTTATGGAAAGGGATTGCGGTCTCACCTTGTTGGGATCATAATTGATTTCCATAATAATGTGTTATCCCTTTGTAGCATATCATACACACACTTATTCATATCATCCTGCAAACTGTAGGAACTTCTGAGGCTCACACTAGCACATCAGCAATAAATTTTGATAATTTGTTAGTTGAACCTTGCCTTGCTATGAAGCCACCGAAGTTTCAAGATTTTATGGGACCGATGCCGATGGATGACCCTCCCCTGAGACGAACCGAAAAAGTACATAGCAACTGTTGGAGATAGACGTCTGCGGAAGCACGCGAACAGCACAAGGAAGAAGAAGAAGCTTGGAGCACAAACACACAATACTGAATGTATTACTAGAGAATGTACAAAGATAAGTAGCCCATTAGGGCAATAGGCGTATATACAAGCCGGGGGAAAAAAACCTCCTAAAGAGGGAAAAAAGTGCCCCGACGGTCCTAGAGTGTTCACACACATCACTACCTAAATATATCAACAAATCCCCCCTGGGAGTGATGCGGTGAACAAGGAGCTGACACTCATGTATAAGGAAGTACCAAGCTATGTGGAAATCACTCCACAAAAGGAAGTAAGCCCAAAGCTTTGGGGAAAGCTTCAAACTTCTCCCTAGGCAGAGCCTTCGTGAAAAGGTCTGCAATGTTCTCCTGCGTGGGCACATATGCCAAGCTGATCTCCCCAGCAGAGAACCTCTCCCTGACATAGTGATAATGCACTTCAATGTGCTTAGTGCGAGCATGGAACACAGGGTTCCTCGCAACTACCAATGCGCTCTGACTGTCAGTGAAGATGGTGGTGGCAGAAGACTGGCCAACACCCAAATCAGCCATAAGGCGTCTGAGCCACACACACTCAACAGTCGCTGTGAAAGTTGCCCTATACTCAGCCTCACAACTGGAAGTGGCCACAGTAGGCTGCTTCTTGCTCAACCAAGAGTACATGAGCTACCAAGCATGAAGCAAACACCACTGGTGGACACACAAGTGTCATAGCAACCAGCCCAATCTGAGTCAGAAAATGCATGCAAATCTGGCCGTAGTGAGCACAAACACACAATACTAAATGTATTACTAGAGAATGTACAAAGATAAGTAGCCCATTAGGGCAATAGGTGTATATACAAGCCGGGGGAAAAAAACCTCCTAAAGAGGGAAAAAAGTACCCCGGCGGTCCTAGAGTGTTCACACACATCACTACCTAAATATATCAACAAATCCCCCCTGGGAGTGATCCGGTGAACAAGGAGCTCGCACTTATGTATAAGGAAGTGCCAAGCTATGTGGAAATCACTCCACAAAAGGAAGTAAGCCCAAAGCTTTGCGGAAAGCTTCAAACTTCTCCCTAGGCAGAGCCTTCGTGAAAAGGTCTGCAATGTTCTCCTGCGTGGGCACATATGCCAAGCTGATCTCCCCAGCAGAGAACCTCTCCCTGACATAGTGATAATGCACTTCAATGTGCTTAGTGCGAGCATGGAACACAGGGTTCCTCGCAACTACCAATGCGCTCTGACTGTCAGTGAAGATGTTGGTGGCAGAAGACTGGCCAACACCCAAATCAGCCATAAGGCGTCTGAGCCACACACACTCAACAGTCGCTGTGAAAGTTGCCCTATACTCAGCCTCACAACTGGAAGTGGCCACAGTAGGCTGCTTCTTGCTCAACCAAGATATACATGAGCTACCAAGCATGAAGCAAACACCACTGGTGGACACACAAGTGTCATAGCAACCAGCCCAATCTGAGTCAGAAAAGGCATGCAAATCTGGCCGTAGTGAGCACAAACACACAATACTGAATGTATTACTAGAGAATGTACAAAGATAAGTAGCCCATTAGGGCAATAGGTGTATATACAAGTCGGGGGAAAAAAACCTCCTAAAGAGGGAAAAAAGTACCCCGGCGGTCCTAGAGTGTTCACACACATCACTACCTAAATATATCAACAAATCCCCCCTGGGAGTGATGCGGTGAACAAGGAGCTCGCACTTATGTACAAGCAAGTGCCAAGCTATGTGGAAATCACTCCACAAAAGGAAGTAAGCCCAAAGCTTTGCGGAAAGCTTCAAACTTCTCCCTAGGGAGAGCCTTCGTGAAAAGGTCTGCAATGTTCTCCTGCGTGGGCACATATGCCAAGCTGATCTCCCCAGCAGAGAACCTCTCCCTGACATAGTGATAATGCACTTCAATGTGCTTAGTGCGAGCATGGAACACAGGGTTCCTCGCAACTACCAATGCGCTCTGACTGTCAGTGAAGATGGTGGTGGCAGAAGACTGGCCAACACCCAAATCAGCCATAAGGCGTCTGAGCCACACACACTCAACAGTCGCTGTGAACTCACAACTGGAAGTGGCCACAGTAGGCTGCTTCTTGCTCAACCAAGATATACATGAGCTACCAAGCATGAAGCAAAAACCACTGGTGGACACACGAGTGTCATAGCAACCAGCCCAATCTAAGTCAGAAAAAGCATGCAAATCTGGCGATAGTGAGCACAAACACACAATACTGAATGTATTACTAGAGAATGTACAAAGATAAGTAGCCCATTAGGGCAATAGGCATATATACAAGCCGAGGGAAAAAAACCTCCTAAAGAGGGAAAAAAGTACCCCGGCGGTCCTAGAGTGTTCACACACATCACTACCTAAATATATCAACAAATCCCCCCTGGGAGTGATGCGGTGAACAAGGAGCTCTCACTTATGTATAAGGAAGTGCCTAGCTATGTGGAAATCACTCCACAAAAGGAAGTAAGCCCAAAGCTTTGCGGAAAGCTTCAAACTTCTCCCTAGGCAGAGCCTTCGTGACAAGGTCTGCAATGTTCTCTTGTGTGGGCACATATGCCAAGCGGATCTCCCCAGTAGAGAACCTCTTCCTGACATAGTGATAATGCACCTCAATGTGCTTAGTGCGAGCATGGAACACAGGGTTCCTAGCAACCGCCAATGCGCTCTCACTGTCAGTGAAGATGGTGGTGGCAGAAGACTGGCCAACACCCAAATCAGCCATAAGGCGTCTGAGCCACACACACTCAACAGTCGCTGTGAAAGCTGCCCTATACTCAACCTCACAACTGGAAGTGGCCACAGTAGGCTGCTTCTTGCTCAACCAAGATATACATGAGCTACCAAGCATGAAGCAAAAACCACTGGTGGACACACGAGTGTCATAGCAACCAGCCCAATCTGAGTTAGAAAAAGTATGCAAATCTGGCGGTAGTGATCCCCCCTTGGGATAAAACAACCCAAGTAGCCGAGTACCACTCAAGTAGCGAAAGATGCGCTTAACCGCCTTCCAATGCGTGACTCCTGGGCAATGTATAAACCTGCTCATCTGTGAGACAACAAACTGAATATCTGACCGAGTAATGCATAAGTAAATCAAGCATCCAACAGCCTGCTGATAGAGAACAACATCAAATGCATCTCCAGCATCATGAAGACTCAATCGTAAACCTGTCTCCATAGGAGTGGCAATAGGCTTATAGTCTTCAAGGCCAAAATGCTGCAATAATGTGTCAATATATTTTGTTTGACACAAAGCCATTCCACCATCAACTTGCATAAACTGAATGCCCAAATAGTGATGCAAATGCCCCAAATCAGACATCTCAAATGAGGCATGCAAATCAGCCTTAAAATCAGCAATATGTGTCTCAAAGGACCAGTGAGTAGCATGTCATCAACATAGACAACAATGATGAGAAGCACATCATTAGCACGTTTAACATATAAGGTGCTTTGAGTTGGACTGTTCTCAAAACCATGTGCAATCAGATAGGCATGTATCTTCTCATACCAAGCACGTGGTGCTTGCTTTAAACCATATAACGCCTTCTTTAACCTGCACACCTGGTTTTCATGCCCTTTCTGCACAAAGCCACGGGGCTGAAAAACATACACTTCTTCATGCAAGTCACCATTCAGAAATGCTATTTTAATGTCCAACTGATGTACATTCCAACCATGATGGGCTGCAAGTGCACAAATGCTCCGAACAGTAGTCATACGACATGTAGGTGCAAAGGTCTCATCAAAATCAATGCCTCTTTCCTGCGCATAACCCTTTGCAACAAGCCTAGCCTTATACCTGTCAACTGTACCATCAGGCTTACGCTTGAGCTTGTATACCCACTTAGTGCCAATGGCCTTCTTGCCAGGAGGCAAGTCACATAAAGTCCATGTACCATTCTTCATTATAGCATCATATTCAGATTGCATAGCAGCCATCCAATTTTCTGAATTCTGTGCTTCATCAAAAGAAACAGGCTCATTCTCATCACAGAGACTAGATGCAGCCATAGCATAGCAATCTGATGCAAAGGAGGCACTATGAGAGCCTGAACGAGTACGATATGACAAAGGTGCATCTAATTTGTTGTCACGCAAAGTCTGCACCAGCCATTTTGGCATAGTTTTTGCCTGCTCAATATCAGCTCTCTCATCAGCAAGTGCATCATGTAAATCTGCATCAGAAATGGAATGATCTGCATCATCATATGAAACCTGCAAAGGCTGAGAAGTTGCCTCATTAGGACCAGCACTAGATTGTCCACTTGTAAAAAGAGGCATCAAAGTATCATACATGTCTTTAGAGCTAACAGATGTCTCTCTAGTACATGAAAGCAATGGCTGAATAGCATCTTCCACAAATACAACATCACGGCTAACCAGAATGCGTTTAGTCTGTGGATGATACAGGCGATAGCCTTTACTTTCAGAACTGTATCCAACAAAAATACATTTAACTGCTTTATCATCCAATTTTCTGCGATGTTGTTCATGCACTAATGCATATGCCAAACAACCAAAAACACACAGATGAGCAACAGATGGCTTGCGGCCATGCCAAGCCTCATATGGAGTGATAGAATGCAGTGCTTTAGTGGGACACCTGTTCAGTACATATGCTGCACACATAACAGCCTCAAGCCAGAAACTATGAGGTAAAGCCTGACTTTTGACCATACACCTCGCCATCTCCATGAGAGACCTGTTCTTTCGTTCAGCAACTCCATTCTGTTGAGGTGTATACGGCACTGTAGACTGGTGTTTTATGCCACGTTCAGCCAGAAATGCATTAAAATCTGAAGACATATATTCCCCCCCTCGATCAGAACGGAGGGTGCCCATTTTACATGCTGACAGATTTTCAGCCAAAACCAAAAACTGTTTGAAGCACATGAACACTTCGGACTTTGCTTTGAGTGGATATACCCATGCATGCCTGGAAAAATCATCAATGAAAGTCACGAAGTAAAGGTAGTTTCAAAAAGAGGGTGTCTGCATAGGACCACAGACATCACTATGTACAAGCTGCAATTTCTGCGTAGCCCGAACTGAACCATCTTTTGGAAAGGAAGAATGCTGCATTTTGCCCAAAATACAGCCTTCACAAACATGTTCTGTTTTTGGTGTAGAGGCCTCTGCAACAACCATTCCAGCCTCTTTCTTCTTTGCCTCTTTAGCGGCCAGTTTTGGACAGTTCTGTATAATATGATCATTTCTTTTACAGTACTTGCAGAACAATTTCTGCTTTTCTGATTTCTTCTCATCTTTATCCTGGTTCTTCGATTATGCAGCATTTGCAGATTTTTGCTTACTAGTAGAAGAGCTCCATTTTCCTTTGCCCTTCTGACTAGCCAGGAAAGCTTGATCTGCAACATGCATAATGGACCTGTTCTGCCTGGATTGATCTTCCTGCAACAGAACAGAGACTAATTCCTCAAATGACAAGGCATTCCGATTGCCTTTCATCATCAACCGAAGAGTAGAGGCAAAACTCTGATATGAATCAGGAAGACCATTCAGAACGGTCTGCACAAGTGAGCTATCTCGTATAACCTCATCAACAGAAATCAATTGTTCCTTTAGGTCTTTGATCTTTGTAAGAAAACTGTCCATAGAATCACCTTCATTCATGTGCTCACTCTCCAACTGTTTTCGAAGGTAAGCAACACGAGACTTATTCCTAGCCTGGTACAAAGTGGTAAGTGTATCCCAAGCATCCTTTGCTGTTCCGCAAGAGCGAATGTGAGGAATAATGGCACGTTTGACAGACAAAGCTATCAATGCATGTGCCTGGGCATCTCTGCCATCCCAACGAATCTGCTCTGCAGTAGGTGCAACAGAAACAGCAGCACGAACAGGAATCTGCACAATATCATGTTCGATACCATCTTCATCAGCTCCAGCACCTCCAGCACCTGTATTTGTAGTACCTGTAGTCGTAGGTGTAACAGGATGTCTTTCAACACCCTGCACAATGTTCCACAGTCCTTTTGCAACCAATACATGTCGCATCATATAAGCCCATAATGGGTAGTTGTTACCATCCAACTTATCCTCAACAGCCAACATACGGAATACATCACTGCTTTCAGCCATGGCCGGTGACTAAAATACCTTGATGCAGAAAATTGACTGTATCTCAAAAAGTTGAACGGAACTGCCTAGATGAGTTCTACTAGACCTGTAGCAGACTTCGAGACGCTTAAACTGGTGAACAGAAACTGGTATATACCTTTGGCACAAAAGGACGAAATAGCCTACACAAGCGCTGCAATAGTGCGTTCGGAGGCCGAAACGAGCTCAGATCGCGATTTCGGCACCACAAGGCAAAGCTGTTTTGATCTCGGAAACACCTTGAGTATCTCACCAAATTTCGTGTGAATCTGAGACTGCAAACGGAGGAGTGTCGACGGCGCCCTAGAAGAAGCGACGACCTGCTCTGATACAAATTGTTGGAGATAGACGTCTGCGGAAGCACGCGAACAGCACAAGGAAGAAGAAGAAGCTTGGAGCACAAACACACAATACTGAATGTATTACTAGAGAATGTACAAAGATAAGTAGCCCATTAGGGCAATAGGCGTATATACAAGCCGGGGGAAAAAAACCTCCTAAAGAGGGAAAAAAGTGCCCCGGCGGTCCTAGAGTGTTCACACACGTCACTACCTAAATATATCAACAGCAACTCCCATTGGTGTCAGGGATTAGAAGGACCTCTAGCCAATGTGAACTACATTTATGATGCAATGCTTTACTTTAGCCGAGACACGTGGGGAAGATAAATATTTTTCTCATGAGAGTTCGAAGAACTTCAGAATTCAAAGAAATTACGAACTATTTGGGTTGGGGCTAGATTCACAAAGTATTTTAGTGTGCCCCTACCTAAAAACGATTGAACCCCCTGTGAGGAAGGAATTGCGGGTAGGTACAATCAAAGCTCTCCATTTCTTAAAGAGGAAGCCATTGCTACAATTTGACCCTTGACATACACCTTTAATGTTAAGGCCCGAACAATACATACTAGTCCCAAAAAATGACTAGTCCTCCCAACATCGAGAAGAAGCATGGCTAGTCCCTGAACCCCCACCTCAATCACCACTTGTAGGCAAACCAATCATGATCGACTCCCCGCCACAATCCTCAACATCCATACCTGTAACAACCATCGGAATCACCTTCACATCAATCGCAACTCTTCCCTCTCCTAGACATGCAACTTCCCTAGTGCACCCTAGCTCATCTTCATTATCCTAATTCATAGTAAGTATTGAAGCAGAAGCCATAGTACCTCTAGTGCCCCAAACTCTACCTAAAATCTTCACCCCTATTACCTTGATCCTAGTTCCCCCATTCCAATTAATCCTTTCCTTGCTCCTTCCATTTCTTCATTCCCCCTTCCTTCATGACCTAATTTTCCATTTCCTCACCCATGACCTTCTCACCTGTATCCCACCCTAGTCTAACTACATCACCTTTGTCTTCTCCTCTACACCATCTAATCCACAAAACTCAACAGGTCATATATTCCTCCATGTTTGTAAATCGCATGTTTGGAAGATTGCTAGATTATATGTTGTGTATGCTAGACTTATGGAACCTTGGACCTATGATATGAGCTATGGGCCTACCACATTTCCAACATTATAGCATATGTACCATAAAACACCCAATCTTGTAACTAGCAGCTCCATTTTGTGCAAGACAAGGAGTCCTCGAGCTTGAAGAGCCTAGGTAGACCAATCATACCAATTTTGGTTATTTTCAAACCTCATTTGGACCTCCAAATGACGTCGAGAACCTATTTTTTAACTATACTGGACAATAGGTATGAAACTAGTCAAAACTAGTCTAGAATCTATATAAAGAGCTAGAGAGCTCACTTTTGAAGTTGGCAAGTTAGTGTTTAGAGATATTTTGGAGCTTCTAAGAGTGTTCTTCAGTAATAGAGCTTGTTCGTGACCTTCCATTTCTTCTCTCTTGTCTCTACCATTTGTGTGTGTATGTGTGTGTGCATTCTCATGATTCTCACCATCACCATCACTCACTTCATATGTTCATGATCTTCATATCACTCCTATCTCTTCTGTGAATTGACAATTAAGGAGGATGTGTCACGTTTTCAAAGAATTTCTAAGGAAGAGTATGGAAGTATATGTAGATGACCTATGTACATATTCAAATAAGATGCAAGAACATATTCCGGAATTGCGAAAAATATTTGAAAAATGCTTACAATATTGCCTCAATCTTGAGAAGTGTGTTTTTATGTTAAGGCAAGGAAAAATCCTAGGACACATCGTATCTAGGAACGCAATATCTACCGATGAAGATAAGATCAAAGTCATTCTCGAACTCCCAAGAACAAAAAATGCAAAAGAAGTGTTGATTTGTCCACATGTATGTTATCATTGCCAAGCCATTATATGGATTGTTGACTCAATTCACATTGACGAATGAATTCGAGAAAACATTCACTGAGCAAAAAAAGCAACTGAGCATGGCACCTATTTTCAAAACACCCAATTGGAACAAGCCCTTTCATATTCATGTGGACGCTTCCAACTACGCAATAGGATGCATTTTAGCCCAACCGGCAGACGAAGGAAAATTGGACCATCCTATTTCCTATGAAAGTAGACAACTGAATCAAGCCAAAAGAAACTATACAACTATGGAGCGAGAAGGTTTAGGGATGGTGTACACGGTTAAGGAATTCAGACACTACCTGTTAGCCAATAAGTTCAAGTTCATCATAGATCATCAAGCTTTATTGTACTTAGGCAATAAGCCTTGTAACACAGGAAGACTAGTGAGATGGTTTCTGTTATTAATGGAGTTCAATTTTGAAGTGATTGTAAAGAAGGGTAACACCCATGTAAGGCCATATCATCTCTCTAGATTAACATATGGAGAACCACCGAGCGGAGTACCTCACGATTTACAAGACACTTGTTGAATTTGGAAGTGTGTCCTAAATGGGCTCAAAAGCTAATTCCAATACTCACTCATGGACCACAACAATCAATTAACAAGGAGAGTAAAAAGGAAATTCTACAATCACGTAACTTATACATTGTAGCAGGAAGTGTGTATCATAAGGAATCCAATGGGATATTGTCTAGATGTGTGGAAGAAGACAAACAAAAGAAATTGATTGAACAAGAGCACATAAACAAATGGAAAACGCACAAAGGAACTCATGGAACTCTAAAAGAATTGAAATGATTAGGAGTCTATTGGCCTAACATGCCTAAGGATGTCCATGAATATGTCAGTAGCTGCACAGAATGTTAGGAAACCACTCCAGACGATCATGCATCTTTACCTTTCTCAACAATAGCACCCAACTGGAGTAAGACATTAGTGAAATTCCTAACGGCATGAGAGCATGAGGAAGGAATTAGTTTAGCAAGGAAATGATCCCTGGGAGAAATGAGTAAAGACTATGTCATCATGGGAAGACAATTATTCAAAAGAGGGAAGGATAATCAACTATGATTATGTACGCATGAAGGAGAATACTTACCCATATTAGAAATGGCACATGCAAGCATCACAAGAGGTCATTTCTCAGCTGAAAGAACTGTAAAAATGATCCTCTTCACAGGCTTGTGGTGGCCAACTCTACATATGGATGCAAACACCTATGTACGAAGTTGCAAGACATGCCAAAGTGCTAAATATCCAATTAGACAAGATGACATGCCATTAAGACCCATGGTCTACGCGATAGCCTTTTCCAAATGGGGCATTGATTTCATAGGACCCATTAACCCACTAGCCAAAGGATCACATGCTGAATACATAGCAATGGATTACCTAACTAAATGGGTAGATGTGAAGGCAACTAGAAAAAATGATGACCAAACCACAACTTATTTTCTTTTTGAGCATATCTTAACTCGCTTTGGACTACATATCAAGATAGTGAGTGATCAAGGAATGCATTTCATTAATGAAACAATAGAGTCCTTAATGAATGAGTTCTGAGTGATCCATAAAAGATCAGCCCCTTATCATCCTCAAGCCAACGGTCAAGTAGAAAGCTCCAATAAGGTGTTGTGCACAGTATTGACAAAGATAGTTAATAGTGGAAGGTCAGATTGGGACAAACAATTGCATCATGCAATTTGGGCCTTCTGTGTGGCTTACAAGACAACCATTGAAACTACACCATTTAACCTAGTGTATGGACAAAAACAATCTTGCCCATCGATTTATTAGTGCCTACTTTGAGAGTAGCCCTACAGCATGAATGGACGGGGCATGAATTGTCCAAGCAACTAGACCAAATTGAGAAGCTACACAAGACTTGTTGGTGCATTTTACCCAACCCTACATGCTTGATATGCTTGATATTATCCTGAATTGTAAATCACATGTGTAGTCATATGAACACCTCTTGTAAAAGAGTACATTTTATCTCTTGTAATTGAAAAAAGAAAAAAGGAAAAGAATGGCTTACCTCATCCATGATGTAAAAGCAAATGCATGGCCCTAACTACCTAAAACCACAAATTTTTAAGCTGAGGGAATATCTCCTAACTTTGGGGATCACTTTTAGGTGGATCCATTTGAATTCAAATTCAAAACTCCCTCCAAGAATAGCTATAAAAAGAGCAAGAAGGAAGAGGCGATTAGCAAGCCTTGTACGTGACCACTTCATGTCATTTTGTAGAGCTTGAAGAGCTTACTCCATAGATCTATCATTCTACTCCCATTGTGCAAATATTCATTTCCAATGTGGTTGTAACCATATGTGAATCTATACATTTATCATTATCTACTTCTCTGTTTTGTTCTATGCTACACTCACTCAGAGCAGTAACTTCAGAAGGTCATATCTCGAGTGCTAGACAAAATTTTTCCATGTTTTAACATGCGTTGGATAGCTCCTATTGTCTAGCTTTTTCATACCAATTTTCAAGATCATTGGATTTACAATTTCGGAGATATTTGCATTTTACTGCTCACTGGTCTATCTCTACAGAGCCCGAGAATGATGGGCATGTTCTAGAAATTGATGAATCTTGTTCTCAATGCTCAGTCCATCATTGGAAGTGTTTTAACTTGGATTTGGAAGCTTACTAAGTCTAGTTACTATGACAAAAAGGGATTTATCTAATTCCTCCCAGGTTGAGAGCACTATTCAGTTTTTCCAGCAGGTGTATGTCCAGAAATAACAAGTTTTGGGAGCTAGTCATTTCGCAACTAGTCTGTCTTGACTTAAACTTTTGGGATACATGTTCCAAAGTACTTGGTTGATATTTTGGTGGATTTAGGAAGCTCAAAGGGTCTACTAATCAACTCTGAAGTCTCAGTTGGCTGGTGTGAAGCTGGTTGTAGCAGCACCTACTCATCTTTAGATTGCATCCACCATCTCTCTTCAGAGTGGTATTAGAGCATAGTCAAGCAACATGGGAGATGGATTTCCATCAACAACTGACAAATTGGATCGAAAAAAATACTCGGCATGGTCTCTAAGGATGGATGTTTACCTTCAAGGGAGGAATCTATATGGATTCATATCCGGAGATGAAGCAATGCCAACCATGAGGAACAAAGGGCAACCATCACATGAAGAAGTGGAAGGACTTTCAAATTGGTGTTCGAAGGATGCACTTGCAAGGTCCTATATTCTAAACTCAATCTCTGATTTTATTTAACCTCATGTCAAGGGATACAAGACGTCAAGAGAGACCTGGAATGCACTTTCTTCTTTCTTCTCTTCCAACACTCGAACAAGGAAGAACCAATTGTGGATGGAGTTCACAACAATGAAGAAAAGCCCGAAGCAAAATGTGACTGATTATGTCACAAAGATGGAGATTTCCGACCAACTTGGAAGCATTGGAGAGGTAATTGAAGAGGAGCAAATCATTAGACAAATCATAAATGGAATCAAAGCAGACGACAAGTGGGAGTCATTCACAACAACCATGGATTTATACATGGATATGCATGTACCCGACCTCAACACACTCATGGGCCAACTCTTCACTCATGAAGCAAAGATTAGCAAAGGTGGTGAGTCCTCAAGAGGTAATCAAACTTCTTCCTTATATTTTGATAAAGCTAAGGTCAAGGACAAGTCAAATAATAGGAAGAATGACGATGAAGGTAGCTCTTTCCAAGCAAACTTTGCAGGTAGAGGAAGAGTAGAGGAAGAGGTAGAGGTGGAAAGCAAGGCAGGGGGAGATTCCAATCATCTCAACCTTGCAGTATATGTGGCTTATCTAATCATACTACTGAAGAATGTTTTAGGAACCCGAGGAACTCAAGAGGAAGAGGATTCAATAGAGGTGGCTATGGATCAAATAGAGGCAGATACAATGGAGGCTACAACAACAACAACTACTATAACAACTATCAAAGTGGCCATAGAGGAAGAAGATATTACAATAACTATGCAGAGGACCAAAGTCAAGAAGATTCATTATTGATTATGAATCTATCAGTGTAGAAGGCTAAGGATGATGATCACATATTTTACATTGATTCGAGATGCTCAAACCATGTAGCAGGAAATGTGGCTTTACTTTCTGATTTGGAAGATCCTCATAACAAACATGAAGTGCAAACAGGAGATGACACAAAGCACTCAGTGGAGAAGATAGGTAATGTGAAGACATCAGATGGGAATATGAACCTCTTAAGCAAAGTCTTGTATGTCCCTACAATTACCAAAAATTTAATAAGTGTTGGACAGATTGTTGAAAAAGGATTGCATGTTAGATTCAACCGATTTGGAGCATATGTTGAAGACCCAAGGCAAGGCTTTCGAAGGATTGCCAAAGGAGAAAAGACTGGAAGGCTCTTCACTTTTGAAGTGGAAGATACAAAGAACATAGCTTTGTTTAGCTATGGATCTCAAACTCTAATAGAGTTGGAGATATGGCACAAAAGGCTTGCTCACATTGGTGAGAGGACACTCAAACAAATTTGCAGGGACCAAAGTGTACTTGGTTTGCCTAATATCACAAGGCAACACATGATTTATAAGTGTCAAGCTTGTCAACTCGGCAAGGATCATAGACAACCTTTCAATAAGAAAGGATATATGTATCAAAATCCTTTGGATCTAGTGCACACGGATGTGTGGGGTCCAAGTAAGGAGCCATCTATATCAGGCTCAAGATATTATGTGTCTTTCATAGATGATTGTAGCAGGTAGACCATTCTGTTTTTTTATGAAGCACAAGGATGAAGTGTTTAATTGCTTTAAGAAGTATATTGCTCTTGTTGAAAACCAAACAGGTAGGACTTTGAAAAGACTCATATCAGATGGTGGAGGAGAATACTTCTCTTCTGAATTTGATGCCTTCTTGCATGAAAGAGGCATTAAAAGGGAAGTCACTACAAGGTATACACCCGAACTCAATGGTGTAGCAGAGAGGAGAAATAGAGCTATTGTCGAAGCTACAAGGTCCATGCTGAACGAAAAGGGATTGCCAATTTACCTATGGGCAGAGGCTGTGTCGACAGCCACATATCTCATAAATAGACTTCTATCTAAATCACTAGATGGAACCACTCCATATGAAGTGTGGAATGGAAGAAGACCTAGTCTAGAGCATTGTAAAATCTTCGGATGCTTAGCCTACGCTCACATTCCTTCTCAAGTAAGAGGGAAATTGGATCCCAAGGCAAAGAAGTGTGTATTCATTGGTTATGATCAAAACCAAAAAGGATATAGATTGTACAATCCAACCAATAAAGGATTTTTTGTAAGTAGAGATGTAATTTTTGATGAAAACAAATCATGGTTTGATGGTGACAGGAAAGTGAAGCTGCCTTATGACTTGGATCAAGATTTTCCATGACTTCAACCAAAGGAGCCAAAGTAGATTGAAGAAAGTGATTCGGAGATTGACTTAGAAGACTTGGAAAGACTAAAGCTATTGAAGAACAAAGGTAAAGAAAAGATGCAGGATGCTACATATGGACCCGAGAGCTCACATCACCCACTTAGAAGGTCTTCAAGGGAGAAGAAGAAACCTGAGAGGTTTGGTTATGATACTTCTTGGTCACCAAGCACTCAATCTACATTGCAAAGGATTCAACCAATGAAGAACCTACCACATTCGAAGAAGCACAAAGCAAGAAAGCTTGAAGAGATGCAATGGATGAAGAAATGGAAGCCTTCAAGGAGAATGACACTTGGGATCTTGTACCTAACAAGCCATCTATGAAGGTAAGTGGATCTTGATGGATATACAAAATCAAGAGGAATCCAGATGGGAGTATAAATAGACACAAAGCAAGGTTAGTTGCTAAAGGGTTTGCTCAAACCCATGGTATTGATTATGAGGAGACTTTCTCTCTTGTTGCAAAAATGCCTACAATTAGGGTTCTCATTAGTCTTGCTGCATCTAGAATTGGAATCTCTATCAACTTGATGTAAAGAATGGTTTCTTGAATGGATGGATTTTTGAGGAAGTGTATATGGCACAACCTCCTGGATATGAGGATGCACATCATCCTAACTATGTATGCAAACTAAAGAAAGCTTTGTATGGATTAAAGCAAGCTCCAAGAGCTTGGAATTCCAGATTGGTGACTTATTTGCAGGACCAAGGATGCAAATCTAGCAAGGAGGATACATCTTTGTTCATAAAGAGGAATGGATCTGAAGTGATCTATTTATGTGTGTATGTTGTTGATATTATTATCACAGGCAATGATCTTGAAGGAATCAAACAGGTAAAGAGTCAAATAAAGGAGGAGTTCAAAATAAGTGACCTCGGACCACTCACTTATTTTCTTGGATTGGAGTTAATCTACACAGATTCAAGTATATACATCACAGAAAGGAAGTATGTGCATGACATGCTTGTCAAGTTCAAGATGGAAAATACCAAGTGTGTAGGTACACCTATGGAGAAAAATCATAAGCTTAGTGCTTATGAAGGAGAGCCAATTGAAGACATCACAAGCTATCAAAGCTTGGTTGGAAGTTTGAACTATGCAACACTCACAAGGGTGGATATATGCTATAGTGTTAGTGTATTGAGTCACTTTATGCATAAGCCAAGAAGACCACATATGGAAGCGGCCAAGAGAGTCCTCAAGTACCTAAAGGGGACTATGAATGAAGGTTTGTTTTATTCATTTACTTTAGATATTGAGCTAAAGATCTACTCAGATGCAGATTGGGTCGGATCTAGAGATGATAGAAGAAGCACATCTGGGTATATATCATTTGTAGGTTCAAAAATCATTTCTTGGTCATCCAAGAAGCAACCAAACATGGCATTATCTTCTACTGAAGCGGAATATAGAGGTTTGGCTAATGCAACTCAAGAAATCATGTGGTTAAAGTCTTTGTACACAGATCTTGGACTTTATTCTTCAACACCTCACATTTTTGGTGCCAATACAAGCTCACTACATCTTGCAGCTAATCCGGTATACCATGCTAGAACCAAGCATATTGAATTCCACTACCATTATGTAAGGGAGAAGCTAATGAGCGAGGATATTCAACTATCCTATGTCTCTACAGATATGCAATGTGCAGACATGTTGACTAAAGCTCTTGATGGTACAAAGTTAAGTAGATTCAAGTTGATGATTGGCTTGTAGGAAATCAAGGACAATTGAAGACTTATTTGGAGGCCAAGCATGTTAGGCTTGAGGGGGAGCTATTGGTGCATTTTACCCAAGCCTATATGCTTGATATGCTTGATATTATCCTCATTTGTAAGTCACATGTGTACTCATGTGAACACCTCTTGTAAAAGAGTACATTTTATCTCTTGTAATTGAAAAAAGAAAAAAGGAAAAGGATGGCTTACCTCATCCATGATGTAAAAGCAAACTCATGGCTCTAACTACCTAAAACCACAAATTTTTGAGATGAGGGAATATCTCCTTACTTTGGGGATCACTTTTAGGTGGAGCCATTTGAATTCAAATTCAAAACTCCCTCAAAGAATAGCTATAAAAAGAGCAAGAAGGAAGAGGCAATTAGCAAGCCTTGTACGTGACCACTTCATGTCATTTTGTAGAGATTGAAGAGCTTACTCCATAGCTCTATCATTCTAATCCCATTGTGCAAATATTCATTTCCAATGTGGTTGTAATCATATGTGAATCTATACATTTATCATTATCTACTTCTCTGTTTTGTTCTCTGCTATACTCACTTGGAGCAGTAACTTTAGAAGGGCATATCTCGAGTTTGACACAAACTTTTTCAGTGTTTTAATATGCGTTGGATAGCTCTTACTGTCTAGTTTCTGCATACTAATCTTCATGGTCATTGGATTTACAGTTTTGGAGATACCTACATTTTACTACTCACTGGTCTATCTCTACAAAGCCCCGAGAATGGTGGGCATGTTCTAGAAATTGATGAACCTTGTTCTGAGTGCTCAGTCCATCATTTGAAGTGTTTTAACTTGGATTTGGAAGCTTGCTAAGTCTGTTTGCTATGCCAAAAAGGATTTTATCTAATTCCTACTAGGTTGAGAGCACTAATCAGTTGTTCCAGTAGGTGTATGTCCAAAAATAGCAAGTTTTGGGAGCTAGTCATTTCGCAACTAGTCTATCTTGACTTAAAATTTTGGATACATGTTACAAAGTACTTGGCTGATATTTTGGTGGATTTAGGAAGCTCAAAGGGTCTATTAATCAACTCTGAAGTCTTAGTTGGCTGGTGTGAAGCTGGTTGTAGCAGCACCTACTCATCTTTGGATTGCATCCACCATCTCTCTTCACAAGACTAGGATACAAGCTGTTGCTAGAATTTATGCAGCAAAGAGAAGACAGAAAGCATATTATTATGTGCACATCAAAGATAAAGGACAAAGAAGGAGATTTAGTTCTAGTATATACTTTAAAGCAACATGCCAAGAAGCTACAGAAATGCGGGTATGGACCTCTATTAATCAATAGGATTTCAACGAGTGGAGTTATTAACCTAACTACTCTGGATGGAGATGTTCTTCCTAATTACATAAGTGGTTGTCAAGTGAAACGCTACATGGAGCCATTGACAGACCAAATGTTAGAATGACTTGTAGGTGCACAAAATAGAAAAAGAGAGGAAGAGAGGATTAGAGAGGCAAAGCAAGAAGCCCTAGAGTGTATCAAGAAACAAAAGGAGTGGATAAGGCAAAGGGATGAACGATATTTACAAGGAGAAGAGCCTATTCTCATGGCCAACTATCAAGTTCACAAGGCCACCACGAACAACCTCAGCATATCCTAACCATATTTAAATCTAGGGATTGGAACAACAAATTACCAACTAATAGATGCCTTGATAGACTCAGGAACAACACTCAGTTGTATATGAAGGATAGTCATCTCGCATCTTCAAACGACCATAACACCTACTAAAGCACTCATGATAGGCGTTGGAGGTCAAGTCATAGAATGCATTGGAGAAGCCATGATATCCCTCCACCTAGGAAATTCCACTATGGAGCAACGGGTTCTGGTGTGTAAAGACGAGGATCTAATAGAGCACCTAATCCTAGGACAAGACTGGATCATCAAAAATGAAGTGAGCATTCACCTAGCTCAAGGGTACATCTCCGCCAAAATAGGGCATAAGGAAATTTTTAGCTTGTTAGGAGAAAGACTCTCTCCCATGCATGAAACCATCAAGTGTGAAAAGGAGACCCTAGAAGAGGAATTAGCACACGAATCAACCAATAGTGTATCAGAAGAATGTCCCAAGAAAGAAGTGACTACCAATGCCAATGCACCAATTATTGAGGTGGAACCATCCCACACGAACATTGAATCCAAGAGAAAAGGTGAAGACAACGCTACTAAAGGCACCTACAACAAAGGAAGATCATATACATGGAAGTCCACTATCCAATTATCACAACCAGGAAGCACCAAACTACATTGGGTTTGCAAGGATCGAATGAGGGAAATGGAGAATTCTACACCGATACAGGACACTCATCTTATGGAGGTAGGGAATAACAACGGATCCTCTCCATTACAATCGGGACCGAAGAGACTTCTGAGAGTATGGCTCCCAAAGTCATTACTAGAAGCCTAGAAAGCATGACAACACAAATGGATTCCAAAAAAAATTAGACAAACTACAAGTCAAGAGATCCACAAGCAAGAAGACATATTACACCAACAAAGCAGAATCATAAAGGCAAACAAGACTCACCAAAGGTACTAGAGGAATGTGACATCAACCAATCAAACTGCAAAAAAGAAAGAAGACAGGGCCACTCTAATAAAGCAATTATGTGATCCAAGGGTCTGGCCGGTTCAGATAGATCTGAAATCGTACATCGTTTGGTCATCCGTGTGTATGACCAAAGATCTCGAGTTTAGACTTACTAAGAGGTCTTGTGCTCTTGTGAACAATTGATCCACTTAGCTTAGTGGTTAAGTCTCAAGGATGTGAAGGAGGAGGTCTTACGTTCAATCCCCATGGAGGACATGGGGAGAGTATTTTGCTCAAAAAGATCTAGAGCCTTCTAGAAGCATCCACTTGAGTTAGCTCGAGTTGACTAGGACACTTGGTGCACATGGAGTTACATGGATGACACATGGTTGGCTAGTATTCACCTGCCCAAGAAGGTAGTCCCTTGAAGAGAGCTATATATAGAGGCATTTGGTTGGGAGGAGGGTCATCTCTCTAGCACGTGGTGGTCGTAATCCTTGTTCTCTTGCATTGGTATCAGAGCTAGAGCTTTCATGGAGACCTTGCTCTTATCATCTTCTTCCTCATGATCTCATGGTGATCTTAGTGGTCCCATCATCTTCACCTCAAAGCTTTCATGGTGATCAGATTTGCTGTATATCATGTCTCCATTTTTGTCGGCACATCCTTTGCTTATAGCTTGTAATATTTATGCCCTGAATTGCTTAATGGAGCAGCAAAAGGTGCACAACATATTGATAATGCAACACACAGTGATCGGGTATTGAACTAAGGACCAAGACTGTAACAAACAATCGGGCTAGCCATGTCATTAAGAAAATGGCATGCTCCATCAAGCCCGATGACGATCTGTTATTATTATGTAGCGCACGCTTTATCAACTTATGATATTCATGTTATTTTGCGTAGCGCTCCTAGAAAAAAGGGACACTTTCTATGACTGAAGAAAATTGTGCAAAAGAGGTGCTCCTCGTGTGCAGACTTCTTCTGATTGGGGGGATTTGAATTAACCACTCAGACAACGAGTTTGGTTCCACATGTTCCCCACGAGGAGGAAGATTTGTATCCATAGCTAAGTATGGAAAAGTGCTAGATAAATTCTTCTGCACAGATATTGCAAAGGCCTGGAGAGATGTGAACTAGCCGGAAGGAGATCTTTGTCGGATTATTGTGATCCATTTCTACAGACAAGGCCTTTTTGACGTTGGTGATTGTTTTATCTTCGAAGCCCTTGACAATGAGGGCGCGTCAATCAGAGAGCCTTTCATAGAAATTTTCCAGATATTGGAGAATCTCAAGATGAAAAATCTGGAGCCTACTCTCAAGTGGGCCATAATTCCTCACTCCACTTTGATTCAAAAAGGTTCTCCCTTGGAATTTGAGCTTCATAGGCTTCAGTTTCTTCAGCTTCTCTTAAAAGGGTTTCACCCTGAAGCTTTGCAGTATGCACATAAGGTGGAGACAAGCCCTTATTAAGATCTATTACGGTATCATGACGGGACGAAATAGCTTACAAGTTCATTCGAGAATGCTGCACTTTCTTGGGCCATTCATACGAAAGTCCTCTCCAAGTAACACTTGTTTCAGGGATGCAAGCGCTCCCAACCCTACTCAAGATGGCGATTGTACTTGCTAATAAGAAGCAAGAATGCCAGCAGTTGAAACAACTACCAATAGAGATAGAATTAATCTCTCCAGAAGCTGGCTAAGAACCATACATTCAAGTGCCCATATTGTCCTGCAGAGGGTATGAAAGTTGGCTCTTCTTTGCATGGAAAGATTTTTTCCAAGGATCTAATAATGGTAAATGTGTCTTTTGGAGAATCAAAGGATGGACGAAGCTATGATCAAAGCTAAGTATTTTCCAGTTTCTACATGGCCTTAACGCTTGATTTATCTTGTTTTCATTAGTCTACACTTAATCCTAGATGCACATTGAAATACCAAGATTTCAATCGATTAAGTCTAAATTAGGATAATGAAACAATCCACTTCTCATTCCAAGCATTACTTTGCATTAAGGAAAGACTTGATTTAAAAAAGGATCCTTGTGCATCAAATAATGTATTTTGGTAGTTTAATTCCAAATTTCCTTTCCATTGAGTAAGCTTTTTATTGCACCACAAGGATATGTTTTTATATCATAGTGCATTAGGACAAAGGAAAGGATATACATGCATCAAGATTGCATGATATACATTCTTAGTACAAGGAAAAGTCATGCATCAAGCTTATGCATGATTGTTGCATTATTTTTTGGGCATGCAAAGAACATGCATGCATACACATGTGAGCATATGCATTTTCATGTAGGCACATGCATTTGCATGATAGAACGGGATGTTCTTTGCAAGTAGACATGATAATGTACTCTCTTAGTATTTAGCTTACTTTATAAAGCTCGTGGTTTGACATTAAAGAAGAAAGAGGACTAGTTAAGTTGCAAAGACATACTAGTTCTAGTTTGCCGCTCAAGTAATTAGTCGATTCCTTCCCAAGTTGATACTCTATTGTCAAAAATAAATACTTAATGAAAATTAAGTATGTTTGATGTCTTACTAGGTATAAGTAGACACTAGGAGAAAGTTAAGTATTAAATTTTTTTGATGACCAAGAAAATTTAATTACTTGCAAACCTTTTGTGATGTATGATGACTCTAAGTCCCGAATGTACTTAGGGAGTCATGAAGATAAGTTTACAATGATTTCTCTAAGTATAGGTGATATTTAGAAAGTCATGCGGATAAGCTTTAGTTTATTAGTTACGTAATTTATGTAACTTCTCAAGCATCTCAAGATTGTATGATAACTTCAACTATGTTTCCAAGTTCCATGAGCACTATTCTATTTAGAAGATTTCAAAAGTTCTAAGAAGTTTCTTTGTGGTTTCAAGATTTGTATCTCATGATGAAACCTCGGTAAGTGACTTTTAGGAATTGAGATATTTCCTAAAAAAGAAACACTAAAATAAAATAGTCAAGCCTTCTACTCCATGTGAGATCATTCTCCTACCATGTTCAAGATGAATTTATTTTTGGGAAGGCAGATGTTCCAAGTAGAGGATCTTAATTGATTCATGAACTCTTCCCAAAATACACATAAATTCATGCTATATGATAGGACCAAGGAATGATGATATTCTAATAAAGGTGCCAAGGAAAAACTATGAAGCTTTTATAAGTTTTCATTTGATTTCATCCCAAGGAGTGATGGAAATCAAAGGTTGAACCTCAACATCAATTGATGTTTGACGTCAATAAGAGGATGTTTGGTTCTATAGTTGCATCTCTAGTAAATGATGCAACTAGCTAAGCAATCTTTAGAAAATAAGATAAGTTCCTAATAACTTGAAGCAACTGTGAACTTTTCATTTAGGAATAGAAAGTTCCAAGAGATGAATCTTCAATCCATGAACTTTTCCTAAACAAGCTATAAAGTTCAAAGTTATGTGTTCATAGTAGCATTACTATTGGATCAATCATCAATAGATGCTTGGACTTTAAACATAATTTTGATTGGTGAAATATGTTTAAAGGACTCTAGTAACATCTAAAGATTGACCAATAATGATGAATCTTGTATCAAAACTCAAGAATAGGAGTCAATATCACATAAATGAAAGATCAATTTTGAACTTTCATAGTGACATGGGAAACCATATCCAAAGGGTGATATTTAGTCTCTAGTTTGATACTTAGGAAATGAATACAATTGAATCAGTAAACTTTCTGGATATTGTTTGAAAGAATTTCTTTCAAATATCCTTGCAACATTGCAAAAGATTCCAAGATGAACCATTTTCTCAAGATATTTGATTCCCTAGAAGGAATCTCAAGTCTTTGAAGAATAACATTCTTCCAAGTATTGAGAATGAAGTTCTTCATACTCTTTAATCCATAAGTAGTTCCCTGAACATCCCAAACCACCAGAAGTGGTACTTAAAGTCCAAATTCTGATATAACCTAAAGGTATATCAAAGATTCTTAGCGTTGGAATCTGAGAGGCATTAGTGTATGCTTGGACTTGAGTAAGGGAAAGATCTCTAAAAATCCTACAGGTAAGCAAAGAAGCTTTAGATAGTTCAGGAGATCTTAAAGATAAAGACTAAGTCTTTATTCTAGTCACAAAATCAACCAGACTTGATCAAGCTTGGCAATGATTTTCCAAGAATATGCGATTGGAACTACTCTGTAGGTTGCCCAAGTATTGGCAATACAAAATTCCTTTTGGGATATATTAACTCAAGTTCCATTTATCCAATGGAAAAATGTGAAAAGAGTAAGTTGTTCCAAGTCTGAATAGAGTAAAGAAATTCCAAGAATGTAGTCTGCAACTGTGAAGACGGTACTTAAGTTTGTGGAAGGTAAAACATAATCTTTGCCTATCTTTACAGGGATTTTGGTACAAATCCAAAAAGCATGAGCGAATGCTTCAGACTTAGACAATAGAGAGATTCCTATATAAAGTCCGTGGGGTAGGTACCTAAAGCATCACTAAAGAAAGGAATCTAAGACGAGAAGTTAAAAGCCCTTATCACTACAAAATTGGTCAAGGATAAGTCAATTGAACTTGAATTTGAGAAAATTCAAGTACTTGGAATTTTGATTGTTTTTCATTTGAAAACCCTAGCAAAGAAGAATTGATATTCTGTCAAGAGGTTTTCAAGTCTCCAAGGCAAAGCACATAATTTTGAGATGATCATGTGAATGAATCCGAACCTAGAATATCTATTAGAGGTAATGCCTGAAACTTCAAAATTTTTGTAAAGAATAGAAGCAAGACGGTACTCTATCAATAGATGTTTTGACTTTAGGATAAGTATCACCCACACATTAATGTGAATATAAAATAGGGTGGTATGGGACACTAGATTTTATACTTAGATTGATGTAGGAAAGATGGTATGGGACATTGGACAGTGGGATGATAATTATCTTTTAGTCCTAGTTTGAATCTTGAAGTTAAATCTGATCCTCAAGACAATGTAAACTTCAAAGAAGGAGTTTAATTCAATAAGGATAAAAGTAGTATCCTAAGATAATTCAAGAAAACTTCAAGATCAAGGAAACTATAGATATGAAGTAAGTAACTTCCAAGATCTTCTTATAACACTTTAGGCTCAAGTGTTATCGATTAGAAATATTTGATAAATTTCTGAAAAACTTGGACTTTGATTTTGAGTTGATCTTTTCAACTAAGGATTTGATTGACTAAGTTAAGCATCAAGTTCCTAGTGAAACTTGGTAAATTCACTCTTTTGACTCAAAGAAATGCACAAGAATCGCATTCCCAATAAGGAGTCAAAAAGACTGAATATGATGTGAACTTAGTTTCAAGTAAAGCATTATTTGAATTTAAAACTCATCAATAGAACCTCGGTGGATCGACACACTGATGTTGGTTACCACCCTAGTATCTTGTGGTTGGATGATGTCTTCTTTGCTTTGAATCTTTTTGAGAATCCAGCTTATTTCTCTTAAAGATAGAAAAAATGCTTCAATACCGTGTTGAAACACATCTTTGAGAAAGTTAAAGTCCTAAGCCATCTAAACTTTGACTCATAGAAAGTTTACATATGTTCGAAGTATGAATTGGTTGTACAAAGTTTATAGTTATTTCTTTCCGCTTTTTGAATCTTTTGGAATTGGCTCAGATATGGTATCTGATTTCTTTTATAAAAGACCAGGGTTAGTCAATTAAAACTAGATAACTAAATTGAACATCCTAGATAGATGTTATGTACAAGAACATTTTCAATGTTCAAAAGATAATAAGTCTAAGTGGACTTATTTATTTGAGTTTGCTTCAAGTTATAGCATAAATGATTTCATAGAGTACAGTATACTCTAGAATAGAGAAGTTAGGAATTGCTTAGTAGATTGACAATTCCCAAGAACTAGAAGCTCAAGTCTATGAGAAAATTTTCCTAAGTTGGACAATTTTCATTTGAATTTGAATTGGTCAAGTTATAGTATGGTTGACTCAAAGAAAAAATGATAAACTTTCTCCTACAATTTACATAGGATTTTCAAAACTCATTAGGACAAATTAGTCCTCTACTTGGGTTAAAAAGTCAAGTAACTATTGGATAAGAGTTAACCATTGTATAAACATCCATGTTAGATGTTTGGGACAACCAAACTTCAAGTTCTCCAAATCAAATTCAAAATGGACCAAGAGTTCTCAAAGTTTTGCAAGGGATAAGAATCCCACCTTCATTATTAAGTCCATGCACCAGTCATGCCCAAAAATGGACTAGTAATTTGAATCCATCTAGTTCACATGTTTGTGCCTATATCGCACCTAGAAAAAACTGTGAATTATCCAGGGATGTTTTTAGATGCACCCTTATTGTTCATTCACTACTTTTTACTTTGACCAGTTTATCAAAGTGCAAAGTGAGATAGTGTTTTGAATCATTTGGGTAGGGATCCCACCACAGAGATGATACATGTTCTTCCAGTTGTAGAACATGACCACGTTCTTCCAGTTTTAGAACATGAGGCTCCGAGGTTGCCTATAGTATGTATATAGCTCTATTTTTTAGGACGAAAATTCTTTCCAATGGGGGAAGAATGTAATAAAGTAAGTCCGTGATCCACGAGTCTAACCGGCTCTGACATATCTGAAATCCGATACCGTTTGGTCATCCGTGTGTATGACAAAAGATCTCGAGTTTAGACTTACTAGCAGGTCTTGTGCTCTTGTGAACAAGTGATACACTTAGCTTAGTGGTTAAGTCTCAAGGATGTGAAGGAGGAGGTCTTGGGTTCAATCCCCAGGGGGGACATGGGGAGAGTATTTTGCCCAATAAGATCTAGAGCCTTCTAGAAGCATCCACTTGAGTTAGCTCGAGTTGATTGGGACACTTGGGGCACATGCAGTTACATGGCCGACATATGGCTGGCTAGTATTCACCTACCCAAGAAGGCAGTCCCCTAGAGAGAGCTATATATAGAGGCATTTGGTTGGGAGGAGGGTCAGCTCTCTAGCACGTTGTGGTCGTATTCCTTGTTCTCTTGTAGCCACACCACGAGGCCATGCATTCAACACATGATGTGTGTAACAACACTAGTGGTGCACATTTCCCACTTGGGAATAGATCATAGATTGTACTTTCCTAGTAATGGACCTACTATGTAAATAAATAAATGCTTCGGATACACTAATTCTTGTTTTCTTTAAGGAATAAACATGAGAAGATATGTGGTAAGAGATCTTACTTACATACGCAAGGAAAAATGGATTGATGCAATGAACCACATGTCACTAGGAACACATTACTAACGACATGTCTCCTATGAAAAGTTGATGCTCTCCTTGTTACAAGTCCAAATGGGTTATGAGGATTCTCAAGCAACCATTCAAGAGGAGGTATTGGAGTTCCCTCTATAGAGCGTGGCTAAGGTAAAAGGTCACTGGTCTAGAGAAGATCAACCTACCGAGGACTACTTGTCTTGGTGACAATCAAAATTATGGACACGGACCATCAGTTCCCAATAATGCCCCAAGACTTCAAAGTAGTGCATGAACTTCCATTGACGGTGGACATTATGAAGAAAGCTAGTATCCAAAAATACTTTGAACTCCCTATCTACAAACTAGATTTCCAATGATGCACTCAAGTCATGAACACCTTACAACCTGCTCTGCATGATTCGTTAGTACCTAAAGCTAAAGTCCTAGATGCTGCAGGCGAGTGGGTTATCATACAATTCACCCAAGAATTAATTAAAGAAGCTTTCGGATGGGAAAAGGATAGGAATACCATTTTGAAAGAAGAAAGTTGAGGAGCGAAGACCAGAACATTTACAGATATCAATCGCAATGACATAGAGGAGGAAGTGAGACTCATTCATCAACATTTTCTCTTTCCCAAGATGCACAGATATACTGCTCCACAGAAGATTATAGTGCAAATGTTGTCCCATGCTATTAAAAAAACCAGGAATCAAGTTAACATGACTGTTTTGTGCTTTGCTTTTATAATAGAGCTTCTCTATATGACTAGTTTTCTGCAAAAATTGCAAGAAACTATCTTTTTGGAAATATCTTTGGATCCTGGACTGCAAGTATCTCCATGATGCTTGGATTTTTGAGAGGATACTTTAGTATTCATAGCATACTCTTAACTTGGAGATGACTTGGCTCAAGATGCATGCAAATGTAGTAGACTACGCGTTTCATCTAAGGTAAGCTCTTTATCTCTAATATAAAACATAGTTATAAAGGTCTCATATGATGGGAAAATTTAACTCCAAAGTAGGAATGGCATATCCTCACTTGAATACTTTTGTTCGCATAAAGATATCTTGCATTGATTTAAATTTAGCAATGAATTCAGAAACACTATCTTTAGCTTTAATACTTCAATTGTAGAATTCATCTTGTAATGCATAAATCTTCAAGGGTATAATATCCTTACATATATTGGCAAGAATGTCCGAAGCCTTATGGGGAGTCTTTCAAGAGGTGACATGTTCTTCTATCAAGTCATTGGAACTTAAAAGGGGTTGACCTAAGGCTTGTTTATCCTGGACATTCCTGGACAATTCATTGGAACTTAAAAGGGGTTCACTAGCCTTGCCGAGTTGAGGTTTTTTTCGTTCTACTACCACATATAATAGATTGTTGAAAAAATTTTTGAGAGTTCCATGATCCAACCATTTTTCCAATTATACATTCATTATCATGCAAGCACATATATCCACATGCAAGAAAATTTGCCCTGAAATCCATATATGGACAATCTCACTTCACTTCTCACAAGCTATTTAGCCTAGCCTATTTGATGTGTATATCTAAGTAAATTAGGAATAGTCCTTTGTTATTTCAACACAAATAACTATTCATAATGTCTTTCTAAAAATTATAGTTTTCCATCTAAAGGCTCTTCCTTGGGGATAATCATAGGTATGAATGACAACATAAAAAGTGATATATGCATTGATGATGAAGAAGTAGAAGCTTTTGACATTGTGAGTGTTTGATGAAGATATGGGTGCATGAAGTGTCCTGAAAAATCTTTGCACACGAAAAAGGTAATGGGAGATCGTTTAAAAGTACATTTGTCTTTGCCTAAATGTATCCCGAAAGATTGCACCAAGTAAAGTATTGCACCGAAATTTCCGAATTTTGAAGTCCATGACGATAACACAAATGCATCAAAGAGGAGAGGGGCTTAGATTAGCCTTTTCATAAAAATGAGTCGAGAAGAGACAAACAAAAGGTTTTCTTAGACTAGCCAAACCACATATGGACAAAAAAAAAAAGTTTGTTTACAAGAGATGGTAGTACGTGGTGCATTGTGTGCCCAAAAAGACGGAATGACACATATGAAAAGGGATAGAACTTGCTTTGATTACTTGTTACAATAATTGGCCGGCTTAGTTGCCAAGTGATGATGGTGCTAAAGTGATGGAGTGTGCCACGAACACACAAAATATTGATGAAGCTAAGAAATTACAAATAAACCATAGCTTTGAACTAGATGAGCCCCCCCCCCTTTAAGGATTTGAGCTAGATACAAGAATCCTATATATATATATATATATATATATATATATATATATATATATATATATATATATATATATATATATATATATATATATATATATATATATATATGGGATCCTTGACCTTGATATGCTTTTAGATTTATATAAAACCCTTCCCAAAAGAGAAGCCTTGGGGATGTAGGTGAACTTTTATTAAATGATACAAATGCAACCAATGATGCCATGTTAAAATCTAGTGTCCCAAGAATGAAAAGATGGAACAAATGTTGGAGTTAGACGTCTGTAGAAGCACACGAACATCACAAGGGAGAAGAAGAAGCTTGGAGCACAACACACAATACTGAATGTATTACTAGAGAATGTACAAAGATAAGTAGCCCATTAGGACAATAGTCATATATACAAGCCGGGGGCAAAAAACCTCCTAAAGAGGGAAAAAATTTCCCCCACAATCGTAGAGTGTTCACACAAACCACTACCTAAATATATCAACAAATCCCCCCTGGGAGTGATGCAGTGAACAAGGAGCTATCACGCATGTATAAGGAAGTGCCAAGCTATGTGGAAATCACTCCACAAAAGGAAGTAATCCCAAAGCTTTGCAAAAAGCTTCAAACTTCTCCATATGCAGAGCCTTCATGAAAAGGTCTACAATGTTCTCCTACATGGGCACATATGCCAAGCTGATCTCCCCAGTAGAGAACCTCTCCTTAACATAATGATAATGCACCTCAATGTTCTTAGTGCGAGCATGGAACACAAGGTTCCTTGCAACTACCAATGCGCTCTGACTATCAGTGAAGATGGTGGTGGCAGAAGACTGACCAACACCCAAATCAACCATAAGGCATCTGAGCCACACACACTCAACAATCACTGTGAAAGCTACCCTATACTCAACCTCACAACTAGAAGTGGCCACAGTAGGCTACTTTTTGCTCAACCAAGATGTACATGAGCTACCAAGCATGAAGCAAAGGCCACTAGTGGGCATAGGAGTGTCATAGCAACCAACCCAGTAAGAGTTAGAAAAAGCATGGAACTATGGTGATAGTGATCCCCCCTTGGGATATATCCCCCCCCAATCAGAATAGAGGGTGCCCATTTTACATGTTGATAAATTTTCAGCCAAAATCAAAAACTATTTGAAGCACATGAACACTTTAGACTTTTCCTTTAATGCATATACCCATGCATGCCTGGAAAAAGCATCGATGAAAGTCAGGAAGTAAAGATAATTCCCAAAAGAAGGTGTCTGCAGAGGACCACACACATCACTATGTACAAGCTCCAATTTCGTAGTAGCCTAAACTGAACCATCTTTTGGAAAGGATGAACACTACGTTTTGCCCAAACTACAGCCTTCACAAACATGTTTTCCAGGTACCTCAAGTTTGGGCAAAGAGGACACTATTTCAGATAAGCTCTACAAGCGTAGCAAACTAGCAAAATTTAGATGACCAAAGTGTGTATGCCAAAGCTTTGCATCTGACATAGCCTGAGAATCATATACTGCACATGCCAAGTCATTTATAGATCTTTCATAGTCTATGAGCTTATACAGCCCACGACATAAAATGCCAGAAGCAATAATCACATCGCCATTTGATAGATCAAGAACTGTACACCTATCAGTGACAAATTTCACAACCAAGCCAATCTTGGGTAATGCAGAAACTGATAACAAATTTTTCTTGATCTTTGGCACAAACAAAGCATCTAAAAAAGTGAAAGAACTACCATCAATAATAGTCAAAATGATCTTACCATTTCCCATAACAGGATAAGAGGAGTTGTTGGCGCATGTAACAGTATTCCCTATAGGGGCAGGCTCGAGTGAAGAGAAGAAAATGCACTGCAAGGTAATATGTTTGGTCACCCCACTGTCAGAGTTTCAAACATCAAAGTCTACTGAAGACATACATTGCTCATGAGAAGATGGTTCAAAATTGCAAATAGTAGTAAATGCCCATTCTTCTTCCTGCACAAGATTAGCAGACTCTGTTTTTGGTGTAGAGGCCTCTACAACAACCATTCTAGCCTCTTTCTTCTTTGCCTCTTTAGCAGCTAGTTTTGGACAGTTCTTTATGATATGATCATTTCCTTTACAATATTTGCAACACAATTTTTGCTTTTCTGATTTCTTCTCATCTTTGTCCTCCCTCTTCAATTGTGCAGAATTAGCAAGATTCTACCTACTAATTGAAGAGCTCCATTTTCCTTTGCCCTTCTAACTAGCTAGGAAAGCTTGATCTACAACATGCATAATGGACATGTTCTGCTTGGATTGATCCTCTTGCAATAAAACAGAGACTAACTCCTCAAAAGACAAGGCATTTGGATTGCCTTTCATCATCAACCAAAGAGTAGAAGCAAAACTCTGATATGAATCAGGTAGACCATTCAAAACAGTCTACACAAGTGAGCTATCTAGTATAACCTCATCAGCAGAAATCAACTATTCCTTCAAGTCTTTGATCTTTGTTAGAAATCTGTCCATAGAATCACCTTCATTCATGTGGTCACTCTCCAACTGTTTTTGGAGGTAAGCAACACGAGGCTCATTCCTAGCTTGGTACAATGTGGTAAGTGTATCCCAAGCATACTTAGCTGTTCTATAAGAGTGAATATGAGGAATAATGGTACGTTTGATAGACAGAGCTATCAATGCATGTGTCTGGGCATCTCTGCCATCCCAGCAAATTTTCTCTGCAATAGGTGTAGTAGAAACCATAGCACGAATAGGAATATGCAGAATATCATCATCTTCAACACCTTCTACATCAGTTTCAGTACCTGCAGTTGTAACAATTGCAGGTGTGATAGGACGTTTTTCAACACCCTGCACAATGTTCTAGAGTCCTTTTGCAACCAATACATGTTGCATCATATAATCCCATAACAGGTAGTTGGTACCATCCAACTTATCCTCAATAGCCAACATATGGAATACATCACTGTTTTCAAGCATGGCCGGTGACTAAAATACCTTGATGCAGAAAATTGAATGTATCTCAAAACGTTGAACAGAACTCCCTAGACAAATGTTGCTAGACCTATAGCAGACTTGGAGACGCTTATACTAGCAAACCAAAATTGGTATATACCTTTGGCACAAAAAGATGAAATAGCCTACACAAGCACTGCGATAGTGCGTTCGGAGGCTGAAACGAGCTCAGATTGCAATTTCGACACCACAGAGCGAAGCCATTTTGATCTCAAAAACACGCTGAGTATGCTCACCAAAATTCGTGCAATTCTGAGACTGCAACCGGAGAGGTGTCGACGATGCCCTTGATGAAGTGGCGACCTGCACTAATACCAATTGTTGGAGTTAGACATCTGCAGAAGCACATGAACAACACAAGGAAAAAGAAGAAGCTGAGCACAACAACAAACTGAAATATTGAAGTATGAGTGGTATTGGCTTGAACCAATATCATCAATGATGTCAAATACCAATGTTCACTTGAGTCCAAGAATTAGATGAAGACGTGAGAGGATGAGAGTGGGTCTTGATGATGCATAGATGTGGTCTCTTCTCTACACAGAGATAAAAATCTTGGCTCTCTTTCCTGTCTCATGTAGATGATGGAATTTTTAGTGAGGCTAACCTTACCTTTTTTGTCCTTACCTTCCTCACACGTTCTTGGAGTGACATAGATGGTTAGTCCACTATTGTCCGTCTCCTTTATCTCTCTCTCTCTCTGCGTTACATATAAGATAATGCACTTTATGCATGCCTTGGCTCTATCAGAGTGTGGTATTGAGAATAGAGGATGCACTATTAGATATGCACATATTTAATCTTTCTCCCTTGCATCATTAAAAAAAAAGGGAAGACATATTTATGTACGTTGCCTGTCACTTGAAACTCCTTCTTCTTTATGGGTTATGTGCTGGTTCAATCTATTGGCTGCCTGTTCACATTATGAGAGAGTGCATCTCTATCCATATTGATTAGGCTAGAACCTAAGGTATGCTTGCTAAATAGAGGATGGTTAGAATCAATTTATGGTAGCTGGATAGCTTCTTCAATAAGGCCAAAGCTAGGATATCTATAGCTTGGGTGAATCCCATCTATACCGCAGACCAAGAAGACATGTTTTGATAGGTTGCTATTCACATAAGTAACATAAATGCTTGGATTTATGCAAGATAATGATAGATCACATCCACTCTAGCTACACACATAAATCAAAATGAAAAACACTTGAAGTACATCCTTAATTTCTAGTTATAAGGTTTCCTCTAAGACGTGACATTATCTGTTAGTTCCATGAACCTTAGAGTAAGAGAATGCAACAAAGTTCGTTGTCATTTGATCTTCAAATGAATGACCCTATAGATGATCAAGAATTTTATTGAAAACATGCCCAACAAAGGCTAGCTTTACACCCTACCTTGTTCTGATACCAAAGTGTTTATAAACATTGTAAGAGATTGAGATTTTTCCACCAAGATGAAGAAATATATCAGGATTTTTACCGAAGACCAGAGGGAGTATCCATGAAAAAGACAGAGCATTTATAAGCACTCCAAAAAAATGAGCTCTACTCATAGTGACATCAAACTGATCCCAATGCCAGAATTTCCATCACAAAAAGGATGGAAGGGTGGAAAAACAGAGGATGCACGATGGTGAGAGGGAGCAAAAATATGGACCAAAAGCATTGATGAATTCTCACCAAGTGCCAAAATGCTACGCAAAAGCTCCATCTTGTTGATAAATCCTGAGTCACTTGTACCTCAACCCATTTGCTAGAGTAGTGGCAAATATTTTTCCTTGTCATGGCGCACCAAATTATAGATTTTGATGAAATCATTGCCGTAGTGCTCAAGGGGTTGCCATGCAATGGAAATGATGAGAGGGTTGTGGTTCCTATGTGAAGGGTGAGGTCCACACCTAAGCATGCATCACATTGCTTGCCCTAAGTATTGGCCGCCTTCAAGAGCTTTGGCCACTTTAGAACCAATCCTAGTATTAATTTCTATGTCATGATATGTCGAGGGGGGTGTCCAAATCCCACCCCCTATAGAACTTCCTACAATATAGTTTGAGCTGCATTCAGCCGTAGACATTTGTGGAGGGTTCCGTCATAACTCTATTTGTAAAGCATTCCTGCTATGTACTTTTAGTTTTTGCATTTGAATAAAAGCCTTCTCTTTTAAAGGGGTGTGGAGGCGGGAGGAAACATTCTGGATGGCAAACGACTGCAGAGCTCATGGTGCCAACATGGAGAAATTCCAAGGAAGGAGAGTCACGCATCTAGAAACACATCAGAAACTCTGTCCTCTTGTTTTGTGGTGTTGTAGTTGTGTTATGCTCTACATAACAATCACATGGCATAGTGAATAGGATGGTCTATGTTTCCTCCTTCTCTAGGTTGTGTAAGGATAGTGCCAACTGCTCTGTGGCTTGCATCCACATGTATGTGAAAAGGGACATTCTAATTAGGTTGTGTAAGGATAGTGCCAACTGCTCTGTGGCTTGCATCCACATGTATGTGAAAAGGGACATTCTAATTAGGAAGGTTGAGATTGGAACTTAAACTTATCGCATTTTTTATTCTAGGAAGTCTTTTTCTTCATTCATCATCCACTAGAAGGTTGCATCTTTCCCAGTGATTTTGGACAGAGGTTTGGCAATGTCTACATACATTTTAATGAAGCACTTGTGGTACCTAGTGTGGCCTAAGAATCCTTGAGCTTCCTTTTTGGAGATGATTCAAGACATCCTAAGAATGGTTGTGATTTTGTGAGGGTGAGGAACCATGCCATGCACATATACCACATGTCCTAGCAATATTCCTTTAATCACCATGAAGTGGCATTTATAAGGATCCAATTTAAGGTGGGTTTCCCTCCACTTTAAAAAGACTTTTTTTTTAATAAATGCAAGTTTGCCCTTAGCCTACTCTCCCAGACTTGTATTAATCAAAAGAAAAGAAAAGTACAAGTGATGGAGACTAGTGCCCATGGGACCCCCCAAATCCCACAAAACAAGGGTAGATTTTACAGTGTTTAGATGGCATTATAAAGAAGTTTAATCACCCTCTCATCACCCTCATGCGGGGCCCACTTGGGTTTAAGCTTGTTGTTGATCAAAAGGAGCACTTAATGATGCCAAAAGGGGGGGATTTCTTATAGTTGGCGATTCTTTTGCCGAGGAGGAGCATCGATTTCTCAATCAACCACTCTTTGGGGGAGTCACCAAAGTTATAAGCACATCTTTCCCGCCATATCTTCCAAAGGACCTCCCCTTTGATGGCATTCCAAAGAGTAGTCGAGCAGCCAATCGCTAGCTTCTCCCAGCAACGCTTGTTTCTTGAAGCGCTTGTGGTACCAAGTGTGGCCTAAGAATGGTTGTGATATTGTGAGGGTGAGGAACCATGCCATGCACATATACCACATGTCCTAGAAATGTTCCATTAATCACCATGAAGTGGAATGTATAGGGATTCAATTTAAGGTGGGTTTCCCTCCACTTTATAAAGGCTTTTTTTTAATAAATCAAAGTTTGGCCTTAGGTTACTCTCCCAAACTTATGTTAATTAAAGGAAAAGAAAAGTACAAGTGATGGGGACTAGTGCCCACGGGACCCCCAAATCCCACAAAGAAGGGTTAGATTTTACAGATTTTAGATAACATTACAAAGAAGGTTAATCACCCTCATGCAACACCTTGGGTTTAAGCTTGTTGTTGACTAGAAGGAGCACTTGATGATGCCTAAAGGGGGGAGGGGGATTTCTTACAGTTAGCAATTCTTTTACTGAGGAGGAACAATGATTTCTCAATCGGCCACTCTTTGGGGAGTCAGAAAAGTTATAAGCCCATCTTTCCCCCCATGTCTTCCAAAGGACCTCCCATCTTATGGCATTCCAAAGAGTAGCCGAGGAGCTGATCGCTTCTCCCAACAGTGCTTGTTTCCAACTGATATAATTTTGAAGTCTAATTTTGTTTTTGACAATCTTCCAGTGCATGTTGGAGTTGGGACAAGTAAAGAAGATGTGAGCTATGTCTTCAATGGACCAGTAGAAGTGCTTGCAACAGGGAGGCACCCCACAAACTATGCTAGCCTTTAGGTTGGACTAGATTCCTGATGAATAATTTTCAATAAGAGGATGGACTTTTTGATTTCTATGAGAGGGTGACAAATGCCATGAACTTCATATCCCACCGTAGCCGCGTCCATGATAGGCACCACTACTTGTTGAGGTCGACCTGATAATCAATGTTTTCTTTGATGTTCGGGATTTTTGTTAGGCAATTACCATTGTGCCATCTGAGTCCAAGCGGGCACGACAGGTCGTGCCCCATGAGAAGACGGACTTTAGAGTGGTCCCAGGCAAGACGTTTGCTTTGTAAAGTATTCCATTCTTCATAGGTAATGGTGACGATAGGGTCAATATCCTCGAAGTTGATCCACTGGTTGGTGTCTTGTTTCCAGAGATGTTTCCATTTTTTGAAGCCTTTGTTCCAACGCCTCTTGGAGTTTTGAATGTTTCAAGATTCCACATTCCGGATGCCATGGATGGGAAACTAGATAGATTCATTCTATCTGACATGGGCCGCCCACTTCCAATCTTCACTGATTCTTATGAAGCTCTTGACTTTATTCCAACTCTTCCATAGGGAGCACACAAGATTCGAGCCTTTCAAGAAAACCAAGATCTGGGAAAACAAAAGGGTCAGAATTTCAAGATTCTTCCAATTTGGGAATCCCACGAAAGTCAATGCATTCTTGTTTCTAAAGTTTAACTTGGAGCACAAGGCCTCCCTATTGCACCATGCCTTAATCATCCATTTTTCCACAAGTTTGTTAGCCATGCACCCTATGTCCAGAATGCCAAGGCCCCCACTATTCCTTTGGCTAGTGCAGATGGACCACTTGATTTTTGGCAATCCCCTCCTATTGTGGTCCCCTGTCCAAAGAAAGTTTCCACAAATACTTTCTTGTTTGGACAGCTCTTGCTCTTTCTGTCTCCAACAAGAGAGGAAGTAAACGGTCGACGAAATGAGGAACGTGTTGATAACCATTGCGCGACCAGCGCGATTGATTTTCTATTGAAGCTCAAGGTCAAGGACAAAGCATGGAAGCACATCAAAGAAGTGGACACACAAGAAAGGGAGCAAGTAGGGAGCTCCAAGAAGTGTATGTCAAATTTTCAGAAGAAATCCTCTACAATAATAGTGATTTTCATCACTAAAAACCATTATAAATACCATTTTCTACTTTTGTAACTCCATTTTGTTCAAGCCAAGGAGTCCTTGAGCTTGAGGAGTATTAGAAGTATCATCCTACCAATTTTCATAATTTTTAGACTTCGTTTGAGCCCTCAAATAAGCGTTGGAACCTAATTTTTAACTAGGCCGGACACTAGGTCTGGACAGGGCCAAAACTAGTCAAAAAAAACTATAAAAAGAGCTAGAGAGCTCATTTTTGAGGTTAGCTTGTTAGAGAATAGAGCTTTTGTAAGAGAACTCATTTGCAATCGAAGCTTTCCATTGTTCCTCTCTTTGATCTTACCTTGTGCGTGTGTGTGTGTATGTGTGTGCATGTTTGTGTGCTTTCACTCACACACTTGTGCCTTCACTTGCTCGTGGTCTTCATACCGGTCCTCACGTCTCCGCGGATTGACAAGTAAAGGAGGTGGTGCTTATGCTTGAGCTACACCAAATTTTGGCGCCGTTGCCGGGGAGAGAGCTTCGAGGACGAGCGTTGTGATGGTAAGATCGTAGATTTGCGACGTTGGAAGGTAAAAAAAACTATCATTTTTGTTCATTTTCTGTTTTTTCTTCTTCATCTTCATCATCATCACCATCCCCATCTTCTTCCATCTTCTTCTTCATAGAAAATTCTTGTTTTTTAGTGCATTTTCACCATTTTCATACCATCTTTCATGCATTACTGTGTGGGAAGGAGTTAGGAAGTGCAAGAGAGAGCAAGCGCTTGTGTTTTTTCATGATTTTTTGCACATACGGAGCTCGCCATTGCTCGACGTTCAGAAATTTGAATTTCCCGCCAAAAAACACGATTCTGTGATGAAAATCACGATTCTATGAAAAATTCAAATTTTTTTGAAAATCCTGATTCTCTGTTTCCCACCTAAAAGCCTTTTGAAAAGAACACGATGCTGGGGTCATTCTCAGAATTGTGATTCTGTGGTTGTGCTCAAAATTGCGATTCTCTAAATTTCTGAAAACCAGGATTCTTAGACAAAATCGCAATTTTCAAAACACGATTTTGTGAAAACACGATTTTGTGAAAAACACAATTATGTGAAAACACGATTCTCTGAAAAACACAATTCTATGAAAACACGATTCTGTGAAAACACGATTCTGTGAAAACATGATTCTGTGAAAACACGATTCTGTGGTCATTCTCAGAATTGTGATTCTCTGGTTGTGCTCAAAATTGCGGTTCTCACAAATCACGATTTTCAGCCAAAAATACGATTGTGATCAAACACAATTCTCTGAGAAAAAATCGTGTTTCTCAAAAAACACGATTCTCTGCTGACAATCGTGATTCTCAAAAACACAATTCTCTGCTGACAATCGCGATTCTCAAAATCACGATTCTCTACTAGCAATCGTGATTTTCAGAAACACGATTTTCATCCAAGGTACAAAATCACGATTCCCTAGAACAAGATTCTCTAAAACACGATTCTCTGAATGTGCTCAAAATCGTGATTCTCTTGAGATTCATAGCATCGCGATTCTCTTGATTTCATAGCATCGCGATTCTCTTGGTTTCACAAGATCGCGATTCTCTTGATTTCACAAAATCGCGATTCTCTTACAAAATCGTGATTTTTCCACAAGTGCCTGTTTGCCTGTTTTGACCCCCAAGAGCCTGATTTGACATATCTTTTTCATCCAAAGTCCATTTTTTGAGCTCTATAGCATTTTTGTGTTGATTTTCAGATAGGATAATTTGAAGTTGACCTTCAGGTGGGACCTGGAACCCAAGGGGAATCCAAAGAATTTTGAACCATACCAAGGGAAAATTTTGGACTCTTTACCAAAGCTTATGAACCTAAGATCTGGTAGATACCTAGGCAAGGATAGACAAAGCATTAGATCTTCTCAGTCCAGTGTCAACCATATAGCTAAGTCTTGGGCACAACAACTAAGTGGTTGTCCTTACGTACTGAACTCTGACACAAGTGACTCAGAAATGCCTTTTAGCATGGGGAAACCTGCAGGTGGCTCAGGAACTACCCATCTACAAACACCAGAAGGTCCCTATAAGACACAATTGGAATATATTCAGACCAACCGATTAGGTGCTCGCATCTATGAGGATGGCCTGAGGCGATCAGTGATCCAACTCAAAAATCCAGATCAACCCTTTGGACTTGAACACCCAGTGGTCAAGTTCAAAGAGGGTTCATACATTGATAAGGAAGGAACCATGTATGTGGTTACCAACCAACCAGATAGGACCGATGAGTTTGGAAATATCATTCATGAGAATGAGATAGGAGACCTAGAACAAGGAAATGTAGGATAAGGACCCCAGACTCCTAGAGGTAAGTTAGTTCTGACCAGAGTGATCACTCCAGATTGGATCCCTCAAGACAACAAAAGCATAGAACTATTCTTGAATAGAGAAACAGAGGAAGCCTTTTGGAGATTCAAGCCAGATCAACCTAGCCAATTGGGCATAGTCATCATCTACGAGTTCAAGGATCTAGAGATACCAGGCAAAGTTGTCTACCTGGATAACACATCAGAGAAAATGGTCTTGGTAACAGAACATGATAGACATGCATATACTTGGAAGAGTGAATTGATTTTCCCTCCACCAAGATCCAATGTGTCCCATGGCCTCCAAGGAGTAGGATCATCCAAAGCTCATGAAGCCCAACGAGAAAGAACTAGAGAGAGACCTGAGGTAAGTTTTGCACACCATGTGGGCAGGAATAGATCAGGAGTTGAAAATGAAAGACCTGAAAGAGAGAGACATCAAGCACATAGGCAACAAAGAGATGAACAGGATTTTCCATTGCCTAGACCACGAGAGCACCCAAGAACCCTTAGACCCACTCAAGTGATCAAGGCAATGAAGAATTATTTTGACGGGACAGGAGATCCTTATGATCATGTGGCCGAGTTCAAACAAGTGTTAAGAGCTGAACAGGTTGAGGATTTGTTCACCCAATACGAGGCATTTGGTTTGACTCTTAAGGGCAGTGCCTTAGCTTGGTTTCAACCACTAAGTAGTCGCAACTATCGTGATATAGGTCAGCTGCTAGACGAATTCATTGTAGAATTTTCAAAGTGTGGTATCAGGCATAATACATCATCCTTGATCCACAGTTGCAAGCAGACACCCCAAGAAACAGTGCGACTAGTAGGTCGAAGGTTTAGACAATACCTAAAAAGATGCCCTGCTCCAGAGTTACCCACACCAGCCAAACAAGTGGCTTTGTTCTTAGATGGCTTACTGAGCACAAAGTTAAGATCATATGTGTACTTGAAAGAGCCTAGATCCATAGAAGAGTGTATGCGGATGTGCATTGACATAGAAGATAACTTGGGTGAGGAGTTAGGATTGTCCAAACTCTATAAAGATTCTGAGAGTTCTACTATTCATACTTCAAAAATATCCACAAAAATAGATGAGATAGCTGAGCAAGTTGCCAAGAAGCTGGGAGTCCAAAATAGACAAACACAAAGAGTCACCTCATTGAATCGGTGTTATACTTGCGGAGGTGACCACATGGCTAATGTTTTCCCATTGCACAACCAGAACATGAGAGAAAGGAATGCTCCATATTGCACTATTGAGAGAAAATACACGAACCATACGGCTCAAGATTGTCCCTACAATAGGCAGGTTGTTAGACAAACTTATCAGCAACCTTACCAACAAGGTAGGTATTAGAACCAATACCAACAACCATACTATAGACCACAACAACAATATAAGGCACCATATTGGCCACAACCAGTCCTAGGAAACCAACCACCAGCTCCTGCCAATGTAATTCCAGTTAAGTATGCAGTGGTAGAAGAGAACCTTAATAGAGCATTGGTGCCAGTGACCCCACTGATATCAGAGAATGACTCTCATGCTCATAACTCAGACTACTCCCATGAAGGTAGTCCACATGCTTATTACATAGAGTCACCTGAGCATAGTGAGATTTACTCGTATCAGTATGAGACACCACCTATGGAACAAAATTGGGAGCCAAAATACTCCAATGTCATGTATGCAAATGCTAACCATAGGCCCCAATTGAGACAAGTAAGACCACAAGTCCAAGAAACCCCTCTAGTGCACCCAAGATTACACCCATTAATGTGGTAGGCTTAGTGGCGGATTCAAGTTCAAGTGGTAGTAATGTGGCTCCTATACAAGCTGTCACTAGAGCACAAGCCTTAAAACAGGATAAACCAGTAGAGCAATCGGAGTCGAGTGAATCAGGAGAACCTAATAAGAGGAAAACAAGAACATGGAAGGATACCAAAGAGAAGGCCAATCGCAAGTGGAATAAAAAGTTATCAAAACTAGAAGAAAGCCTAAAAGAAGCAAAAACAAAGATAGAAGACATTGCATCGCAAAGTCCCTTGCATGCCGAAAATCCATCCACTCCACCTCATCCCATCCCACCACCCATTGTAAATAGACCACAATCAGGGTCTGTTCTTGCAGATCCAACCCCAGAAGGCTTGGACATGATGTTCAAGGCCTACCAGGTTCGACTTCAAGAAGGTCCAACAGTTGCAAATCTAGACAAGAGTTACCCTAGAGCGGATTTAGAGATTGAACGGATGAGAATGTGCATGAAAATGGTAGAACAAGCTCAAGCTATACTCGAGACTAGTCAAAAGTTCAATCAGACAAACTCTGTCAAACCGGATTTGCATTTCTAGGGCTTACTAGAAAAGTTAGAGCAGTTGGTAAACAAACCACAAGTTTCTTTACCTCCACAGGCTCAACCAGTTATTGAGAGAAGAAGCTCACCACAAATGAGAGCTTATGTTCCTAATTCCACGGATCCTGGAATACCTCCTTCAATTCAACAGTACTCTCAAGAGTTCTTGCGGGAAATACAAGAAGAGAAATGGGCCAAGGAGAAGGGTAATTCCCCTCCTATTCTTGAGATTGATGATCTTCATGGTCAATTTCCCCAAGACATTCCATCTATTTACGGAGATCAAGTAGAGCAACAAGAAGAGGAAAGGTTAGATTTTGAATCTAATACCTTAGAAGAACTGCCTCAATTTCCAGGCCCATGGGAATCTGAATCTCTTCAGATGAGAGCTCCCACAATACTCGTCAGACATGAAGACTCACTGAACCCAAGGAACACTGATGTCGTGAAGAACACTAAGGTTCAATGTCATCTCACTGTAGAAGAGCTTCTCAAAGCAAAACCCGAGCTATGGAACCATGTGAAGGATCAGGTCCTAGAACTTGATTCCAATATGCCAAAAACAAGCTCTAAGCCAAAAGTTCCAGAGATACCTCTCGATAAAATAGGAGACATGTGTGAGGGTGAAGAAGGTAATACTTATCTTCCAATCACCTACCAAGGTTACACAACCAAAGCAATCATAGATTCAGGTGCTAGTGTTGCTATTGCAACCACCTCCTTGTGGAAGCAATGGGGACAACCCACATTAAGACCAACTAGAATGAAACTTCAAATGGTTGACAATCATTTTGAAAGACCTCTAGGATTGCTAGAAGGGATAACTCTAACCACATGTGGTGTAGAGTTTGAACACACATTTGCTATATGTGACTTTGAGAAAAATAATGTCTATGAGATGATTCTAGGAAGACCCTTCCTACGACAATTGCAAATAGTATAGGATTGGGGAACCAACTCCTTGTACTTATAGCACTTAGGGGTCACCACCAAGGTCAATTTGAAGGATTACACCTTCAGAGATGTGACACCCCTACAGTGGAATCCTATCCACAAAGCGAAAGAAGATTCTATCTCTATGCATTCTGAAAGTTCACTTGATCCATCATGGCTGCATGAAGATACTCATTTGTGGATATGCAAGGTCGTAGAGGAAGAGGAAAAATGTTTAAAGGCAAGAGAAGAAGGAACTTCACCAGGAGATAGACCAGTTAGAGACCCAGCCTACACACCGATGATCTTTCTAGATGAGGAATTTGAGCCTCATGGCTGGCCTGAAATCTTAGCCACCATGGACATTGATGTCAATGAAGAACAATGGACACCTCATTGTGATGAGGAGGGTTATGATATTTCAGTGTTCATGTGTCAGCCCTTGTTAGAAGAATGTGACCCTAGTGATGTCATAGAAGAAGAAGAAGAGAATGACGATGATATAGAGTCCATTGTGATGGATAGTTGCTTTAACTCAGAGCAGCACTATCTAGAAGATATAGGAGTGTTCACCCAGAAAGAAGAAGAACCTCTCACAAGTATTAAAATGGTAAATTCAAAGGATGGAAGTGAGAGCAGTCAAAAGAAAAAGAAAAGAAAAGCAGTGAAACAAGAAGAGGAGGAATCATTGTTTGAAGTACCAGAAAACTTCAAGAAATATGAAGTTGACGACCGCAAAATTTTGGTACGAATGCCTAAGAGAGAGGCCATCATAGGAGAATCATATGATAATAAAGAAAAGACCAAAAATATTGTAGTGACCATTGAAGAGAACGAAGAGAGATGCACATACATAGGAGATGACCTAAGTGCAAGAGAAGAAATGGAGCTCGTAGCTCTATTAAGGGAATATAGGGATGTGTTTGCATGGCACTATAGAGACTTGAAAGGGGTAGATCCAAGAATTTGCTCTCATACTATCCCCATGACTGCTGATGTCAAGCCCACCAAACAGAAGCCCTACACATATAATGATACATACGCAGCCAAAATAAAAGAAGAAATTGATAGGCTGATTGAAGCTGGATTCGTCTATGAGATTGAGCATACTGAATGGGTGTCCCCCATTGTAGTGGTGCCCAAGAAGAACGGGAAGTTGCGAGTGTGTATTAACCTTAAAAAAGTTAATACCGCTACGATCAGAGATAGTTATCCACTTCCAATCACGGAACACCTATTGGAGCGTGTTGCGGGCAAGGAAGTTTATAGCTTCCTTGATGGATTTTCAGGCTACAATCAAGTAGCCATTGCCCTAGAAGATCAACACAAAACAGCTTTTGCCACAGAGTGGGGAATCTTCGCATTTCGTGTGATGCCATTTGGGCTCACAAATGCACCTGCAACATTCCAAAGGCTCATGCGTCATGTCTTCAAAGAGTTCTTGCAGAAGAGCTGAGAAGTATATGTGGATGATTTATGTGCTCATTCCCAGGAAAGAAGATACCACATCCCTGAGCTCAGAGAGATCTTCAACAAGTGCAGAGAATATCGAGTGTGTCTGAACCTAGAAAAGTGTGTATTCATGGTACGACAAGGTAAAATCTTAGGTCATATTGTTTCGAAGAATGGAATATCCACAGACGAGGACAAAGTTAGAGCCATATCAGAGCTGCCAAGGCCAAGGAACGTTAAAGAGGTACAAGCTTTTATGGGCCATTGTGGATATTACCGCACGTTTATCCACATGTACGCAATCATAGCTAGACCCCTTTATGCCTTGTTGTCTAATTTTGAGTGGAACAACGAATGCGAGAATTCTTTCAAGGAACTGAAGAAACGTTTGTCCACAGCACCAATACTGACCACTCCTGATTGGAATAAACCATTCCATGTCCATGTGGATGCATCCAATCACACCATAGGATGTGTGCTAGCACAACCCACAGGTGAAGGAAATTTAGAGTTACCCATAGCATACGCTAGCAGACAACTAATTGAAGCTGAGCGAAACTATACCACCATTGAGTGAGAGGGCTTAGGCATGGTTTATGTTGTGAAAAAGTTTAGACACTATTTATTGGCCAACAAGTTCAATTTTTGCACTAATCATCAAGCTTTCTTATATTTGGTCAATAAACCTTGCAATACAGGACGCTTAGTAAGATGGTTCCTCTTACTAATGGAATATGACTTTGAAGTCGTTAGGAAAGGTAGAACCCACCTTCGGGTAGATCACCTTTCTCGCATTACTTCAGGAGAGTCACTACAAGGAGTGTCTAATGAACTACCTAATGCTTATCTTTTCAATTTGGAAGTTGTTCCTAAATGGGCAAATAAGTTGGTGCCAGCCCTCACCTTCGAACCCGCAAATAAGAATGTGAAAACCTCGCAAGAAGAAATTGTAAAATCACAAAAATATCACATATTGGCAAGAAGCATGTACAAACAAGATACTGAGGGTGTATTAGCTTGTTGTGTCGAGGATGATGAACATAGTAGTTGGTTGCAGCAAGCTCATGAAGGATTGCTAGGAAATCACTATTCTAAACAACAAACATTGCAGAATCTGAAGCGTTTAGGAGTGTATTGGCCTAGCATGGACAAAGTAATACATGAGTGGATTAAGAATTGTCCAATGTGCACAGAGAGACCCCCAGTGGAGCATGCGACCCTTTATCAAGTGTCATTAATTCCAGATTGGAGTGCTCCATTGGTAGAGTTTATGAGGTCGGGAAGATTACCCAAAGAGGCTAGTCTAGCAAGAAGACGAAGCATGGAGCAAGAGGCTCAAGGCTATGCCTTAGTAGGAGAGAACATATACCGAAGAGGCAAAGATGGTTACTTAAGACTGTGCGTTCATGAATCAGACTATTTAAAGGTCTTAGAGACTGCACACAGTGGTGCTGCAGGTGGACATTTTTGTCCTGACCGAGTGATCAAGACCATTCTATTCTCAGGACTTTGGTGGCCCACTCTTCATATGGATGCACATACCTATGTGAAGAAATGTGACACATGCCAACGTGCACAATATCCAGTTAGAAAAGACGAGATGCCTTTGAGGCCAATGATGGGAGGGCGTGCATTTTCGAAGTGGGGCATAGACTTCATAGGTCCTATTAACCCCCAGCTAGAAACTCCCATGCAGAATACATTATTGTAGCCATAGACTACCTTACCAAGTGGGTAGAAGTCAAAGCCACAACAAAGAATGATGCTCAGGCAACGGCAAAGTTCTTATTTGAGAACGTGCTCACGAGATATGGGTTACCAATAGAACTATTAAGCGATACAGGCACGCACTTCTTGAATGAAGTCATTGAAAATCTTCTCCAAGAATTCTTGGTGATACATAAGAAGTCTGCCCCCTATCATCCACAAGCTAACGGACAAGCTGAGAGCACAAACAAGATCCTATGTAATGTTTTGACCAAGCTTGTAAACAACAAACACTCTGATTGGGATAAACAGCTTCATCATGTTGTTTGGGCTTATCAAGTTGCCTATAAAACAGTACTGAATGCCACCCCATTTGAGATGGTCTTTGGACAGAATGTTGTGCTACCATTAGATTTCCTAATCCCAACATTAAAAGTAGCACAAGAGCATGAGTGGAGTGGACATGAATTGTCCTCTAGGATCTTTGATCTAGAACGCTTAGGTGAGATAAGGCTACGAGCGGCAGCAGGCATCTATGCTGCAAAGAAAAGACAAAAGGCATACTTTGATGCACACATCAAGGATAAGGGACTGAAAGAGGGAGATCTAGTGTTGGTTTACACACTAAAATGACATGCCCGTAAGTTGGAAAAACGAGGATATGGACCCATGATCATTAATAGAATTTCCACTAGCGGTGCAGTTCAATTGGCTACTTTAGAAGGTGATATCTTGCCCAACTATATTAGTGGATGTAGAGTCAAGTTATACCAAGAAACTCTTACAGAGGATATGCTTACGAGACTCAACACTGCTAAGAAGCGAAAAGAAGAGGAGTTAAGGGTGAGAGAAGAAGCACAAGCAGAAGCTAGAGAGCGTATTAGGCGAAATAAGTTAAGGCGACTAGGCCTAGATGTCAACTCAAAAGCCCCAAAATATCACATGGATATGTGCCAAAAATCAGGCATAACTACTTCTCAAGTCATTGACCGACGTCCCTTTGTAACCATAGAGATAGGACAAGGAAAGGGTGCCAGGACTGTGAAAGCATTGATTGACTCAGGTGCAGCAAGTAGTGCAGTTAGACTGTCCTACTACCAAGACTTGCAGTTGAACATAAATCCCATAGAAGCTTATCTCATAGGATTGGGAGGTGTGGAAACCCCTTGTTTGGGCGAGGTGGAACTTCCCATCTACCTTCAATATGTTCCAATGAAAGTCAAAGTGCTAGTGTGTCAAGATGAGAACCTTACAGAACCACTTGTTTTATGACAAGATTGGATTTATGACAATGCAGTCAACTTGAACCTAAGAAGTCAACTTCTTCAAGTTTGGGTCCAGGGACAGTGCTTTACATTAGAACTAGAAAATGGCATGCTCACAAATCCAGATGTCACATCTTGTAGTTCTTCTAGGACTAATCTTAGCAAAAGAGATGTTGTATGCATCAAAAGCTCTATGTCGCAGGAGAACTCAATCATGGAAGAACAGGCTCAAAGACAAGTGGAATCCTCCTCTGGTGCAAGGACTAATGCCGCCACTACCAGCCTTAACCCCATAATTCCCCTCTAGGGACTCCCACCAGGCGAGAAGACGAATGAAGAAGCTAGGACAAACTCAACCACAAGATCTTCGACAAGTTTGGGTGCCTAAGAAATTAGTTGCAGCTCAACAAGGACAATTGCAAATATGGGTACCCAAGAAGCTCTTACATACACAACAATCTATGCTCTCCCACATGAGAAAAGTCGCAACAAAGAAGCCAAGGCGGGGCAAGGGTCAGAACCAAATAGACTAAAACCAGATCAACTCGCCTCTTCAACAAGGGTTAGAAGACCAAGCACAATGGTATGGGTATGGAAGCCAAAAGCACTGGTAGCCCCCACAAAACCAAGGAACCAACCCCGTGGGATACAAAATTTAAGAAACCATCCAAAGAGGAAGACTCCTGGAGTGATCTCTACAGTGCCAAATGTTGTTCTAAGATGGACCCCAATAAGGAGGATTACAACATGTCAAGATCCAATGGATACCTCCACCAAAGCTGGCATCAACATCTACAAGTAACATCGAAAGTCTTGACGAGCGACAACCATGTGCTCCTTGCACAACCCTGTCTTTTGCACCATTCAGGTTATGCATTTCCAAAGTATGCATTAATATAGGGCCACATTACACGGTCGTGCATAGACACACTTGAGAATCCCAGACACAAGAGCACATTGACATATGTCAAATATTTTTATTGATACTAACCTTTTTCTTCTTGTTTTGTGACATTGCCTCCAAAAAAAAAAAGAGAAGAAGAAAAGAGAGGAGAGAGCTTGGTCCAAGGTTTGGCTCATGGAACATGCATGAGTCAGGCTTAGTTGACGGTGGAACCATTGATTATTGGACATTTATCAGTTTGGATAGAAGTGTCTCAGCTAACAGATGATATTATTGCTGCCTTCTGGTAGATGTCAAGCACTTGGCATGAACATGGCATCCACAACTATTGTTTCCCCTTACCATGGTAGGAGTGAAGAGCTTGAAGGCCTGCAACTTGAGTGATGCTTAACTATTGCATGTACGAGAGCATGCAAGGAGATATCTGCAAGCGGTAGTTCTGGTACCCTACAACTCTTTGTATGTATACTGGATGAGAAGACTCCTGCGTATGGTGAGCTAAAGAGAATATGTGAAACTAAGCTTGATGTAGTTACCCAATGTTGTTTGCCAGGGAATATAAAGAAATTCAATTCTCAGTATTTGGCAAATGTTGCTTTGAAAAGAGGACACAGGACAAGGCACTCATAAAATTTTCATCAGTGGACCATCAACACAGACATTCATCGACAATGTTCCATCACAAATGCCGGGTGTACAACACGAAGAGATAAACATCAATCGACCCTTCACCACGGTAAGTATCTTTACTCTGGCAACACCATAACCATGATAGATTAGGAAACCTCTTCGTCGGCATACCCTTGAGCACTTAGCTCAAGACCCGCAATTTTTACACCATACTTCTTCCAATGCATTTTCCAAGTACGCATGCATAGGGCTACATTACAAGGCCGCACACAAGGCACATATTTTCCTCAACCCATGCACGAACACACTTACCCATCATTCATTATGGGTTATGATTACTTAGCATGACTGCTTTGAACATCATATTTGGAAGAGCTAAAGGACATCCTGGGGACAACATCAATACCTAGAAAGCGGCACATACAAAGGTTGGACACTACCTCTCTACATGGAACAACCCTTACAGCAAGGGTCTGTCAGGGACGACAGACTCGAGAGGGGGGGGAGTGTTGAAGCTCAAGGTCAAGGACAAAGCATGGAAGCACATCAAAGAAGTGGACACACAAGAAAGGGATCAATTAGGGAGCTCCAAGAAGTGTATGTCAAATTTTTAGAAGAAATCCCCTACAATAATAGTGATTTTCATCACTAAAAACCATTGTAAATACCATTTTCTATTTTTGTAACTCCATTTTGTTTAAGCCAAGGAGTCCTTGAGCTTTAGGAGTATTAGAAGTATCATCCTACCAATTTTCATAATTTTTAGACTTCGTTTGAGCCCTCAAATAAGCCTTGGAACCTAATTTTTAACTAGGCCGGACACTAGGTCTGGACAGGGCCAAAACTAGTAAAAAAAACTATAAAAAGAGCTAGAGAGCTCATTTTTGAGGTTAGCTTGTTAGAGAATAGAGCTTTTGTAAGCGAACTCATTTGCAATCGAAGCTTTCCATTGTTCCTCTCTTTGATCTTACCTTGTGCGTGTGTGTGTATGTATGTGTGTGCATGTTTGTGTGCTTTCACTCACACACTTGTGCCTTCACTTGCTCGTGGTCTTCATACCGGTCCTCACGTCTTCGCGGATTGACAAGTAAAGGAGGTGGTGCTTATGCTTGAGCTACATTTGCATACCCCTCCACTAGTTTAACTTGCTTTCAATTCTGGCCAGGACCCAATTCCACCACTTGCTTTATAAAGACTTGGGAGAGATGTCCCGGATGCTCATCGAAACATTCTATTGGACTAGTGTCTACTTTTTGGTAGCCCAAGGGAAATTGCCTTGCACACACCTATGTTTTGTTAAATTAGCTTGTGCTATGCCACTTTCTTTTACTCTGACTCCACAATTGCTCTCGAATATCACGTATGTATATACCCGCTTCCACTCGCTTTCCCTTTGGTTCTTTTCTTTTCCCTTTTGCACATACGCATGCACACCCGCAATTTCCTCCCTTTCTTCACTCAACCCCCCTCCTTTCACGTCGGGTTCACTAGGTGTGTCGCGAGGATCAGGCAAAGAAGGGTGAGAAAAATAAATGAGGTTCTAGATTCGTACTTGCATAAGTGGACACAAATGAAGCACAATAGAAAATTTATTCCAAAGCTCAAAGTACCTCATGAGGACTAAGGATTTAGCTTCAATGGGTTTCGTGAATAAACATAATTCCAGAGTGTATCTGTTCTTTCTTCTTGTACGAGCATGAAGCAAAATAAAACTTTGAGGAATATATTATCGGCACAGGGTTGAATATGCATCTCGATTTGAAATTCAAGCAATTTTTTATCAAATCTCCTTTGTTTAAGAGGATTTGACTCTTTGATAAAATATTTAGATGAAATCCTTGTGATAACTAACGTTCATCAGCGCTGTACAATGTAAAACGTTTCCATTGAAAAGAGAGATGAACTTCTCTAATATTTCTTGGTAAAAAGATTTGTATTCCTGATGCAACTTAGTAGGTTGGAAGGTTCACTTTCACAATGATGAGCACCAAGTGGAACTTTTCTTTATGCCAAGCAAGACTCTAATCAACGAATAGACTTTTGAACAATGTTAAGTTTTTGTTGTAGCTCGAAGGGAGTTTGCTTATCACTTATTGTTTCATGATAGATCTCTCATCAATTATTACAAATGGGAACATAACAGAAAACGCACAAATCATTTTGACAATTATTCTAGTACAAAAGTTCACAACTTCAACGACTTCGACAGATTAAACAGCAAACATGTCTCTCTATCTTGGGATATGTGAACTTAAAACATATTTTATATTCATGATTTGACTAAAATATCTTCAGTTAAAATATCTTCTTCGTGCATAAAATCACAGTTTCAACAACCTGAAGATTGTGCATAACATTTACTTCGAATAGAATAGATTTCATCTGCCGATGACTCTAAATCACCAATCCGAAGGCACTTTCGTCATTTCAAAGTATTGCAAAGTTTAAGATCCTCCTCCTGAATAAACTTCAATTTTTTTTGTCCCAAAACAAAAATCTGAATACCAACTTAGAAAAGACTGATTTTTCAACAATGATTGTAAATAGTGTAAATCATGTTAGGCCATATATCACTATGATAGGACATCTGATCCAAACTCACAGGAAAAAAATCGCTGATATAGAACATAAACATTATAGAATGGCATAAAGGAAAATCATGAAGAGCTTCACAACAGAAGAAGCTAACAAAGAGTTTAGGATATTCTTACATGCTCGTTTATCCTCCTCAATGCTATGAAGCACAAGAAGGTACTTCCAGATAGCTCCAGCAAATGCAGTTTCTGCAATGCTTTCTGAAAATTCCCTAAATGCCTTGGACACCAGCTGACTATTATTTTCTTTCATGGATGTAAGAGTTTCCCTCCTCGAAGACAACATACTCTTCCTTCATATGACCGCTAACCATCTCCATATTTAATGGGTCTCTTCAGCACTTTTCACCATCTGTCTTAGATGTCTGTCAATTCGTTCATCGTTTTGGATTTACATCCTTAAAGGCGTAAGACTGTCTTAGAATTTGCAGGACTCAAATTGACCTATGACTTCTGAAAATCTCCATTCATCAAACGATGCGTGCCCACTTCATATATAGTTTGCTGCGCACCATGCTCCCATGCACATCATGATGTCATGCCTTGGAGTTCCTGCCTTCGAGGGAAAAGATGAACAGTATCAGCATAAACAGGTGAATCGATATCCTATTCCAGATACAAGGTTCCATCATTCCGGATTTTCCACAGCCTCGCAACTTTTGTCCTACACCCAGCAACCATGTGACTTCCTACAACCTTCCTCTTTCACGGTCAACCTCAAAGCACATGAAGTCCTTCAATAGAACCTCCGCTGATTCGTAAAATCTTGAAGAATTAGCAGCCTTTTCAGTGGAAACTCCGTGAAACTTGTTATCCATGCGCTCCCCAGCAAGGCCTCTCTATTTTCCGATCGGTCTCCTCCTCAGGCATCTCCCAGACTCTGCTGCTCAAGCTCCCATCATAGCTCATGAAAGACCAACATCCTTTTCTCCTACTCCCCTCGCTGCCTCATACCACCCATGCTCTATAGCAAAAAGTGATGTTCTCCAAAATCAGCTCTACCACGATCAGCTATGTCAGGCCGTCATAGTCTTCTGCTCGGAGCAGGTCCATTCAAATCAAGAGAGGAGGGAGAACCACACAATGCCTTCCTATATATCCCCAAAAAAATACATACCCCCCCCCTTTTTTTCCGTTGGCGAAGAAGAATGGAGGGAGAGAGAGTCCTGACAGAAAAAAAACTTCCTCCCCTTTTTTGTTTCTTCAGTCAGAACAAGGGGGAAAAGACAAACCCCCTTTTTTTTTCTTTTTGGTTTTGGGTTGCCCCTTGTAGATAAGGGTGGAAACATCATCAGGCTGAGGTATTTGATCTCCAAAATCAAAGATGAATCCAAGGGTTTGAACCCAAATGCATTGGTCCAAGTTTCATATAGTTCTTGAATCGCAGGCAATATGAAATTCACCACCCTTAAAGATGAAAACAGTTTTTCAATTGCACCAACAAGACGTCTGCACATGCCTGGTCTACGATACTTATGTCTAGTGCCTATGAGCGGCATCTCAGCTATCCGTGCACCATGAACCCTTATAGAGGCAGCTAAAATTATCTCATTATCCTACTCCAAAACTACTGTATAAAACCCAGCATAATTCAACTGACTGAATTTTGACCGCCGATTGTATGCTGCATGAGTGATCATATCAATATTTCTCCGTGGATCACACATCGGGTTGAAACACTCTTTCAAGACAAGAAGAGCAACCGCAAGCTTGCTGTTAACATCAAGGGTGGATTGAAGATCCTCAACCTCTAGCTCCTCAGTACATTGCAGCAAAGTCCAATAGAAGCCTCCGCCAAATGGATGCGAGATTCCAATAAGACTTCTTAGGCTAGAGTAGATCTTCCTGCAAGAATCCCCACATGTATGATACATGTTTATAAGTGAGCCCCCCACAACAACATCCACTCTACCATCTACAACAAGCACATGTGTATGCAACTGCTTGCTCTTAGCTGAATCCAAAACAGAAGCTGCTGCATGTCATGTCTATCAATGCATTTCCAACAGCAGTACTAAGTTCCCAATCCATTCTGATCATGATGTCGTCATGTAATTGCAAATACCTCCCTTCAAACATTTGATCACTCTTCAAGTACCTGAAATCAAACGTATTTTCCTGCCAAATAGACCCACATTAGTGCATAAAAATCAACCATTTTCTGAGCTAACAGCTAGCCTTACTAATCTTCGAGAAAGTAGAGAAGTCTTCCATGAAGATTCTCAGCAATCCTAGTATGCAATTTCTAAAGATGATCGATATAGTTCTATTGAAAGTAGTTGGGGTATTCTTGACCCCAAATGCATCTTGGTGTATATGTACATTCCCTATGGTGTTACAAAGCATGTCTTTCTTGGATCATTCTGGTGGATGGCTATTTTCTTGTGCCCATTGTACCCTTTCATGAAACTATAGAGAGCATGACTAGCCACATCCTCAACTACCTATTTCGAGAATGGCATAGGGGAAGCCATCAAGAAGTCTGACCTTATTGAGAGCATACTCGGATCTTGTTTGATTGCGTTATTGTGGTGATGAACATTGATGATAGCCAATCTGAATGTTCCACTGGGGCCATGATGCCTACTGCCTCCATTTTGTTGATTTCCCTTCGAATAGCTTCTATGTATCTAAGGTTGAGTTTGTAAATTCTTCCTCCTATTGTCTTGGCATCAAGAACTCCGGTAATGGTTTGAACTCCAAAGGTCGCATGGAGACTTGCCAAATCCTTATAGCTCTAGGTGCAAAATATCTTTAAAATTGTGCAAAAGAGTTATTACCTTATTCAATGGGAGGGGTTCTTGCCATAGTCGTGCTGCTAGCAAGACAAACTTAGCTTCATCGAAACCTCCTAGATTGACCTCCTTTACCACGTTCATTGACTCCTTGCTATTGATTGCTTCAAGATTAGAGACCTTTTCCTCAAACATTGTTTTTAGGATACGACAAGGTTTTCGTTATGTCAGTGATACTTGTTTAATTCTACACCCATCGTAGGGGTATCTCCTTAACTATTAATTGGTCCAAAGATTTTGGATCGCTCTCTTTCCACAGCTCTTTGCACTCTGTAATGATTTCATACTCCCCTTGAAACGGAGCTTCTTTCCTCACTATCCTTCATCAGCTCACCCAGTCCTAGGGCCTCCAGGTTGTAGACTTCCCTTGCCTTAACCATTCCCATCGAACTGCAAATGGTCATGTAACATAGAGGAGTTTCAACTCCCATCCACTCATCAAGTCCTCATCCTCATTTGCGTCAATCAATCGTGGGTAATTTGTCTATGTTTCTTCCTCCACCGAGATTGTATTGGTCATGCCTGGCATGGTATGGTCTAGCCCTAACTCCATGTGAACTTGTTTGAATATTTGTGCTCATGTACCGAAATGAAGTCTCATCCCCAATCATGGATTACCTTGGTGTGGGAGAACTAGGTCAGCCAAGGAGAAGGAGGAAACATCTCGATGAGCACAGGAGCTTGAGTACCACAAAGTCCAATGTGAACTTTGATACATCCACTACTAGAGCAACACTCTCCACTACCCCTATGGCTTTTAGTGTGCTTTTATCCACCATTATCATCGTGAATTATGTGTCCTCAAAAGGTTGGAGTTCTAGTATCAACGTGGTCACTTTTGGCATTGAGGTTAATTCGAGAGGAATCATTGATGATGATTTCCGACAACTCATGGCTTGAAATACTCATGCTTACCTGTGGCCTATCATAGTTTGTGAGCAGATCTTATGCAACAAAGAAGGTGCCCTAACTGCCACTAACCAAGGTTGGGGCACTTAGGGAGTTCACTAGTTTTTAGAATTTCTCCTATGAACTGAGCATCCAAACTTAGAAGGTCATATAGAATCCCTTCTTCATAAGCATTCTTTGATATTTTACTTCTGGAGAAGAGAGGTTTGGGGAGGGCAATTATCGGTCCAACAGTGTTAGCTTCAAGCTCTTGTTGGGAAGTTTGATATGCATCATCTTTACTCTTGCTTAGGGGAGGGTCTTTGCTCTTGTCCTTGCTTGTACTAGTGGTCTATTCATTTTCTTCTAGTGCACATTTCTCACAGGCTCCTTCTGTTTGTACTGCACTAGGCCTTGGGTGCCACCACTCCTCTTCCCTTTTCTACAGCATGTTGGGCTCATATGTGCACTTCATCTTGTGGTAACTTGTGCAATTGGACTACATGGTGATAGATGATGATATTGGCATGCACAGGGCTAGAATTGGATTGATAGAGACATGGAAGGAGTTTTTTGACTCACTTGTTGTGGCTTGCTTTGGGCAGCCTTTCATGTAATGGTCATAGTGGTCCAGTCACTTAATCTAGAAATGCCCATACTCACCACATTGATAACACATAATAGATTGTCATGGCTAGTTTCGCATTCCTCCAGCTAGGTTAGAGGGACCGCTTTCCATGTCCATGGTGGAAGGCATGGAATAGAAGAACAATGCACCAGGGTGTGCCCAAGGATGGAGCTCTATAGGGTTCATGTAGGTTGGGCAATGAGGATGGAGCTTTGTAAAATAGGCTTGGGTTTCCCCAAGTATGCCAGTGGTTGAAACATTGATAATTCCTTGAGGTACTAATACACATTGGATTCATGTCCCATCTTCCTACAAAATTGGCATGTTACCTTGTTTGGACACTCCACATGTGGATGGCCCTGTTGGTCACATAGGGTGCACTAGAGAGTAGAACTTGCCTCTCTCTCTCTCTCTCCGTCAACTCTTCTATCTCTTGCGAGAGCCTAGTTATTGTGTCATAGCCCATGGTGGTAGGCTAGTTTTTGTTGTAGCTTGATGCCAACTCTTTTTTGACTTGCACCATAGGCTCAACCCATTCTCTTCAAGTGAAGATGTTTCTCCAAAGTGGATTCAGGCTTTCTCTATGCATGTCATCATGGCCACAAATACATGTAATGAAGCATTGACTATTAGAAGTGTTAAATCTACTCAATACCCCAACCTCAAATGACCAAAAATGATCCATGGTGCTCCAAGTTGTAAGGCCCCCATAATGAGGAGAAGCCATTGTGAGAGCTCAAAATTTTTTGGAACCCTAACTTCCAAGTTAGATGAGGTCTATGTGTGACCGTTGATGGTAACAAATGATCTTTGTGAGCCTAGCCATTAGGGTAGGTATGAAATAAACTTTTGGGGTATTGGTTGCCATTCAAGGCAAAAATAAAGGCCTTGTGGTGCTACATGGTCTCCCCATAGAAGCTTAATGGGAGGAGTGCAAAGCGGGGCTTGCCCCCTTCGATGAGGTCTAGGAGATATTGTCAGATTATATATTTTTTTGACTATTTTCTATCTCTCGGCTACGTTTACCTATATTGACTCCCCTTGTAAAATCTATATAAGCATGCCCTATGTTGAGCTTTACATAGCATTGCACACTAGAGCCCTTCATCTAGAGTCCTTCCAGATTGCCATCTAAGCTCCAAATTGGGAGCACATGGGTGAACAACAACATCATTGTAACTGCATTAATCTTGGTAATATGAGAATTTGAGTTCTCTATCTCTCAATTTGCATCTATCTTTGTCTTTTTTTGGTCAACACTATCTACTAGTTTATTCCATTGTGCTATTATTTTCTTACATGGTATTAGAGGTCAAGAGGCTCTGAGTGGTGTAGAAGCAAAAAACGAAGAGATTGCTTGGGTTTCAATGACAAATAAGAGAACATGTTAAGCCATGTGTCATCATCTACACATGCAAATCAAGGTGGTTTGTCAAGAGGAGTAGGTGGAGCATTGATAGGAGTGGAAATGATGTTGGTCATCCTAACATTGCGGATATGACCACTAGCCTTCACAAAAGGTAAACTTGATGGTACAACCTACACCTTGTGGAAGTTTAAAATCACTTGTATCCTTGATTCATATGAGCCTCTCAAGACTGTTCTTGGGATTGAACATGAGCCCCAAGAAACACCTCATCCAAATAATCCTAGTCAAATGATCGCTCCTATTGTTGATCTTCTATGTGCTTGGAAATGTAGAAACTCAAATGCACTCTGTGCTCTAGTTACAAGTACTTTTGATAGTGTTCTCACCCTCATTCAGAATACTACCAAGATGTGTGAAGCATGGAAAATATTGAGAAATCAATATGAGACTTGTAATCACACACAGATTCAGAACTTCAAGAGTGAGCTAGCAGTAGAAAGATTTGCTGATGGGGAGACTGTAGAGGTGTTTATCACTCCCATAAAGAATCTATGAGATCAAATGGTAGGAGCAGGTGTACAAAAGTCAATTGAGGAGCTAGCTCAAAATTGTCTTCAAAAACATGTTCATGATAGGGAGAGAAACAAGCTTCAACCAAAAAGCATCAAATGCATCTTCTTAGGGTACAATGAAGATAAGAATACTTATGAGTTTTATGACCCTAAGGCTAAGAATATCATGGAAATTCTTGATGTGGTGTTTAAGGAGGAACAACCACATGCAGTCCAGGAGGAAAAGAGAGTTTCCATGTAATCACCAGGAGAAGGGGCAATCCTTTATGAATTTTGCCCAAGAGCTATCCCTTGCACACAAGAGAAGGAAGAATCATCTTTAGACGATGAGTTTGAAAGTCACCAACCTATCATCACCCAATCGGAAAAGCCATTTCCATGTTAGGTGAGATGGCTCTATGATTCTACAAACCCCATCCCACAATCACCAGAAAAGGTTGCAGATGGACTAAGGCAATCAAAAAGAATAGAGGAACGGGGATGGGCAAGAACCCATATTGTAAACACACCCCGGATGGCTGAGCTCATTCAAGAACAATCAAAGGAACCAACCAATTTTGAAGAGGCACTCAATGATCCAAATTGGAGGGCTACCATCCAAATGGAATACAATAATATCATGAAGAATGGAACTTGGGATCTAGTGGATTGACCCCTAAGCATAACATCATTGGTGCCAAGTGGGTGTGGAAGCTAAAGTACAAGGTTGATGGTACTCTAGAAAAGTACAAAGAAAGAATTGTGAATAGGGCTACTCACAAGTTGAAGGTGTTGAATTTTGCGAATCATTTTTGCTAACTACAAGGATGACTACTATTCGAGTAGTACTAGTTGTGGCTATGCATAAGCAATGGTTAGACTTTCACAGGGATGCCAAAATAGCATTCCTAAATGGAGACCCCAAGGAGGAGGTATATGATGGTGTTTGAGGTCTACGAAAGCACACAAACAACACAAAGAAGAAGATAAAGAAGAATCTTGGAGCACAACACACAATACTGATTGTATTACCAAATGAATGTACAAAGCTAAGTCACCCATTAGGGTTATAGCCATATATATGAGCGGGGGGGGACCTCTTTGTTGGGGATTCGTGGACAAGAAGGAGTTTGAGGGTTTGTAGGAGAAAAAAGAGATGATGAAAATGGAATAACAGTGAGAACTTCTGCAAAGGAATACTCTCGGAAACCTTGAATATTGATTATCTTGCAACAATTACAATGACTGCACACAGTCTAATCAATAACTAAATACAACTTCAGAGAATATCAATTACTGAAGACCAATTATCTCAAGTCCTCGGGCAGCGGCCTCTCCTGCACCAATCCTTCACTTGCTTCACGCTTCTCTTGTGCACACCTTGCACTAAGCTTCCACCAAGCTAAGGAATTGGTATCTCGGCGCACACACACAATAGACCTTGGGACTCTTGGAATCCAATCCGCCTTCTCTGCACACCTTCCTCTTGACACCTCTTGCACTCTTGAGTGTCGTCGCACACAGGTGGATCTTCTTGCTTCCTCTCTTACTTCCTCTGAAGCTCTCTCTTGCTCCTAGCTCTCAATGTGTCCAAGAATAGCCTTTGTCCTTGCTCTTGAATCCGCCGGTCCCATGACTTCTAACTGCCCTGGACTCTTGGGCTTCCTTTGGTGTCCCAAGATTCTCTTGTTAGTTGGCGGCCAACGAATTGCCCTTTGTCCTGTAGTTACTTTAGTGTAAAACCAAAAATTTTAAATGGGGGTCATACTTTCACTTGTGCGTACACTTTTTCGCTTCACATGCCTTCACATTCCCTTTTAATTCTTCCTTTGTGTACTAAAGGGGGTTCACCTAAACCTTCCCAATTACTTTAAAACACATTCTGATCCTTAGGACAATTAATTTACCCTTTGCGGGACAATTAATTGTCACTTAGGCACTTTGACTTTGCACCTGTTGGCTTGACCTATCCCTTGTTGACTTTGACCGGTTTGCTTTGACCATCATGACTTTTATGGGCTCAACAGATGCCCACCACCTAAAGGACTCTCCGACCTGGAGAGACAACATACTGGATACAAGAATAGCTTAAGAACCAAAATGAACATTTATATGAACAGAGAGAAATTAAAGCCGAAAAAGAGAGAAAAATTACTTTTATTGATTACTAAAGAAAAGAAGACAATATCCGATGATTATTGAAGTCTAATTGGCATAAGCAGAAAGATGATATAATAATTGGGAAGCTAGAACTATGGCTGAAGCCATGTAATTTATTGAAAAGTGGCCAGCGCATTATTAAAACTGGATTGAGATTATTGAGGAGTTGGCTGTGGTGAAGATGGGAGGGGAACGGAAGCTTGCTCTATAAGGTGTTGGATAGAACTCAGGCAAGTGCGAAGATGGTCCCGTTCGCGCTTGATACGCCGACACGCTGCATTATCACATAAACCTAACTGAAAACGATTTTGAAGATCCTCTAAAGTTTGGAGCGCAGAATCCGCAATGTCGCGATACCTATCTCGTTCCTCCTTGAGCAAGCGGGCGGATTCAGTGAGAGATTGCCACTGTGAGGTGGCCATGCGATTTATGTTGTCTATAGTCGAGATATATTGTTGATGAATGCTGGCTGCCGCTGAGATGGAATCCATGGACAACTTGGAAGCGTCAGCACTTCCCTGAGCAATGTTACTGGCTTCGCGGAGTAATAGGAAAAATGAGGGTTCAGCCTTGTTATCAGATGGAGGAGGAACAGGTGCTACAGGTGGAGTTTGAGAACTTGATGGAATGGGAGAGGGACCGGTAGTGGAATGAAGATTGGAATGGTGGGGTTGGGTGGGTGGTGCATTACTTGGAGTATGAAATTGGGAAACAGGTGGACGTGGGGGAGTACAGGTAGGGTTGTGGGGGTTCAGCTGGGTTTGAATGAGTGGGCGGAATGAAGAGGAGCCATGTGGGGGAACAGGAGTATGAGGATGAATGGGGGCCCTGGCAAGAGATGTGGTAATGATAGGGGAAGGAGATGGTGGATTAGGTGGAGGGATATCTGGTGGTGCAGAAGATTGGGTTGAAGCGGATGTGGAGTCAGCGGAGAGTGAAGGGGAGGGGGGAGGCCGGGATATGGAAGGGATAATGGGATCGTTTGGCGGGTTGCTAACAGGGAATGGAGGGGATGGGGAAATAGTGGAAGGGTTAGCCAATTGTGCAGGGATTTGATAGACCCAAGCTAGGAGGGGAGCAGAATATATGTTAAAGGTACGAGAGCGGCGAGGGATAGCCTCACGGAGTCGACGGGAGCGCACGCTCAAGGAACTATAGAGGAGGGCGGCGTAAGGGTAGGGGCGGCTAGTTAGGAAGCAGTACAGGGGATCCGCAATACGAATGTCGGAAAGGGGAAGCGCAGCGTTGGGGCTTCTAAGTAAAAAGAAGAAGATAAATGAAGTCAGGATTGCTTGCATGCGGATGGAAAAACGGGCTTGGTTCTCAAAACGCTCTTTACAAAAAGCTATGGTTTCCGCGGGTGACACTCCCGAATATAAGAGTGGGGGACTTATGAAGTCGATGAGGGATGATCCTATACGGTTGGCGATGTCCGGGATGGTAAGAGGGCCGGTACGAAATTGGGGGAATAGCCGAAGAGTTTCGTAGACGTCATTAAGGTTGGAAGGGTCCTGCAACAGAACATCTGCCAAGCCTAAAAGACCTGCATACCTAAGATTTTCGGTGGAGAAGAGATTGCGGAGGTCAATTGGAGGTGGAGATAAATGAATATTGATCTGGATAGGTAGATCAGTTGGGAGGAAAACGGTCATATAATCGCCTGTAGGGATTGAATTATGGGAAGCAGAAGGAGAGGGAGAGGGGGAGGGGGGGCGAGAGAGGGATGGGGGAGAGTAATGGGTAGAATCAGAGCGAATGGAATAAGTAGGAATATTGATAGGTGGAGGAGGAATGGCAGAAGTTGAGGCATCGGCTACGGGAAAAGGGGAGAGGGTGGATGGAGGAAACGTTGGGGAAAGAGAGGCAGGCACTGACGGGACCGGGTGGACGAGGGTGGGAAGGGTATGCATCGGATGAGTAGACTCTGCAGGAGGGTGCGGGGGAGGATCAACCATAGATGAACACGATGAAGTGGACACGAGGAATTGGAGGTCCTGAACTGGGAAGAAGTCCGAAGAATCTGATGGGCTGGTTCACGGCGGAGGCGAGGTAGTGGTGGCGGACTGTCGGCAGAGGCGGAGGGCTATGGCGGAGGCGGAGGGTGCCTACGGGCGGGGAAGAGCGGTGGGTTGGAGCGGAGGCCTCGGATGGGGTGTCTGTTGGCGGCGGAGAGCGGGAGGTTGGAGAGCGGGGTTTGGGGGGGGCGCGGATGGGGTGCCTGCGGGCGGATGGGATGGGGTGCCTGCGGGCGGATGGGGTGGGGGAGAGCGGGGGGTTGGGGGGGGCGTGGGAGGGCTGCGGTAGAATGGATAAGGGGGTGCCGCGGTCGCAGGGAGCAAGGGGGGCCTCGGGAGCAACGGCAAGGGCGTCGGTGGAGGTTGCAAGAGGGCGAGGGGGGAATGGCTGAACGCGGAGGGGGGGTCGGTGGCTATGGCGGGCGGAGGCGGAAATGGGCGGCGTGGCGGCGGAAGGCGATGGAGGGTTGTGTTGCGGACAGCGGAGGATGGGTGGAAAAGGGAGGCGGCGGAGGGAGGAGTTGGTGAGGCGGAGGCGGAGGATAGAGGAAGCGGACAGTCTGGGCGATTGGTGGAGGGTTGAGGAAGCGGACAGGCGGGTTGGAGATGGGTGGAAAAGGGAGGCCGCTGGGTGGAGATGGTTGTGGGGAGGCGGGTGGTTGATTGTGAGGAGCTGCGGCGGAGGCGGACCGGCGGAGGAGGGCCGGCTGCGGGTCGGAGGCCGGCGGAGCGACGCAGCGGAGGGAGGCAGCAGAGAGTCGTCGGCGGCGCGGCGGAGTTGGGGCGGGCGGCGGAGGTGCGGCGGATGGCGGAGTTGTGGCGGGCGGACGGCGGATGGCGGAGTGGTGGCGGGCGGACGGCGGATGGCGGTGCGGACGGCGGATGGCGGCGCGGAGCGGCGGAGTGGCGGGCGGACGGCGGATGGCGGCGGAGCAGCGGAGCTGCGGAGTCAGGCGGAGCGGGCGGGTGTTTTGCGTCGGTGCGGGGTCGGAGGAGCGGAAGGAAGGCGCGGCTGCGTAGAAGGCTGCGGGCGCGGCGGGGCGAGGGGAGATGGCTTGCGAAGGAGTCGGCGGCGGCTCTGTGGAAGAGGGTGTATGCGGAAGGGATTCTGGGCGGGGAGGGGCCACCGGCGGATGAGGGCAGAGGCGGGGAGGGATTCTGGGCGGGGAGGGGCCACCGGCGGATGAGGGCAGAGGCGGGGAGGGATTCTGGGCGGGGAGGGGCTATCGGCGGATGAGGGCGGGGGCTGTGGAGGCGTGGGGAAAGGAGGAGCGGGTGGGGGGAGGACGGCGGTGCGGAGGGGTAGGGGTCGACTGTGGGGTTGGGAGGGAAGTTGATAGAGGAGGGGAGGGGCCACCGGCGGATGAGGGCAGAGAATGGGCAGTGGCTGGGCGGGGCTGTGGAGGCATGGGGAGAGGAGGGGCGGGAGGGAAGTTGGTAGAGGAGGGGGGGGTTGGGCGGAGGTTAGGGGTGGAGCAGGGGTTTTGGGGTCACCGGCGGGGTGGAAGGGGATTTGGTAGAGGAGGGGGTGTTGAGTGGAGCGAGGGGTGGAGTAGGGGGTGGCGGAGAGGTTGGAGGAGGGAGGGGGCGAGTGTGGAAGCGAAGGGTGGAGTAGTGGGGCGAGGGTGGAGGCGAGGAGGGTGGAGGCGAGGGGTGGAGTAGGGGTTGGCGGAGAGGTTGGAGGAGGGATGGGGGGCGAGGGGGGATGGGGGGCGAGGGTGGGAGCGAAGGGTGGAGTAGCGGGGCGAGGGTGGAGGCGAGGAGGAGAGGGAGAGGAAGGCGGGAAGGTTGATGGTAGAGGGGAGGGTGCTTCGTTTCTTTTCCACAGTGGCCGCATGCACCTCAATGATTTGGTGGTTGCACGATCATCAGGACTTGATCAGTATGATGATGTGAGCAATAAGAAGAAGAATGCCGAGTATATATAGTTAGTTGGGATGAGGGATCACCTCACAGGAAGGGTTGGTTCATCTTAAAAGAGGACTCAAAAGAGAGGAGAAGCAATTGCCAATCTCATCCATTCAAAAAGAGAAACAAAAGAAAGGGAAATATTGAAAGTTGGAATGGGAAGCAAGGGCCATCCAAAATAAGGCGCTCATTTTTATTGAAATTCATTTAGTGGGTGAAAAAGCAGAAAAAAAATCGATGCAAAAAAAAATGCGTGAACATTTTGATTATTGTTGAATCTATTAAAGCATTTCAAAAACACTGAGGAACAAAATAGGAAAAAAGCCATGTTTATGATTTTTGGTGGTAACCCTTGAGTCTGGAGATGTTTACCAAGGGTAGGGTGTTGCCATCCAGTGTTTCCAATTGCACAGCACCCCATTGCAGCATCTTGGTAATGCGAAAAGGGCCTTCCCAGTGAGGGATCCATTTCCCTTTGGTTTGGTTAGACAATTGTGGTCTATGTAATAGGGCTAAATCACCGGGCTTCAAGGTGTTCTGCCATAAATTTCGGTCATGAGCCTCCTTCCTTTTTATCTGAGTCTCTATCAATTGTTTGGTCGCAAGTAGACGAATCTCCTCCACTTTATGTAGTGCTCCTAGCCTCTGAGAGATATCACAATCCTTCTTTCCATGCATAAATGCTATCTTAGGTGATCCATGTAAAAATTCAAAGGGCTCGATAGGTAAGATGCCATAGACCAGTTGGAATGGGGAATAGCCAGTGGCCTCTTTGTAGGCTAGCCTGTATGCCCAAAGTGTACCTAGGTACGCAATGCTCCATGAAGTGGGTTGCAACATACACTCCTTTCTTAACATTGCAATTAAAACCTTATTCGTGGACTCGGCCTGTCCATTTGCTCGTGGATAGTAAGCACAAGAGGTCCTATGAAGAATTCTATACCTGTTGAAGATTTCTTGCAAGACTTTATTGACAAAATGGGTACCTTGATCAGTACAAATTTCAAGTGGACAACCAAACCTGCAAATGATGTGACTATAAATGAAATCAGCAACAGTTTGGGCAGTGCAATCGGAGGAGGCAATAGCTTCAGCCCACTTTGTGGCATAATCAGTAGCTATCAGGAGATATTTTTCTCTTTTTGGAAACGCTGGAGGGTAGATTGGCCCTACAAAATCTAACCCCCACTTCTCAAATGGTTGCCAGGAGCTGGAAATAACCAAGGGGTTATGTCTCTGCTTTGTTGGCTTAGGTCCACACCTTTGGCAAATGTCACATGCTTTTCCCCATTCATCTGCATCCCTAAATAGTGTAGGCCACCATAGACCCGCATCCAGTATCCTCTGACTCATAATGTGTCCTGGGAGGTGCCCACCACCTGTACCTTCATGTGCAGAGTGAAGGACTTTCCTCACTTCTTCTTCTTCCAAACACTTCCTGAACCGGTCATCTTTGCCCTGTCTGTACAATTTATCTTCGATGAAGGTATATGGTCTACTCTTGATTAGTAGGCTCTTCTTTTGTACCGCACTAGCCTTTTCTGGATACAATCCAGTTTTAATGAAATTTTTAATGTCGTAATACCAGCCTTGAGCTTTTACAGCAAACAGATGAGCATCTGGAAAGTCATCATTGATTCCACTAGATTGATTCCTCATATTTATTCTGGATAAGTGATCTGCCATAACATTGTCTTTTCCTGGTTTATGTACTACAGAAAAATCAAACTCTTGAAACAACAATAGCCACCTCCATATTCTGCTGGTGGCCTGGGGTTTGTTGAGGAGGTATTTTAGTGGTTGGTGATCTGATATAATAATAAATTTTACCCCCAGTAAGTAATGACGGAATTTTTGAACGGCAAAGACCATTGCTAGTGCTTCCCTTTCAGTAGTACTGTAATTCCTTTCGGCCTTGGTCAAGATTCTACTGGCATATTGAATTGGCCTGTCCATTTTAAATTCTTCACTTGGTTGGGTCAAAACTGCCCCCACTGCATATGCACTGGCAGCGACATGTATATGAAAGATTTTTGACCACTCCGGTGTGACCAGGATAGGAGCACACACCAACCTTGACCGTAATGTCTGATATGCCTTTTCCTCCTCTTCTTCCCATTTAAAAGGAACTTCCTTACCTGTAAGTCTAGTCAGAGGTCTAGCTATTTCTGCATACATTTTTATGAACCTTCTATGATAACCGGTATGCCCCAAGAAACTCTGGATCTCTTTAGGAGATTTAGGTTTAGGTAACTTTAATATGGAAAGAATTTTGTCAGGATCTGGGGCCATACCTTTAACCGACACCACATGTCCTAAAAGGGTTCCTTCTGTCACAAGGAAATGACATTTATTGGGATTGAGCTTTAACTTAGTTTCTCTGCATCTTTGAAAAATATTCTGCAGCTGCCTCAAGTGCTGGTCCAAACAATCTAGAGGAGTTTCCTTGTGAGATCTTGAAAACGAAGAGAAGTCATCCATGAAGATTCTAAGTGATTCCAGCAATAGGGGGCCAAAAATGAGATTGACCTTTCTGTTAAAGGTGGCTGGGGCATTTCTGAGCCCAAATGGCATTTTTACATACACATATGTTCCCCAAGGTGTGATAAAAGTAGTCTTTTCCCGATCCTCTGGATGTATTGATATTTGATTATAGCCACTGAATCCATCCATAAAACTATATAAGGCATGCCCAACCACTTCTTCAATGACCTGTTCTGCAAAGGGCATAGGGAACCCATCTGGAATGGTCACCTTGTTGAGAGCTCTAAAGTCAACGCAAATTCTGATTTTATTTGTATTCTTCTTCGGTACTATAACCATAGGTGAAAGCCACTCTAAGTGCTCCACAGGAATGATGATTCCTGCATCCTCCATCTTTTGGATTTCCGCATAGACGGCTTCGACATACTTTGGATTGAGTCTATAGCTCCTTCCTCTGATGGGTCTGGCTCCATCAACTAGTGGGATTCTGTGCTCTCCATAAGATGCAGGCACTCCTTCTAAGTCTTTATAATGCCAGGCAAAAGCATCTGCATACTGGGTCAAGAATGATTTTACCTTTTCCAGGAGCTCTGGGTGGCTCCACAACCAAGTGGCCACCAGAACTGGTTGATTATTGTTTTGAGTGCCTAAGTATATTTCTTGGACCGGATTTCTTGTTACCATATTATCTCCCTGTGCATCTGCTTCCTTGTCTTCTTCTACTAGCTTTTCGTGCATTGCTTCATAAGCAGGTGTATTTTGGACTACAATGTGTTCCTCCTTGTCCTGCATCCATCCTGCAGGGATTTCTTGAATTGGGAAAGAACATTCAACCTCAGAATTTTTTACCTTGTTTTTAGCTTTAGAAACTTTGTTATCCGTTGTTGACACATCCTCCTCCAATTTGTATTTGAGGGGTATCTTCCTGCCTCTTCTGTGGTCAGTGATGGGCTCTCCTAATCCATCAACCTGGACCTTTTCTTTGTCTTCATCATAATCCTCAGTCGTGCCAGGATTATCAAGAAAGATTCCAAAACAAGAAGAAGAGTTGCCTGCATGGAGCCAACTTAGAATATCCTCTTCTTCCTCAAAATCTATTTGGGGTTGATCCTTTGCTTCTGTTTCTATGCAAATGCTCACTGTTTGCATCATACTAGTGTTTCCTTGATTGTCTGGGCCTTCTTCTAAATGAATTTGTGTCAGCTCCTACCCTTTCTTTTGTACCCACATAGTGTCCTTACCCCAATCATGGATGACACTGGCATGCCTCAGCCAAGGTCTTCCAATTAAGAGAGGAAATCCTCCTTCAACCTGGGGCAATCTTAAAACCACAAAATCCAGAATGAATAGATTACCTTGTACTTCAAGTGGAACTTTTGGAATTACCCCCAAGGGCCTTACTTTGCTCTGATCTGCCAAAGTAACCGTGAAATTTGCAGGTCTTGAAGGGTGGAGTCCAATCCTTTTCATGGTATGTTCAGGCATCAGGTTAATGCCAGAACCACCATCTACAATAACACCTTGAAATTCATGACCCTTGATTGATACTGTAAGCCGAGGACTTTTATAATCTGTAAGGGGTGCTTCCCCCCTAATTATCCCTTTATGCAAAATAGCAGTCTTGGCCACTAAGCTTGTAGTAGAAGCCTCATCAATTATCTGCAATAATTCTGACCTGAATTTCCCATCCATCTTTATTAAATCAAAAATACTAACCTCCTTCTTCATTGACTTGAGTAGTTTTGAAGCCTCTGACTCTTTAAGAGAGTGAGCTTCATTTGCTTTGCCAAACTCTTCTTGAGCCCTGTTGAAGGCATGCCCAATGGCATCACTGGTGCCTATGAGACATTCATTGTGGTTTGTGTCTGCACTTGTAGTATCTTTGTCTTCAATTGCAACTCTGTCTTTGTTCAATTCCTTAATTATCAATTCTTGATTTTCTACCACCTTTGCCGTTCCCTTGCTTCTTGTCTATACTGCAAAGGATTCCAGTTCTTCTAATTGTACCACTCTAGTAGATGGTGAAGGTTCATTCACCTCAGGGAGTGTTTCCTCCTTGAATACAGAGATCATTTGGAGATGGGGTCCGGAAGTAGAGGCTTGATTCTTAGGACAACAGTTTGTATAGTGATCCCTGGCCTCTGGACAGTTCCTACAAGGAGGTGCATTTTCTGGGAGGGTGCACCTAGATTGGTAGTGCCCACATTCTCCACACCTGAAGCAAATAATTGGCCTTCTAGGCCCATTTGCAAAGTTAGATCTCGGTCTAGGATTATAGTTATTACCTTGGTTTGCTGCTGCTGCCATTACATTTGCTGGTGGCAAAAGTCCTCCTTGTGTCCAATATGTCGTTGTCGGTATTCCCCTTACTTGGCATTCATGGGCCTCATGCCCAATCTTCCTGCATAATTGACAAGTCACATTTAGCAAAGGACATTCACTTACTATGTGTCCTTGCTTGCTGCACATGGAGCACCAGAGTCTGTTCTTAATGCCGCCTCCTTTTAGTTCTTGCAACTCCTGCCTCAGCTGAGCTAGTTCCTCTGCTTGGGCTTCCTCTTCCTTTTGGAGCTTGAGGGCTTCAATCTCTCTTCTCAGCTGAGCTACAGTAGTCTCCTCCTCTGTGTAGGGCTTATTCCTTTTCAAGCCCTCCAGTTCCCTTCTTAACTGGCTCACTGGGTCCTCCAATTCTGCACCATATGATGGTTGGAAAGAAGTTGCACCATACTGGTGCCTTATCTGTTCCAAGCGGGTGGCCGTATTGATGAACTCCTCAACAGAGGTAGTAGGTAGCACTAACTCTTTTATTTTGCATTGGGTGACCACAGGTAGAGGTTTGGCTAACCACTTCTTGACAAAGAAGTCGTGTGGTGGATCCGGTAGCTTAGCCATTAGTGCTTTGGCCCTGGTCACGAACTCGGGGAACTTTTCTCCTGGACCCAACTTCAAGTTTTCCAATTCTTCTATAATGATCTCAGCCGTGTTGCCATGCTGAAATTGATTCTTAAAAGCCTCTTTCATCAAATCCCAAGAGGTAAAGTGATTTTCAGCAAACTAGCTAAACCACTTGTCTGCCAGACCTTCCAATGTGGCGGGGAAGAGTATCAAGAAAGCATCTTCCCTACCCATTAGTCCCCTAGTCTTACATAATGCAAGAAATCTTCGAATGTGCTCATCTGGGTCCTCATGGGCTAAACCTCTGAAGGAGGGAAATTTTATGTTTAATCTGGAGAGCAAGATTTCTAGGTCCACCTGTCCTGCCATGCTTCCTACCGATGAAGTCGATGAAAGTGGACTCGATGATCTTCTGTTCGTCTTTCTTCTTGTCTGCTTGCACTTGATCCTCAAGGTTTGTGACCGGGTCGCGGTCATGAGCTATTCATAGTCCACTTAAAATGAGACACTTGATAAAAATATGTACCTTTTGGCCCACTGGAGTAGTGTTGTCGACACTGGAATATTGCTCTCTAATAGCAATATATAGTCTCCTATGCTCAAATCTCCTTGGAAGTCCCACCGGGCGTGCCAAATTTGTTGGGGATTCGTGGACAAGAAGGAGTTTGAGGGTTTGTAGGAGAAAAAAGAGATGATGAAAATGGAATAACAGTGAGAACTTCTGCAAAGGAATACTCTCGGAAACCTTGAATATTGATTATCTTGCAACAATTACAATGACTGCACACAGTCTAATCAATAACTAAATACAACTTCAGAGAATATCAATTACTGAAGACCAATTATCTCAAGTCCTCGGGCAGCGGCCTCTCCTGCACCAATCCTTCACTTGCTTCACGCTTCTCTTGTGCACACCTTGCACTAAGCTTCCACCAAGCTAAGGAATTGGTATCTCGGCGCACACACACAATAGACCTTGGGACTCTTGGAATCCAATCCGCCTTCTCTGCACACCTTCCTCTTGACACCTCTTGCACTCTTGAGTGTCGTCGCACACTGGTGGCTCTTCTTGCTTCCTCTCTTACTTCCTCTGAAGCTCTCTCTTGCTCCTAGCTCTCAATGTGTCCAAGAATAGCCTTTGTCCTTGCTCTTGAATCCGCCGGTCCCGTGACTTCTAACTGCCATGGACTCTTGGGCTTCCTTTGGTGTCCCAAGATTCTCTTGTTAGTTGGCGGCCAACGAATTGCCCTTTGTCCTGTAGTGACTTTAGTGTAAAACCAAAAATTTTAAATGGGGGTCATACTTTCACTTGTGCGTACACTTTTCCGCTTCACATGCCTTCACATTCCCTTTTAATTCTTCCTTTGTGTACTAAAGGGGGTTCACCTAAACCTTCCCAATTACTTTAAAACACATTTTGATCCTTAGGACAATTAATTTACCCTTTGCGGGACAATTAATTGTCACTTAGGCACTTTAACTTTGCACCTGTTGGCTTGACCTATCCCTTGTTGACTTTGACCGGTTTGCTTTGACCATCATGACTTTTATGGGCTCAACACTCTTAAAGAGGGAAAAAAGTGTCTCAACAATCCTAAGTGTGTTCACACACATCACTACAAAAATATATCAACAAATCCCCCTAGAAGTGATGGAGTGAGCTATGTGGAAAGAGATCAATCCACAAAAGGAAATAAGCCTAAAGATTTGCAGAAAGCTTAAAACTTATCCCAAGGCAGAGCCTTTCTGAAAAGATCTGCAATGTTATTTGTTGTGGGCACAAATGCCAAACTAATATCCCCAATAGAGAACCTCTACTGGACATAATGATAATGCACCTCCATGTGCATTGTATGAGCATGGAACACAAGGTTCCTTGCAACTACCAATGTGCTTTGTCTATCCATGAAGATGGTGTTCCTAGAAAGACTAACAAACACCCAAATCACCCAAAAAGCATCTACACCACACACACTCAATAGCTGCTTTGAAAGCTATCCTATGCATAGCCTCATAACTAAAAGCGGCCACAATACTCTTCTTCTTGCCCAAGCAAGATATGCATGAGCTACCAAGCATGAAGCAAAAACTAGTAGCAGACGCATGAGTATCATAACAACCAGCCCAACTAGAGTCAAAAAAGCATGTAAATCAGGTAGTAGTGATCCCCCTTTGGGATAAAACAATCCAAGTAACTGGTTACCACTCAAGTAGTGAAAGATGCACTTAACCACCTACCAATGCCTGACACCTAGGCAATGCATAAACCTACCCATCCAAGAGACAACAAACTGAATATCAGATCGGGTTATGCATAAGTAAATAAAGCATCCAACAACTTGCAGATAGACAACAACATCAAATGCGTCTCTAGCATCATGAAGACTCAATTGTAAACCTATTTCAATAGGAGTGGCAATAGGTTTTCAATCTTCAAGGCCAAAATGCTAGAATAATGTATCAATATATTTCCTTTGACATAGAGCTATTCCACCATCAACTTGCATAAATAGAATGCCAAAATTATGATACAAATGCCCTAAATCTAACATCTCAAAAGAGGCATGCAAATCAGCCTTGAAAAATTAGGAATATGCTTCTCATTAGGACCAATAAGCAGCATGTCATCAACATAGACAATAATTATCAGAAGCACATCATTTTCATGTTTAACATATAATGTGCTCTCAAATGGACTGTTCTCAAAACCATGTGCAATCAAGTAGGCATGTATGTTTTCATAACAAGCAAATGGTGCTTGCTTCAAACCATATAATGCCATTTTCAACCTACACGCTTTGCTTTCATGCCATTTCTGAACAAAATTAGGGGTTGAAATACACACACTTTTTCATGTAAGTCCCCATTTAGAAATGCAATTTTAATATCCAACTAATGTACATTCCAATCATCATGGGCTGCAAGTGCACAGATGCCATGAACAGTGCTCATTTGGCATGTGGGTACAAAAGTCTCATCAAAATCAATGCCCCTCTCTTGATCATAACCTTTGCAACAAGCTTAGGCTTATACCTATCAACTCCTCCATGAAGTTTTTGTTTCAGCTTGTATACCCATTTAGTGCCAATGGCCTTTTTTCCAAGAGGTAAATCACTTAAAGGCCAAGTACCATTCTTCATAATAGCATCATATGTGGATTGCATAGCAACCATCCGATTTTCTGAATTTTGTGCCTCATCAAAAGAAATAGTCTAATTCTCATCAGAAAGACTAGAGGTAGCCATAATATAGCAATTTGATGTAAAACAAGCACTACGAGAGCTTGAACGGGTACGATATCATAGAGGTGCATCTAATTTTCTATCTTACAAAGTCTACACCAGCCATTTGGGCATAGTTTTTGCCTCCTTTATATCAGCCCTCTCATCAACAAGTGCATCATGTAAATTTGCATCAGAAACGGAATGATCTGCATCATCATGTGAAACCTGTAAAGGCAAAGAAGTGGCCTCATTTGGACTGGCACTTGACCTCCACCTATAAAAAGAGACATCAAAGCATCATGCACATCTTTGGAACTAACTTATGTCGCCTTAGTAAATGAAAGCAACGTTTGAATTGCATCTTTTACAAAAACAACATCATGGCTAATGAAAATCCATTTACTTTATGGATAATATAGATGCTAGCCTTTAACTATACCCAACAAAAATACATTTTAGTGCTTTATCATCCAATTTTTTGCATTGTTGTTCAAGCACTAATGCAAGACAACAAAAAATATGCAGATGAGAAACAGATGGCTTGCGGTAATGCCAAATCTCATATGGAGTGATGGATTGCAATGCTTTGGTGGAACACCTGTTAAGTACATATGTTGCACACATAATAGCCACAAGCTACAAACTATGTGGAAGAGCTTGACTTTTGATCATACAACTCACCATCTCCATGAGAGACCTGTTCTTTCTTTTAGCAACTTCATTTTTTTAAGGTGTATACGACACTATATAGTAATGTTTTATCCCACATTCACCTAGAAATGCATTAAAAATAGAAGACATATATTCCCCCCTTGAACAGAACAGAGGGTTCCCATTTTACATGGTGAAAATTTTTTAGCCAAAACTAGAAATTGTTTGAGCCACATAAACACATTGGAATTTTCTTTCAATGGATACACCCACGCATGATTAGAAAAATCATCAATAAAATTCATGACATAAAGGTATTTCCCAAAAGAGGGTGTCTATATCAGGCCATAAGAATTACTACTAACAACCTGTAATTTCTAGGTAGCTCATACTAAACCATCTTTTTGAAAGGAGGAACATTGTAGTTTACCCAAAATACAGCCTTCATAGACGTGTTTATGAGGTGCCTCAAGTCTGGGCAGTGAGGACACCATTTCAGATTTTTGTAGGCATAGCAAACTAGCAAATTTCAGATGACCAAAGCATGCATGCCAAAGCTTTGCATCTAAGGTAGGCTGAGAATCTTGAATTGCACATGGTGAATCATTCACAGATTTTGCATAGTCTATGAGGTTATAGAGTCGATGAAATAAAATCCATGAAGCAATAATAACATCACCATTTGATATATCATGAACTCTACATCTACCATCAACAAATTTGACAACCAAAACTACTATTAGTAGTAGTTTGAATGATCTTACCAACTCCCATTACAAGATAAGAGGATTTTTTAGTGCATGTGACATTATTCCCTGTAGGGGAAGGTTCAAATGAACTAAAGAAACTATGCTACAAAGTAATATGTCTGGTTGCTCCAGTGTCAAAGTACCAAACATCTAAGTCTACTGCAGACATACACTATTCATGAGAAGATGGGTCATAGCTACAAACAGTAGTAAATGCCCATTCTTCATTCTCCACAAGCTTTTCATACTCGATTTTAGGTGTAGAGGCCTCTACAACAAACATTCTATCGTGTTTCTTCTTCGCCTCTTTGGAATCCAATTTTGGATAGTTCTTTATGACATGATCATTTACTTTATAATATTTGCAGAACTATTTCTACTTTTTTGTTTTCTTCTCTTGTTTGTCTTTCCTTTTTTAGTATGCATAATTAACATATTTATGCTTACTAGTAGATTAACTCTATTCACATTTTTCCTACTAATTAGCTAAGAAAGCTTGATCCGCAACATGCATAATGGACCTGTTCTATCTCGACAGATCTCCTACAATAAAACATGGACTAACTCCTCAAATGTTAAGGCATTTGGATTGCCTTTCATCATCAGTTGAAGAGTAGAAGCAAAAATTTGATATGAATAAGGAAGATCATTAAGAGTAGTCTGCATAAGTAATCTCCTTGATTCATATGCTCACTCTCGACCTGTTTTCAGAGGTAAGCAACATGAGCCTCATTTCTTGCCTAGTACAAAGTGGTAAGTGCATCCCAAGCATGATTACATTACTATTTTGCAAGAGTGAATGTGAGGGATAATGGCACGTTTGGTAGCCAAATGTATCAATACATGTGCCTCAGCATCTCTGCCATCCCAACAAAGTTGCTCTATAGTAGGTACAGTGGGAACCGCAACATGAACAGAAATTTGAAGGTCATCATCTTCAATGCCATCGACATCACCTTCAATAACTATATTTGTAGGTGTAGGTCATTTTTCAAAACCCTACACAATAGTCCACATTCCTTTTGCGTCCAATACATGACATCTCATAGATGCCCATAATCAGTAATTGGTACCATCCAAGTTGTCCTCAATAGCCAACATATGAAATACATCATTTCTTTTAGCCATGGCCACTAACTAAAATACCCTAATGCACAAAAATGATTGTATCTCAAAAAGTTGAACAAAACTACCTTGTCAAGCTCTATTAAACTTGTAGCAGACTTGGAAATGCTTGTATTGGCAAACCAAAACTTGCATATATGTTTGGCACAAAAGGAAAAAATTTCTTGCATAGGCACTGCAATAGTGATTTTGGAGACTAAAATGAGCTCAGATCAAAATTTGGACACCACATAGCAAAGATGCTTTGAACTCCTAATTGCATTGAGTATGCTCACCAATTTTCATGTGATTCTAAGATTGTGATGGGAGGGGTATCAATGATGCCCTAGATGAAGCAACAACCTAGAAAAATTTCCTCGACAATCCTAGGTGTGCTCACACAAATTATTTTATTGAAAGTATATGTGTCTCAACCACCAGGGTTCGAGGATCCCCATTGAGGATCCCCATTCAAAGAACAAGGTATGTAACCTGAAGAAGGCATTATGTGGTCTGAAACAAGCCCCTAGAATATGGCAGCAACAGATAGATAAGTATCTATTGGACCAAGGTTTCAAAATATGTGCTTCTAATGCTAACTTGTATGTTCTAAATAGAGGAGGGAAGAAAATTTTGCTTTGTACTCTATGTAGATGACCTTGTGATTAAAGGAAATGATTATGCTCTTCTTCAACAAACAAAAGATGCACTAAGTTCAAAATTCGAAATGACATACTTGGGCTTAATGCATTATTGCTTAGCCTTTGAAGTTTGGCAGGAACCAGGGAAGATTTTCATCTCTCAAAAAAAGTATGCAAGATAGATATTGAAGGCATTCGACATGGAGGATTGTCATCTAATCTTTGCAAAAGCTTCTCCTACTAGCCCTGCTGTGTGGGATTTGGGGGATCCCGTGGGCACTAGTTCCCTTCACTTGTACTTTTATTTTCTTTCAATACAAGTCTCGGAGAGTAGGCCAAGGCCGAACTTCCTTTATTTAAAAAAAAAAAGAAAGTTCTACACATATGGAGTTCAACACAAAATCATTTATTGAGGATACTTCACCTCTAGTGGATATTAGAAGATATAGGAAATTATTTGGAAGTCTCATCTACTTGTGCAATAGTGGACTAAATATATCTTATGTCGTTGGAGTAGTATCAGGTTCTCTAATATGCCTTGCCATACTCATTGGAAGGTATGCATGAGGATACTTAGGTATGTGAAAGGAACCACTGATTATGGTATTCTTTATGGAAAAGGATCATGTGTGGTTGGATATTGTGACTCAGATTGGGTAGGTGATATTGATACCAAAAATCCACTTTTTGGATATTTCTTTTCTTTAGGATCGAGGATTTTCTCTTGGACCAAAAAGAAGCAATGAACTGTGGCATTATCTTCTACTGAATTTGAGTACAAAGAAGCATGTGTTGGAACATGTGAAGTAGTGGTGGGTTGAGGAGGATGTTATGGCACATAGGAATACAAGGATAGGAGGCTACAGGGTTGAGGTATGACAATCAAAGTTTCATGACCATCTGAAAGAATCCTATTTTCCATGCACATACCAAGCACATAGAAACTTAGTATCACTATGTGCACGAGTTGATTGAGGAGGGGTTCATGGAGATATGTTATTTTCCAACCGAAGAAAATGGAGCGGACATCTTCACTAAGGCTCTTGGGAGAGAGCAACGTCATCCAAATTATCCAAAGCTTGGCATTGGACCAAGGAGCTAGTTCCCCGTAGGGTGGACATTGAGGGGGGGGGGTGATAGATATACTTAATACTCCACCCTCAAGTAACCACAAATGATCCATGGTGCTCTAAGTTGTAAGGCCCCCATTATGAGGAGAAGTCATTGTGAGAGCTCAGGCATTTGTGTTCTAAGCATGGGTATAGGTGCCGATATAAGCATCAGTAACTTCTACAAAGTGATGATATAAGCGGCGATATGGGCTATGGTATAAGCATCAGTAAGTTATCGAGCAAAAGCATCGATATAGGCATCGGTACCTTGCTGGGCATACAAATGCTCATACTATCGCCCATACCCCATGACCATATCTGCAAATTTTTTTTGGCCACAGTGTGTTATCTCTTGTTGCAACCACATTACCATGTTGTTGTGTAGAAAAAGATAATACACTCTACCCAAAAAAATCGAGTACATGTCGCATTGCCGATTTAGAGTTTACATGATCGACAACCAAAACATCATTTGATAAAGAAAAAGACATGAACATAAAAGAGATGAGCATAATGAACAATTAACCATGTACAAAAGAGATATTCCATAAATGAACGATGTACAAAAGAGATATATATTCCATAAATGAACAATGTACAAAAGTGTGCCAGACCACTGCCATATATGATCCAAATACAAAATGTGGCAAACCACTGCTATATATGATCCAAATACAAGATGTGGCAAACCACTGCCATATGGGAACCAAATACAAAATTATGGTGCATCATTACCATATATGAGACGAATACAAAATTCTGACACACCACTACCATACACATGCCCATAGATATCAAACCATCTATAATATGCAATCCTACAACAAAGCACATCCATGAAATGAGAAAAATTGACATGATATTTATAAAAACAACTAAATAACACCAAACCAAGTTTATAAGCTCACCTCATCATAGATGCTATGATTGTATCTAGACATGTGGTGGCCACATCTCGTTGTTGACCATATCAATCAAGACTTTTTTGCTACTCATCCCGGATCATATCCCGCTCCTGAGTGTCTAACCATACAGGCTTTGGTAAGCCTGCTCTCAAATTGTCAACAGCCTTTGATCATCGATGCAACATCACCTCGCATGTTGTGTGTTGAATCCACTCTGAGCTGATAATAGGGTGCCTAGTGTTGAGATATCAAGCTCAACATGTGATGATCCAGGACGACACATATCAGTTTTTCATTTCTCTAACATGTATAGTGGTCACACCAATATATGTTAGGGACACTTCATTGAGCTTTATTAGATTTATCTACCAAGAGTGATGGCTCATTTGTTTCTTACCTGCTCACTCATCCGTCGACATTAGGATTTTCCTTATGTACTGTTCTTTATGTATTGCACTTGTTGTATTCTTGTTTTAGGTCATTCTTGTACATTCCTTTTATGTAATAGAAGAAGAAGAAGAAGAAGATCATTCTTCCGTGCTTCAATCTATGTGCGTGCTCCTCTTTGAGTGTGAGAGTGTGTGTGTGAGTACACAAGAAGGTGTGGAGAAAGTGTGATTCACAAACGACCTCAGATTGCTATGAAAATTGTCATGAATGTAGAAGGCCTCAAAATATTTTCATGAGTTATCCATTTAGGGTCACTCGTTTTTGTCATATCAGAGTTTCGGAGCCATCTCGACCTTCGTTTCAAGTCTGCAAGGTGGGGTCCATAGAAAAACGAAGTCAATTTGCAAAATTGTAACTTGCATCCTCTTCGGCAAGACTCATATATTCCAGAATCCAAATTTCAAGCAATTCTGTGTAGTGTTGATGCACCAAAACCGTGTTTTTCGAAGATCGAGCTGTCACATCGTAGTGCGACACTGTTCAAGCAGAACTACTGCTTGTAGTGTTTTGTAGTGTTGTGAATAGTTAAAGAAATGGTCAACCCAGATGCAATGAGTCAGCTTATGAGTGATAAGCTAGACAAGAACAACTCCCATGCTTGGAGATTCTATATGATAAATTTCTTGATGGGAAAAGGCTACTAGAAGTACATCGAAGGAGAGAACAAAAATGCTTTGTAGTTTCCAGAGAGGAATCAAACTGCAAACTAGTTAAGAGCACATGAGGAACAGAATCAAGGAGCATGAAAGGTAATGTATTGGCTAGTTGATAGCATACAAGATAGCATGATTGGGTACATACAGGATGCCAAGACTCTGAAAGAAGTGAGGAACAGTTTGGTCACATTGTATAAGACTTTTACAAAGGCACAGAACTTGCAACTCAAGAACGAGCTGCATACATTGGAAAAGAAGGTCATGTTAGTAAGTGACTACACTATGACAAAACCATATGTGAGTCACTTGCATCTATTTGCATGAATGTAGATGATGATGATAAGGTGGAAGTGCGCCTTTATGTTTTAGGAGCTACATATAAGCAGTTCAAAACTTCTATACAGACCGTAGAAAATATTCTGAATTTTGCTGATCTGGTATCCATGGTGATTATTGAAGAAAAGAATCTTGGTGAGGAATCAAACTCCCAAGAAAAACCTAGTTCTCAGCAGTTATTCTACTCTAGTAGAGGAAGAGGCAGAGGTAGAGGCTTCGGAAGTGGAAGAGGACACAATAACCAAGATCAAGGACAACAACAGAATCATGCAGGAGGTAGAGGAGAGTTTCAAGGCAGGGGGAGCCAAAGAGTTCATAGAAATTTCCAAAGAAATGGTTCAGGTAATGACAATAAAGGATATTGGAATTATGGTAAACTTGGACACTTTGAATGTCATTGCATGTTGAAGAATCAAAATAACAGAAGGCAACAAAACAACTATGCATCCACAAGTGCATATGACTCTGAGAAGTTGCTCATGGTTCAACATCATATGATGAATACGATGTCTGCTAATGTTTCAAAAACAAATGGTAATGTTTGGTATGTTGATTCAGGTGCTTCAAATCACATAACTAGTCATGCAGAATGCTTTAGTAGTTTGCAAAAATTGCCAGTTCCTAGATATGTTGAAACAAGTGATGACAAAGCACACCCTATCAAGCATACAAGAAACATAGCATTGTCTATGGAGGATGGGAAGGTAAAACATCTTGCTGATGTGCTGCATGTTCCAAATATAACAAAGAATTCGATCTCTGTTGGACAAATGGTTGACCAAGGATTACAAGTCAAGCTCAATGTTGATGGGTTATATGTAGAAGAGTACAAGCAGGATGGACGATTGATTGCCAAGGGAAACAAAGTGGGTAGGATGTTTACCTTAAATGTGAAAAATTTTGAAATGAATGTAGCCATGTTTGCAAAAGGTGCAGGAGTTATTGCTGATATAGAGATCTGGCATGAATGAATTAGACATGCAAATTTGTAGAGGTCGAAAGTGATGCAGTCAAAGGAGATTGTCAATGGACTACCGAATTTCAAAATTGCAAAAATACAAAAGGTATGTGCAGCATGTCAATTTGGTAAACAGTCAATAGCATCATTTTTGCACGACAAGCATGTTACTGTGAATGTATTAGAAATAGTACATACAGATGTGGTTTATCTAAACTATTGTGATGGCTTAACACAATTGCAATGGTCTCAAAGTGAGTCATTGCGATGCTCTGAAAGTGAATCGTCATGATGGTTTACCAAATCGTCACGATGGCATGAGCCAATTGCGATGGTCAAGAATATGTGCATCATCAGGATGGTCCAAATATAATGAGTCATCGTGATGGCATAAGCCAGTCGTGATGGTCAAGGGTCAAGTGAAGCATCACCATTGTCCAATGACACATGGGTCTAAAGGCGTCACAATGGCATGAGCCAATCACGATGGTGTAGAGTGGGCGTGATCGTTGTGACGATGTGTTAGATCTTTGTGATGGTCAACATGAACCGTCACAGTGATGTGAGCCTATCGTGATGGTTTGATCACGTTGTCCCAATGGCGTGAGCCAATCACAATGGTGTGACATTGTTGTGATGGCATCAGACAATCGTGATTGGTCCACCAAAATGCTAATTTTTCAAATGGATCTCTCAATTCATTTGTGCACAAGGGTGCTCTACACCATACCTATGACGTATGCCCAAAAAGGCGAGGTTGTCAGACTATCGTGATGGTCCAACACCTACGATAGAACTGACAAAAATTGAAATTTCTTACCTTCTTAAAGCTTTCCTATTGTATTGGAGTGCTTTCCCTGCATAAACAATAAAAAACACAAACACACAATCTTGCACAAGATCTCTCTCTCTCTCTCATGCAAAATGAGCAAAATGGAATGATGAATTTTCTATTTTTTTTGGGATGTGAGAAGATGATGAAAAGGGAGTTTAGGGGAGCTGAAAAACACTAAAAACAATGTAAAAACAACAACAAAAACTGAAATTAATTACTTTCAACAATGATTCTTGCTTCACTCTTACCATCAAGTGTTTGTCCTAGGACTTGATACCCTGCAAGGGTGCCAAATTTGGTGTTGTTCTAGGGTAGGATAAGCTCCATGCTAAGAAGTTCCACCTCCTTAATTTTCAATCCGTAGAAGAGATAGGAGTGATATGAAGATCATGAACTTATGAAGTGAGTGAAGATGATTGTGAGAAGCATGAGAGTGCACACACGCATACATGCACACACACATGATAGAGACAAGAGAGAAGCAATGGAAGGTCATGAACAAGCTCTATTGCTCAAGAACACTCTTTCAAGCTCCAAAATAGCTCTAATCTCTAACTTGCCAACCTCAAAAATGAGATCTCAAGCTCTTTTTATAGATTCTAGACTAGTTTTGACCGGTTTCATACTATGTCTGGCATAGTTAAAAAATAGGTTCTTAGGTCATTTGGAGGTCCATATGAGGTCTAAAAATAAACAAAGTGGTATGATCGTTCTACCTAGACTCGTCAAGCTTGAGGAATCCTTGGCTTGCACAAAATGGAGATGATAACTATAAGATTGTGTGTTTTATGCTACATATGCTACAAGAGTGATAATAATCAGTGTTTGAAGTTTTGGGAAAAATATAATGAAGCATATTTCTTGAAAAAAATGAAGTGTCCAGCCCCTGCAACTGATTGCATTCCCATCTTTACATGCCACCTCTGCATTGATGCCTGTGGCTATTTTCGGATGTGCTACCAACACAAAGAGTCTTTCATTACCGGATCTACAATGTCTTCATCCTTCGGTTCCAAAAGTTCTGTGCACATAGATGCAGCCATGGCCCCATAGATTGAATTGACGATCGGGTTGACATCAATAAGTGCGAACGATAATAGGTCTCTGTTGGCTTCAATAAATTGTCATTCTTCATCCTCCTCCAATCCATCCAGCACATGTGGGGGCTCTACTAATATCAGCTTATGTTCCAAAAAGCAGTATTGTTCATCCTCTAATTGGACCGAAAACTTCGCATGTCCTTTCCGAAATGTAATAGTCTTAGCATCCTAATTCTATTGTACCTTTGCATTCCTCAACTAGGGTCTTCCAAGTAGTAAATTGTAATCTAGATTCTTTCCTTTAAGCTCCAGTACCACAAATGTAATAGGAAACACTATTGAGGTATCAAGCTCAACATGTGATGATCCAGGATGACACCATTAGGGGAAAAAATGAACCCTGAATGGGCCTTTTAGATTAAGGAGTGATTAGTGATGGACCAATCAGAAGAGGGTGGTGGCCACAGTCTATGCCCTATAAAATACTAGGTTGAAGGGCTACTCTTGCTCTGCTAAGGCACAGTTGCATTTTGATGGACTATTGGAGAAGTTGGAGAGCATAATTGTAAGATCTGATAAGCAAGCCATATCCCAAGGAAGGGCCAAGGCAAGCGAAAGCATAAGCATTCCTCCCCAGGAAGCTTATGTGCCTAATTCCACTGAACCAAACACCTCTTCTTCCATGAATCGGTACTCATCAGAGTTCTTGCAAGAGATTCAAGAAGAAAAATTGGCTAAAGAAAGTGAAGTTCCTCCTCCCATTGAACTTGTGGATGATGCACATGAACAATTCCCACAAGACATTCCTTCCATTTATGAAGAGCATGGGAGTACCCAATCTCATGAGAGATTAGACTTCGAGTCTAACTCCTTACACGAACTACCCCATTTCACACGCCCATGGGAAGCCAAGTCTACTTGTATGAGAGCACCCACTGTCATGGTAAGAAATGAAGATTTAGTCATACCTAGGAACATAGAGGTAGTGAAAAACACTAAAGTGCAATGCAACCTCACTTTAGAAGAGCTACTCAAGGTTAGGCCAGAACTATGGAAGCATGTAGCCAATCAAGTGCCAAAAGTAGCAAAACCTCGTTCCCAAGTAGGATCTCATAGAACACTACCAGAAATACCCTTGGACAAGATAGGAGACATGAGTGAAGGAGAAGAAGGAAACAGCTATCTTCCCATTACCCATCAGGGATACACAACCAAGGCAATTTTGGATTCACGTGCAGGAGTTGCAATTGCTACCACTTCCTTATGAAAGCATTGGGGCAAGCCAGCACTCAGGCCAACGAGAATGAAAGTGCAGATGGCCGATGGTCACATTGAGAGACCCTTAGGATTGCTAGAAGGAATAAATCTCACTACATGTGGTGTGGAGTTTGAGCATACATTTGCTATATGTGACTTTAGCAAAAATCAGGCATATGAGATGATTTTGGGAAGACCATTTTTGCAAAAGTTGCAAGTGGTACAAGATTGGGGAACCAATTCCTTGTACCTGCAACACTTGGATGTTACAACCAAAGTTAATATAAGGGATTACTCTCATAGGGATGTACCCTCATCCAATGGAATCCCATCCATAAAGCCAAAGATGATACTAATTCATTGCATTCCATAGGATCAAGATCCTCATGGATGCATGAAAACACTCACTTGTGGATGTGTAAAGTAGTAGTAGAAGAAGAGAAGAGAGAAAAAGTGAGAGATATTGGTGTGAAGGAAACCCATAGATCAATTCAAGACCTAGCCTATGCACCTGTAGTATTTCCTGACAAAGAATTCGAACCTCATGGTTGGGCAAAGATTTTAGCAACAATGGATGTAGCCATCAATGACGAACAATGGACACCCCATTGTGACGAGGATGGCTATGGCATTTCAATCTTCTCCATAGATCCAATCATGTATGATTCAGTTTTAGAAGAATGCGAACCAGGTACTGATGCATTTGAGGATGCAAATGACTCTGATCTAGGGTCAATCATTATGGACCCACAATTTACACTAGATGAAGAATACTTCAATGAAGTAGAAGTTTGTTAGCTCAGAAAATGGTTGGTTTTTATGTACTAATGCGGTTCTATTTGGCCAGGAAAATATGTTTGATTTCAGGTACTTGAAGAGTGGAAGTGACGATTGATGAGAAGTATTTGGAGGTAACACGACAACTTGTTGGTCTACGAGATGGGCTACCTCATGGGCAAAGAATGTCAAGAAAAATAGCTTTTTCCTCTTCGTGGGTGACTCTTGGTTGATATGTTCAAAGCAGAATGTAATATACCCAAAATTCCGTTGCATTCTGTTTCTGGTCAGCTCTGAAACAAGGGATGGAGTAACAAAGTTCTTTGTACCCGTAGGGTTGGACAAAAACAATTTTTTTTCTCTTTGTTTTTTTGGGAGTATGCAGGACAACAAAAGGGGCTCGCTAGTGCTGAGAAGAAGGCAACACGCATCACTGCGGAAGGCCGTGTTGGAAGTTATATCCATGACAATAGGATTGGTGTTATTATAGAGGTGAACTGTGAAACGGATTTTGTTAAGGCTAGGGAATTTTTGCACAAAAAGGGGTTTCTTTTTCGGATTTGAAAAAAAAACGTGTGCTGGGGAATGATTTCCTTATCAAAAAAGGTAGAAGAGGGGCGCCGATGGAGAGATAAGGCGGCGGGCTGTCATTTTTGAGCTCTCTCTCTGTTTTTTCGTGTGCAAGAACGAGGGAGGGGTATCTGTATTTAGTTTTGATGCCAGTTCTTACTTAGAGGCAGAAAGGGCCATGTGCAAAAGGAATCCGAGCTGTAGACGTGAAAGAAGGAAGCTATGTATTTTACGTGGGAAAAGCTAAAAAGGCAGAGGTCGTCTCCAAAGGGCAAGTGTAGAAGCATGGTGTACGAGAGCAGAAAAGGGGGAGATGACTGCTGCTGATAACAGTGGGAAGCCACGTTTGAGTTTTCTAGCTATCCAAAGGATATAGCGGAGATCTCGAGGGGAAGCTTCGTCCTGCTCATTCACCTATCATTAGCATGCGGGCATGCTGGGGAATCCATGAAACAAATCATCCCAAACCGTACCCATTGCAGAGCTCTGTCACGAACATTATAGCAAAAGGTGGTGTTGTCTCTCGGGTTGCAAGTCTGGAGTCTGATCGAAACAAGCTTGTTTTGTTTGAGCTGATGCTATGCTAAGTCGGGACATCACAACTGACATGGAAAGGAGGACAGCATTGAAGCGAGAGTTAGAGCTATGAAAGTCGAAATTGTTCCATTTTTTACTACAGTGGCATGATTGGAAGAAATGATGAAGAGCGCTATTCAAGGAAGGCTTAGAAGATCTCACTAGGACTAAGCGGACACACCGGTGATAGATTTGAAGGATGATCTATTCAAAATATGTATTGCGAGTTGTAGTACCACGTTATCAGATATGGTAATAGTGATGTGCTTTGTTTCACATGATCAAGGATTACCTAACTTTCCAAATGAACGTAGCAGTTATACACATAATCCCACTTTGTGGAAGCAGTGTTGCGTAGAAAATGTTTGCACGTCGGTAGAGGTGTTATATAGAAACAGACATGCTAAAATAGAGGGTCAGGTGGATTTGGTCTCACAGACAAAGAAGTTAAGATAGAAGTTCGTGCTCGTTCATTATACCCAGCGTGGAGGATTACAGTGACAAAATATCTGAATAGGCAGAGTTGAAGTTTTGATGGGCAATTTATATGCCGTGAAGTTCAAAGTGTGGATTTTTTTTTTTTTTGCAATGTTCATGAGCCATAATGAAATGAGGAACGTGATCAGAAGCTAGCCTTCTAGCCCCTGTTTGAATTAATTCGTCATAAAGTCAAGGACTGTTATGCTCTGTAATGTACTTTTCAACTTTGGTCTGAGAAATTGGAGGCCACATTTCATGTTATTTACGACTGGTGAGTCGCACACAGCTTCAGGAGGACGCTCACAATAGTACTCAGACAACATTGCCAATGCTGGATTATCTCTTTGACTATCAGACTACTCTGTCAATAGATCTGGTAACTCTATCATTTATTTCCCAACCGTACTCTACTATTGTGCACTCATCACTGTTATCTATTTTAATGCCAAGCGATCATCTGAGTAATCAATAGATATTTGTTCACTAGAATTGCACAAGAATTTGAAGTTTGAGTTGAATGGCATGAATTTGTGTTGACAGTGCGTTAATAGGCATTTGCGTGCTTTTACTGCTTGGACTTCTTATCACATGGGTTTTAAGAAATGTTCACTTAATCAACTCATACAGCCTCGATGGAAATCGTTTATACAAAACTAAAAAATAAATCCAAAATTTCCCTTGAATGGAAATGAACGCACTTCAGTCGTGAAGAGAATCAGACACGAGCGATTTTTTTTGTTTTCTTTGTTTTCTCTCTTCAAAGCACTACAATGCATAATTCCGAAATTTTTTTCTTTCAGAAGCAGGGTTAGTGAGTTCTATTAATCTGCTAAGCTTACTTTATTTTCTAGAGTGAGAAACGTTCTATGCTAAATAGTGTGCATTGCTTTGATTGTGGTTGATACAAATGACAACTTTTTTTTTCTTCCCCTTCAAATCTTACAACTTGCAAACATTTATTGTTTGAAAACTGTAACTTTCAGTTCATGCACAGCTTAATCGCCCTTATCTTTTATGTTTGCGTATATAGTATAGAAATCTTTTGAGGGAGACGTTCCTTTTGTAAAGCTTTTGATTTTTTAGAATACACGAAAGACTTAAATTTTGGATTACCTCAAAGAATGATTTGGATGACAAAATTGAATGTTGGAATGATGTTGCATTGAGAAACATACAACACTTATGATGTGTTTAATCCATCAAAACTTTGGGATGGAATTGTGGACTTAGGGGAAACCAAACTTGACCTAGTATCAGCAGAGTTGGGTAAAACATCATTGTGTATAGGCACTTTCCCTTGGACTAAGAGAGAAAACATTTTGGTGCGTCTGCCGGGAAGCATATGAACTAGTACATATACAAAGGAAGGATTCCTCGGAGGATAATTATGGGCTCCAGGTAATCCAATTGCACCGATTCCGAGGGGTTTGAACAAAATAAAGTCTCGTATAATCACTTTTTCCTTGGGCATTAGAACTAAACATTTTGGTGCGTTTGCCGGGAAGCATATGAACTAGTACATATACAAAGAAAGGAGTCCTCGAGGGATAATTATGGGCTCCAGGTAATCCAATTGGACCGATTTCGAGGGGTTTGAAAATAAAGTTTCGTATAATCACTTTTTCCTTGGGCATTAGAACTAAACATTTTGGTGCGTTTGCCTGGAAAAGCTTGGCACATCTCTATAAGAGAGTGCTGTAGGTACACCTAGCGCCACACGTTGGCCGAGCTTGCGGACCGCAGATCTAGTACATGAGCGAGGGGAGCTCATCCTCAGGAGCAACACAAACGCAAAGAGAGGAACGTGGTCAGAGAAGAGCCCTTGAAAGAGAAAGGAAGAGGTGGGGACCGCGAGGTGAGTCAACCTCGACTAGCTCGAAGAAATCTGCCAAAAATGTGTACTTTCGTAGGAGAGTCGCGAATCAAGTACAGAAGATTGAAAGAGGGATCCTGAGGCCGCGTGCACTAAATTTTTGGGATCGAAGTGATATCGACATCACACCTCTGTTTGAAATGGCTCAGCGGATTTCGGTTCACTTGGGGGACTTCACCAAGTTCTCAGGTGCTTGGGACGAGGATCCTGATAGTTTTATCCAACTATTTGAGGTTACTTGTGAGGCCAATGAGGTAGTTGACCAGGGTCAAAGGTTGAGAATTTTTCCGGCTATTCTCCGTGATGAGGCAGCCAATTGGTATGGGAATCTGACACCACAAGAGCGTGGAACTTATCAGATGCTCAAGGAAGCCTTCTTGGCAAAGTTTCGACGACAAGGCTTCCAAGATAGATTGGCACAACAGATGGATTACTTGCGATAGGGAGTCAATGAGAGCATCGATAACTACATTCAGAGAATGGAAACGTTGGTAAGAAAGATGGGCGCGAATGCCCCGAACGATGAGACATTGAAGAGAAGACTCATCGCGCGATTGAGAGATCCTACGGCGCAGCAGCATATCAGTCTGACAAAACCGGCAACCTTAATAGATGCTAAGGAACAAGCAAGGCTTTGGGAGGAAGTACAATTATGCCAACAGAGGAAGATGGAGCTCTTATACGAGCCAATGGGAGGCCCAGGAAACATACCGATGAAAGATCCTGGCCAAGGAAGTCCTGCATTGACAACCCCAGCTTTTGTAGCTGCCACTAGCACGCCAGGCGAGGTAAAACCTGGGTTAACGGAAGAACAAATATTGGAGTTGGTCACACAAGCTATAAAAGCTACCACAATGACCCAGGAAACATACACAGTAAAACCAGAGGTAGCTGCAAACCCGAATCAAGTGTTCGATCAAATACATGGTGTGGAAAGTGCCATGGTTACGGCTATTTGGCTTCAGAATGCCCTATAGTCTCGAGAGTATTCACAGATAGATCACCACCTAGAATGCGTTGTACTTTTTGTGGAAGAACAAATCACACAGAGGACCGATGTTACAACAAGAGAGCGTATGAAGAGAGGACTATGAAATCGGGAGATACAAGAGAAAGACCTTACACGGGATTGCCCGCTCAAAGTGTCCCACCTACATCTCGTTGGGAAAACAGACCTACTTATGGATATGGTGCTCAGGGTCAAGGAGGAGACTATCGAAGAGGAGTTGCACGTGATCAAAGAAGAGATGGTCCAATCTAGTGCTGGAGATGTCATGGCTTTGGCCATACTCAATCTAGATGTCCAAACAAAAAGAAACCAATTGATTATACCCCACTATGTAGGTACTATAGTGGAGAGGGTCACTTTGATGAAGATTGTCCAAAACGAAGAGCTGCCGCCGGCAAGGAAAAAGGACCAGTAGGGTCCTCGAATTATGTTGATACTCAGATGCATTCCACAACGAGAGCTCAAGAGCATGTTCCTACAATCGGAGTAGTGTTCAAGACACCGAACCCTCAAGAAGGTTCTAGCTTATCAATGCACTTTGTGGATGCTTACGAGGCCAAGAAACCACATAAAGAGCCAACTGTGGCAGTAGTCACAAGGACCCAAGAGTATTCAAAGAAACATCGAGAAAGCGAAAGCGAAGAAGCGAGATCAGAGAAGATAATTGAGCATGGGGAGGTAGAAAACCAAGTTGGAGGAATTGCTGAGCAGCAAGAGTTTGAGGATGGGGAAGAGATAGAGATTCTTCCACCAGTGACCAAGGAGTTTGTGCCAGGCATAGCATCATTCCCCGAAAGATTAAGGGCTCCAAAGTGTAGGAAGGAAAGACAGAGTTTGGAGCAAGTGGACATCGTAAAGTTGCTCGCTGACACGGAAGTCACGCTGGACATTGGCACATTGTTGAAATGTTCACCTGCATATAGGAAACAATTCTACAACGAATATATTAAGAAGCCGAGGAAAGCTCCAGATAAAAATAGACAAGATAAAGATGTCCAAGGGATCATTCAAAGTATTACGACGCAAATTGATTCGAATGCTCCAGCTGTGACAGTCGAGATTAAAGGGTATGCAGTCCCTGGTGCTCAGTTAGATAGTGGAGCCGCAGTCAACCTTATGACTGAGTTCATGATGAAAGCTTTGGGCCTCAACCACATGGAAGAAACGCCGATGTCCTTGAGAATGGCAAATCAAACACAAGTGAAGCCTGCGGGTCTTTTGAAGAATGTAAGCACAGTTGTGGGTGGTCTAGAGTTTAAAGTTGATTATCTGATAGTAAGACCAAGGACCTCAGAGGCTACCTTCTCGATCTTACTTGGACGGCCATGGCTGGTGCAATCCGAATGTGTGCACGATTGGCGCACAGGATTTCTCACAATTGGACCGAAGGCTGATCGAATACAACTTCAAGTGTCTCCAAACTTGACCAGCAAGAAATTGACAACAGCTGAGGAAAGGGAGCAAAAAGCAAAGGAAAAGGTTAGACAAGAAATGGCGCGCGTACAATTTGCCCTGCGCACGGAGACTTCTAAGGACCTTTCACAGGATGGATTTAATCTGCAATTGGCCAACCTCCAACATGCGAAAATGGGCGAGTACAAAGATCCACTATGTTACAAGGATGACTCAGACCAGGAGTTGCTGGGATGGTCAACACATACAAGTGAATTTGAGTGCTACATGTTGAGTATAGACACAAAGGAAAGCAAAGCTACCCAATCCCTGGAGAAGGGAACTTCAAAAGATGAGTTGAAACTGGAGTTAGCTCCGACAATGGAAGTACAACAGTTGAGAGAGAGGGTTAGAGTGCTAGAAGCAGAACTTCTAAGGAGAAGTCGAGAATTGGAAAAGGAAGCAAAGAGTAAGACTAAAGTGTCGGAAGCCATTGCAAAAGCTGAACTCAAGAAATTGGGTCCAATCGAAGCAGAACAAAACAATGATTTACTGGCCAACCATGCACACGTGATCGGGGAGCACTTTCCAATCATAGTGTCATCAAGGAATAAGGAATATTCGCGAGAAGCTCAGTTGGAAAAATGGGAAGTATTTCCAGAAAAGTTCTTGAGTGTGGGGTCAGAGCTACCAGATGAAGTACGAGATTGCATTAAATTGGCACTCAAAAATTTCAGCAAGGCCTTTGCATGGTCATACAGTGATTTGAGAGGAATTGATCCCCGAATCTGCCAACATTATATAGACTTGGAAGAAGGCACCCGACCAATATGTCAACGAATTAGGTGGACAAATCCAGTCTACTCGGAATTGATCAAGCTGGAATTGACTAAGTTATTGGAAGCAGGATTCATATATCCCATCACATCCAGCGATTGGGTATCACCAATTGTAGTGGTTCCGAAAAAAAATAAGAAAATCCGTATTTGCATAGATTATCGTAAGTTGAACGACCGCACAAAGAAGGATCACTTCCCTTTGCCGTTTACTCATCAAATCTTGGACAGAGTGGCTGGTCATAAATTGTACTCATTTCTGAATGGTTTTAGTGGGTACAACCAGATCCAAATCCATGAGGAGGATCAATCAAAAACTACTTTCACCATAGAATGGGGTACGTATGCATATCGTGTGATGCCATTTGGATTATGCAATGCACTGGCCACATTCCAGAGGGCAATGATAGCTGCATATCAAGACTATTTGCAGGATTGGATGGAGATATTCCTCGATGATTTTGCAATCAGGGGCAATGATGAAAACATGATGGAGAGGATCGAAGCTATTTTAAGAAGAAGCATCGAAAAAAGCATCGCATTAAATCCTGAAAAGTGTACATTTGGAGTACGAAGAGGATTGCTTTTGGGACATGTTAGTTCCGAAAAAGGGATCACGGTTGACGAGGATAAAGTGGAAAAAATTGGACAACTTCCACCTCCTCAAAACTTGCGGCAACTCAGAGGATTCTTGGGGCATGCTAATTATTATCGACGATTTATATTAAATTTTACATCAATAGCAGCACCACTGACGAACCTTTTGAGGAGAGACCAACAATATAAATGGACTGGAGAATGTCAAGTTGCATTTGACTTGATCAAAGAGAGATTGATAAATGCACCGATTTTGGTAGCACCCGACTGGACGAAAGAATTTCATGTGCATACCGACGCTTCTCATACTACGGTTGGAGCAGTGCTATGCCAAGCTGATGAAAAGAATCTGGACCACCCTATTTATTACGCAAGTCGCAACTTGAATAGCACTAAGAGGAACTACATGACTACAGAAAAGGAATGCCTCTCGATGATCTTTGTGGTAAACAAGTATCGACATTACTTGATGGGAAAGCATTTCACGTTTTATGTGGATCATGAAGCCGTTAAGTATGTCATTAATAAACCCGAGCTATCAGGGTGATTGATGAGGTGGATGTTACTCCTCCAAGAATTTCAGTTTACAGTGGTAACCAAACCAGGCAAAGCGCATATATTGGCTGATCATTTACCTCGAATTGTTAATGAGGAGCCAATCTCTGGAGTGCCCGACGATGCTCCTGATGGGCATCTATTCCAGGTTGATCCTAAAGTACCTTGGTATGCCGACTTGGTGAACTTCTTGTGCACCACTAAATATCCGCCAGGAGCAAGCAAGAGAGAGAAGCAAAAACTGTTAGCATTGGCGAAGCACCATAGTATCATTGGTGGGCAGCTCTATCGATATTTTGTACATGAAAGCGTTTATCGGAGGTGTCTCGAGGAAGAAGAAGCAACCCTAGTGTTGAGAGCATTACATGATGAACCCTGCGGGGGGCATTTTGCTGGTGACCTGACGGCAAGAAAGATTTTATTGGCTGGGTATTGGTGGCCAACGCTGTTTAAAGACTCTCACACATACTTTAAGAAATGCGACAAATGCCAAAGTATGGGCAAACCAACATTAGCACATGCTGCTCCTCTTACGCCAGTGTGGGCTCTTAAGCCTTTTGAAAAGTGGGGAATTGATTTTGTGGGGCCCATTGATCCTCCCTCAAGACGTAGATCCAATAGGTATATCTTGGTCTGCACTGACTATGTTACCAAGTGGGTAGAGGCTAAAGCTCTGAAGACTGACCGAGCTGTCGATGTAGCCAAATTTTTGTATGAACAAATTATCACCCGATTCGGATGCCCGTTGGAGATAGTGAGTGATAGAGGAACGCACTTTGTCAACGAACTGATGGAAGAATTAATGGAATTATATAAAATCAAACATAGGAAAAGCACTCCATATTACCCGAGGGCGAATGGACAAGTGGAGGTCACCAACAAGGTTCTGGAACAGATTCTGACAAAGACAGTAGCTGTGCATAGGCGAGACTGGGATGAGAGATTTTTGGAAGCTTTGTGGGCGTATCGAACATCCTACCGAGTGACAACTAAGAGCACTCCATTCTCCCTAGTATATGGCGAGGAAGCCATCTTTCCCATCGAAAAAGAAGTTCCAACATTAAGAGTGGCCATCGAGGCTAGGCTGGGAGAGGAAGAGTCATTGAAGGAGAGGTACATACAACTGGTCAAGCTAGAAGAAAAGAGACTCATTGCACAACAAAGTCTGGAAGCTATTCAGAGAAGACGTAAGGAGAGGCACGACAAGAATCTCAAGACCTATGTGATTCAAGAAGGAGATTTGGTGCTAGTCTATGATAGTAAATATTATAAATTCCCAGGGAAGTTACAGACAAGATGGGAAGGACCGTTTAAGGTGGTGGAACTCAACTCCAATGGTTCCATGCAAATTCAAGATTTAGGAAAAGAATGTGCTCCCGTGAAGGTTAACGCGCTTCGAGTTAAACCATATTTCAAGTAGCATTAGGACGGGAGAAGCCAGACGAGATCCAAGCAGAAGGACGTAGTAGACTCCTTGTACATAGATGTATAGTTATATATATATATATATATATATATATATATATATATATATATATATATATATATATATATATATATATATATATATATATATATATATATATATATATATATATATGCGCATATGTAAGCTATGATTTGTGTGTCATAAATATTCTTCCTTGCTAGCTCAAGAATTTTGGACTTCTAATTATTTTTCGTGTTGCGCAGAGACTGTTAGGAGCTAAGTAACAAAATGGCAGATCAAATAACTCAACTCTATTTGTACGAGCTAAGGATATATTTCTCGGACCAAACATTCGCCCGCATGGACATAGAGGTCGACGACTTTGAGACGGAATATGATGTGGAGGAAGCGCACTGGCTGGTATGCTTCATAAACCAGGGTTTGGATGTTATGTTTTATATTGAGTGTTTTGAGGAATACCTAACCCGACATGTAGGATGGGCGGGGGATCGATATTACTATTTCGACCCTTCGAGGGAAATGCCTAACGAAGAAAACGATATCACTTGGGCTTGGGCAGATGTGTTGACGATAGGAAGTGATGACGGAGCTCCTGAAGTTGAGCCTGACTCGCCCTAGGGAAGTCGTTGGGATGCGAGTACGATGTGAGGTTACATGAGACATCTCGAAGACCCACATTCTAGATTTTCTAAGGATAGGTACAGAAGGGACTAAGGCATAGCTGGTTGTAGTTACCTAGTGAAAAGTCAAATCGATGAATACATATGTAGTGTCTGTAATTGAGAGAATGGAGTGAAGAGGTGGTTGATCTGTCAAAGGCTAGAGTGTATATGTTTGCATGCATGTGTGGGAAAAGTGCGGAAAATACCTTTCTTCCTCTCCCTAATTCTCAGGACTTGGGTAAATTAATTAACTATAAAAAAAAAAAGAAAAAAAGAAAGGAGAAGAAAAAATTTGTGGTGCTGTGATCGTACCAATGCGCTATGGTGGGCTAGTAGGTGGGTGGATTTATCCTAGCCGGGTGGTTAGGACCACGAGCCGCAGCTAGTTTCGCCATAGGCTTAGGATGTATATGTTTACGTCTTAGCTACACGCCATAACGGGTTGGTAGGTAGGTGGAGCCATCGTGGCTGGGTAGTCCCGACCACGAGCCGTATCCAGTTTCGTTATGGGCTAGCTAATATATGTTATGTGTTATCATTGTGTGTTGTGCGCTGCGTTGCATTGGTAGATGGGTGGAATCAACTTGGCCGGGTGGTCAGGTCCACGAATCGCATCCAGTGACAACGTAGGCCAACGTGTGATTATAAATAAAACTATGAAATTATTCCCCACTCCTGAGGGGGAGAGAGAGAGAGGAGAGGGCGATGATCGCCTGGAAGGGAACGTTATTTGCTTGTGTGATTGGTATGTGATGGCTTGTGACAGATCAGCTCACTTTGAATCAACATTCTTGAAGGCACGGAGACTCTATATGTACTTATGGATGAGGCTTTAGCGAGGTAACGCAACGGGTTTGCTTTATAACTTGTGTGCTCTATCTGAGGGTTTTCCAGTGTGTGGGACACTCGAGGGTTTTTATGTAGGTCTTGACTTGTACTCGAGTCTCGATGGCTTTTGTAGGACGACGATAGGATTTTTCGGGAACATCTAGTCATGGAATAATTGTACATAGCTTATAGTAGGTCAATAAAAGGGTTATGCATTTTGGGGGTATGTTGCATCTCCTGTTGGATTCATTTCAGTTGTTGTTGTTCATTTCGGTATTTCTATTTCTGTTTTTTCGCAATGATAGTTGAATGTGTAAAACATGGAAAGGTATGCATGTGTTATTTTTGTTGAGACTATGGTCATAATGGAATGCATGAACAATTTGAGGTATGGGAATTGGAGTTGCGTGTATGTGCATGCTCTTGGATCATTTGGAAGTGACCGATTTGTATGTATTCATGAGTGATTTTTCTTAGCACTAATAGCTTCAATGAGTGCACGTCCACTTGGAATGATGGCTCGATGAAAAAGTATGCGAACCAATTGTAAATTGACATGTTCATGGTTGTTTGGATTTTATTGCAGCAAGAATGGCTTATCGAGGACGACTTCGCAAATAAGAAGAGGGGAGTATGTTAGCTCAGAGGTTGGTTGGTTATATGCACTAATGCGGTTCTATTTGGCTAGGAAAATATGTTTGATTTCAGGTACTTGAAGACCTTTCTCCTCTTCGTGGGTGACTCTTGGTTGATATGTTCAAAGCAGAATGTAATATACCCAAAATTCCGTTGCATTCTGTTTCTGGTCAGCTCTGAAACAAGGGATGGAGTAACAAAGTTGTTTGTACCCGTAGGGTTGGGACAAAAACAGTTTTTTTTCTCTTTGTTTTTTTGGGAGTATGCAGGACAACAAAAGGGGCTCGCTAGTGCTGAGAAGAAGGCAACACGCATCACTCCGGAAGGCCGTGTTGGAAGTTATATCCATGACAATAGGATTGGTGTTCTTATAGAGGTGAACTGTGAAACGGATTTTGTTAAGGGTAGGGAATTTTTGCGCATAAAGGGGTTTCTTTTTCGGATTTGAAAAAAAAAATGTGTGCTGGGGAATGATTTCCTTATCAAAAAAGGTAGAAGAGGGGCGCCGATGGAGAGATAAGGCGGCGGGCTGTCATTTTTGACCTCTCTCTCTGTTTTTTCGTGTGCAGGAACGAGGGAGGGGTATCTGTTTTTAGTTTTGATGCCAGTTCTTACTTAGAGGCGGAAAGGGCCATGTGCAAAAGGAATCCGAGCTGTAGACGTGAAAGAAGGAAGCTATGTATTTTACGTGGGAAAAGCTAAAAAGGCAGAGGTCGTCTCCAAAGGGCAAGTGTAGAAGCATGGTGTACGAGAGCAGAGAAGGGGGAGACGACTGCTGCTGATAACGGTGGGAAGCCACGTTTGAGTTTTCTAGCTATCCAGAGGATATAGCGGAGATCTCGAGGGGAAGATTCGTCCTGCTGATTCACCTATCCTTAGCATGCGGGCATGCTAGGGAATCCACGAAACAAATCATCCCAAACCATACCCATTGAAGAGCTCTGTCAGGAACATTATAGCAAAAGGTGGTGTTGTCTCTCGAGTTGCAAGTCCGGAGTCTGATCGAAACAAGCTTGTTTTGTTTGAGCTGATGCTATGCTAAGTCGGGACATCACAACTGACATGGAAAGGAGGACAGCATTGAAGCGAGAGGTAGAGCTATGAAGGTCGAAATTGTTCCATTTTTTAATACAGTGGCATGATTGGAAGAAATGATGGAGAGCGCTATTCAAGGAAGGCTTAGAAGATCTCACTAGGACTAAGCGGACACACCGGTGATAGATTTGAAGGATGATCTATTCAAAATATGTATTGTGAGTTGTAGTACCACGTTATCAGATATGGTAATAGTGATGTGCTTTGTTTCACATGATCAAGGATTACCTGACTTTCCAAATGAACGTAGCAGTTATACACATAATCCCACTTTGTGGAAGCAGTGTTGCGTAGAAAATGTTTGCACATCGGTAGAGGTGTTATATAGAAACAGACATGCTAAAATAGAGGGTCAGGTGGATTTGGTCTCACAGACAAAGAAGTTAAGATAGAAGTTCGTGCTCGTTCATTATACCCAGCGTGGAGGATTACAGTGACAAAATATCTGAATAGGCAGAGTTGAAGTTTTGATGGGCAATTTATATGCCATGGCCGTGAAGTTCAAAGTGTGGATTTTTTTTTTTTTTTGCAATGTTCATAAGCCATAATGAAATGAGAAACGTGATCAGAAGCTAGCCTTCTAGCCCCTGTTTGAATTAATTCATCATAAAGTCAAGGACTGTTATGCTCTGTAATGTACTTTTCAACTTTGGTCTGAGAAATTGGAGGCCACATTTCATGTTATTTACGACTAGCGAGTTGCACACAGCTTCAGGAGGACGCTCACAATAGTACTCAGACAAGAGTGCCAATGTTGGATTATCTCTTTGACTATCAGACTACTCTGTCAATAGATCTGGTAACTCTATCATTTATTTCCCAACCATACTCTACTATTCTGCACTCATCACTGTTATCTATTTTAATGCCAAGCGATCATCTGAGTAATCAATAGATATTTGTTCACTAGAACTGCACAAGAATTTGAAGTTTGAGTTGAATGGCATGAATTTGTGTTGGCAGTGCGTTAATAGGCATTTGCGTGCTTTTAGTGCTTGGACTTCTTATGACATGGGTTTTAAAAAATGTTTACTTAATCAACTCATACAGCCTCGATGGAAATCGTTTATACGAAACTAAAAATTAAATCAACTCATACAGCCTCGATGGAAACCACTTCAGTCGTGAAGAGAATCAGACATGAGCGATTTTTTTTGTTTTCTTTGTTTTCTCTCTTCAAAGTACTACAATGCATAATTCCGAAATTTTTTTCTTTCAGAAGCAGGGTTAGTGAGTTCTATTAATCTGCTAAGCTTACTTTATTTTCTAGAGTGAGAAACGTTCTATGCTAAATAGTGTGCATTGCTTTGATTGTGGTTGATACAGATGACAACTTTTTTTTTCTTCCCCTTCAAATCTTACAACTTGCAAACATTTATTGTTTGAAAACTGTAACTTTCAGTTCATGCACTTTTTTTTTCTTCCCCTTCAAATCTTACAACTTGCAAACATTTATTGTTTGAAAACTATAACTTTCAGTTCATGCACAGCTTAATCGCCCTTATCTTTTATGTTTGCGTATATAGTATAGAAATCTTTTGAGGGAGATGTTCCTTTTGTAAAGCTTTTGATTTTTTAGAATACACGAAAGACTTAAATTTTGGATTACCTCAAAGAATGATTTGGATGAAAAAATTGAATGTTGGAATGATATTGCATTGAGAAACATATAGTACTTATGATGTGTTTAATCCATCAAAACTTTGGGGTGGAATTGTGGACTTAGGGGAAACCAAACTTGACCTAGTATGAGCAGAGTTGGGTAAAACATCATTGTGTATAGGCACTTTCCCTTGGACTAAGAGAGAAAACATTTTGGTGTGTCTGCCCGGAAGCATATGAACTAGTACATATACAAAGGAAGGATTCCTCGGGGGATAATTATGGGCTCCAGGTAATCCAATTGGACCGATTCCGAGGGGTTTGAACAAAATAAAGTCTCGTATAATCACTTTTTCCTTGGGCATTAGAACTAAACATTTTGGTGTGTTTGCCAGGAAGCATATGAACTAGTACATATACAAAGGAAGGATTCCTCGAGGGATAATTATGGGCTCCAGGTAATGCAATTGGACCGATTCCGAGGGGTTTGAACAAAATAAAGTCTCGTATAATCACTTTTTCCTTGTGCATTAGAACTAAACCTTTTGGTGCGTTTGCCGGGAAAAGCTTGGCACATCTCTATAAGAGAGTGCCATAGGTTCGCCTAGCGCCACACGTTGGCCGAGCTTGCGGACCCCAGATCTAGTACATGAGCGAGGGGAGCTCATCCTTAGGAGCAACACAAATGCAAAGAGAGGAACACGCTAAGAGACGAGCCCTTGAAAGAGAAAGGAAGAGGTGGGGACCGCCAGGTGAGTCAACCTCGACTAGCTCGAAGAAATCTGCCAAAAACGTGTACTCCCGTAGGAGAGTCGTGAATCAAGTACGGAAGTTTGAAGGAGGGATCCTGAGACTGCGTGCACTAAATTTTTGGGATCGAAGTGATATCGACATCACACCTCTGTTTGAAATGGCTCAGCGGATTTCGGTTCACTTGGGGGACTTCACCAAGTTCTCAGGTGCTTGGGACGAGGATCCTGATAGTTTTATCCAACTGTTTGAGGTTACTTGTGAGGCCAATGAGGTAGTTGACCAGGGTCAAAGGTTGAGAATTTTTCCGGCTATTCTTCGTGATGAGGCAGCCAATTGGTACGGGAATCTGACACCACAAGACCGTGGAACTTATCAGATGCTCAAGGAAGCCTTCTTGGCAAAGTTTCGACGACAAGGCTTCCAAGATAGATTGGCACAACAGATGGATTACTTGCGACAGGGAGTCAATGAGAGCATCGATAACTACATTCAGAGAATGGAAACGTTGGTAAGAAAGATGGGCGCGAATGCCCCGAACGATGAGACATTGAAGAAAAGATTCATCGCGGGATTGAGAGATCCTACGGCGCAGCAGCATATCAGCTTGACAAGACCGGCAACCTTAATAGATGGTAAGGAGCAAGCAAGGCTTTGGGAGGAAGTACAATTATGCCAACAGAGGAAGATGGAGCTCTTATGCGAGCCAATGGGAGGCCCAGGAAACATAGCGATAAAAGATCCTGGCCAAGGAAGTCCCGCATTGACGACCCCAGCTTTTGTAGCTATCACTAGCACGTGAGGTGAGGTAAAACCTGCGTTAACGGAAGAACGAATATTGGAGTTGGTCACACAAGCTATAAAAGCTGCCACAATGACCCAGGAAACATACACAGTAAAACCAGAGGTAGCTGCAAACCCGAATCAAGTGTTTTGATCAAATACATGGTGTGGAAAGTGCCATGGTTACGGCCATTTGGCTTCAGAATGCCCTACAGTCTCGAGAGTATTCACAGATAGATCACCACCTAGAATGCGTTGTACTTTTTGTGGAAGAACAAATCACACGGAGGACCGATGTTACAACAAGAGAGCGTATGAAGAGAGGACTATGAAATCGGGAGATACAAGAGAAAGACCTTACACGGGATTGCCCGCTCAAAGTGTCCCACCTACATCTCGTTGGGAAAATAGAACTACTTATGGATATGGTGCTCAGGGTCAAGGAGGAGACTATCGAAGAGGAGTTGCACGTGATCAAAGAAGAGATGGTCCAATCCAGTGCTGGAGATGTCATGGCTTTGGCCATACTCAATCTAGATGTCCAAACGAAAAGAAACCAATTGATTATACCCCACTATGTAGGTACTATAGTGGAGAGGGTCACTTTGATGAAGATTGTCCAAAACGAAGAGCTGCCGCCGGCAAGGAAAAAGGACCAGTAGGGTCCTCGATTTATGTTGATACTCAGATGCATTCCACAATGAGAGCTCAAGAGCATGTTCCTACAATCGGAGTAGTGTTCAAGACACGGAACCCTCAAGAAGGTTCTAGCTCGTCAATGCACTTTGTGGATGCTTACGAGGCCAAGAAACCACATAAAGAGCCAACTGTGGCAGTAGTCACACGGACCCAAGAGTATTCAAAGAAACATCGAGAAGGCAAAAGCGAAGAAGCGAGATCAGAGAAGATAATTGAGCATGGAGAGGTAGAAAACCAAGTTGGAGGAATTGCTGAGCAGCAAGAGTTTGAGGATGGGGAAGAGATAGAGATTCTTCCACCAGTGACCAAGGAGTTTGTGCCAGGCATAGCACCATTCCCCGAAAGATTAAGGGCTCCAAAGTGTAGGAAGGAAAGACAGAGTTTGGAGGAAGTGGACATCGTAAAGTTGCTCGCTGACACGGAAGTCACGCTGGACATTGGCACATTGTTGAAATGTTCACCTGCATATAGGAAACAATTCTACAACGAATATATTAAGAAGCCGAGGAAAGCTCGAGATAAAAATAGATAAGATAAAGATGTCCAAGGGATCATTCAAAGTATTACCACGCAAATTGATTCGAATGCTCTAGCTGTGACAGTCAAGATTAAAGGGTATGCAGTCCCTGGTGCTCAGTTAGATAGTGGAGCCGCAGTCAACCTTATGAATGAGTTCATGATGAAAGCTTTGGGCCTCAACCACATGGAAGAAACGTCGATGTCCTTGAGAATGGCAGATCAAACACAAGTGAAGCCTGTGGGTCTTTTGAAGAATGTAAGCACAGTTGTGGGCGGTCTAGAGTTTCAAGTTGATTATCTGATAGTAAGACCAAGGACCTCAGAGGCTACCTTCTCGATCTTACTTGGACGGCCATGGCTGGTGCAAGCCGAATGTGTGCACGATTGGTGCACAGGATTTCTCACAATTGGACCGAAGGCTGATCGAATACAACTTCAAGTGTCTCCAAACTTGACCGGCAAGAAATCGACAACAGCTGAGGAAAGGGAGCAAAAAGCAAAGGAAAAGGTTAGACAAGAAATGGCGCGCGTAAGATTTGCCCTGCGCACGGAGACTTCTAAGGACCTTTCACAGGATGGATTTAATCTGCAATTGGCCAACCTCCAACATGCGAAAATGGGCAAGTACAAAGATCCACTATGTTACAAGGATGACTCAGACCAGGAGTTGCTGGGATGGTCAACACATACAAGTGAATTTGAGTGCTACATGTTGAGTATAGACACAAAGGAAAGCAAAGCTACCCAATCCCTGGAGAAGGGAACTTCAAAAGATGAGTTGAAACTGGAGTTAGCTCCGACAATGGAAGTACAACAGTTGAGAGAGAGGGTTAGAGTGCTAGAAGCAGAACTTCTAAGGAGAAGTCGAGAATTGGAAAAGGAAGCAAAGAGTAAGACTAAAGTGTCGGAAGCCATTGCAAAAGCTGAACTCAAGAAATTGGGTCCAATCGAAGCAGAACAAAACAATGATTTACTGGCCAACCATGCACGCGTGATCGGGGAGCACTTTCCAATCACAGTGTCATCAAGGAATAAGGAATATTCGCGAGAAGCTCAGTTGGAAAAATGGGAAGTTTTTCTAGAAAAGTTCTTGAGTGTGGGGTCAGAGCTACCAAATGAAGTATGAGATTGCATTAAATTGGCACTCAAAAATTTCAGCAAGGCCTTTGCATGGTCATACAGTGATCTGAGAGGAATTTATCCCCGAATCTGCCAACATTATATAGACTTGGAAGAAGGCACCCGACCAATATGTCAACGACTTAGGCGGACAAATCCAGTCTACTCGGAATTGATCAACCTGGAATTGACTGAGGTATTGGAAGCAGGATTCATATATCCCATCGCATCCAGCGAGTGGGTATCACCAATTGTAGTGGTTCCGAAAAAAAATAAGAAAATTTGTATTTGCATAGATTATCGTAAGTTGAACGAGCACACAAAGAAGGATCACTTCCCTTTGCTGTTTACTGATCAAAACTTGGACAGAGTGGCTGGGCATAAATTGTACTCATTTTTGGATGGTTTCAGTGGGTACAACCAGATCCAAATCCATGAGGAGGATCAATCAAAAACTACTTTCACCACAGAATGGGGTACGTATGCATATCGTGTGATGCCATTTGGATTATGCAATGCACCAACCACATTCCAGAGGGCAATGATAGCTGCATATCAAGACTATTTGCAGGATTGGATGGAGATATTCCTCGATGATTTTGCAATCAGGGGCAATGATGAAAACATAATGGAGAGGATCTAAGCTATTTTAAGAAGAAGCATCGAAAAAGGCATCGCATTAAATCCTGAAAAGTGTACATTTGGAGTACGAAGAGGATTGCTTTTGGGACATGTTATTTCCAAAAAAGGGATCACGGTTGACGAGGATAAAGTGGAAAAAATTGGACAACTTCCACCTCCTCAAAACTTGCGGAAACTCAAAGGATTCTTGGGGCATGCTAATTATTATCGACGATTTATATTAAATTTTGCATTAATAGCAGCACCACTGACGAACCTTTTGAGGAAAGACCAACAATATCAATGGACTGGAGAATGTCAAGTTGCATTTGACTTGATGAAAGAGAGATTGATAAATGCACCGATTTTGGTAGCACCCGACTGGACGAAAGAATTTCATGTGCATTCCGACGCTTCTCATACTGCGGTTGGAGTAGTGCTATGCCAAGCTGATGAAAAGAAATTGGACCACCCTATTTATTACGCAAGTCGCAACTTGAATAGCACTAAGAGGAACTACACGACTACAGAAAAGGAATGCCTCTCGATGATCTTTGCGGTAAACAAGTATCGGCATTACTTGATGGGAAAGCATTTCACGTTTTATGTGGATCATGAAGCCCTTAAGTATATCATTAATAAACCCGAGCTATCAGGGCGATTGATGAGGTGGATGTTACTCCTCCAAGAATGTTAGTTCACAGTGGTAACCAGACCAGGCAAAGCGCATATATTGGCTGATCATTTATCTCGAATTGTTAATGAGGAGCCAATCTCTGGTGTGCCTGATGATGCTCCTGATAGGCATCTATTCCAGGTTGATGCTAAAGTACCTTGGTATGCCGACTTGGTGAACTTCTTGTGCACCACTAAATATCCGCCAGGAGCAAGCAAGAGAGAGAAGCAAAAACTGTTAGCATTGGCGAAGCACCATAGCATCATTGGTGGGTAGCTCATTAGGGGAAAAAATGAACCCTGCATGGGCCTTGTAAGGATTCCTAATTTTTAGGGATTAAAATGCTTAATCTAGTGGTTTGAGGGAGCATACAAAACCACCACTGGTATTCTCAAATAAAATAGTATTTGATTGCTTCCATATTTGAATTACCAAATCGAAACAATTTGAGCCCTTGGATATCTGAATTCAATGGCTTAGATTTATTTGAAGGTTCTCTAGAGAGAGAAGCTAAAAAAATTCGTGGGAGTTTGTGGGATTTTATCCTATTTGCGCAGGCTTTTTTGGGCGTTCTCTGCACAATTCTAGGCCGTTGGATGGCGCCGAATCTGACGGACAAGCGGATTTGGGGCTGATCTTCATACGATGGGTGATTGGAGCCGTCCGATGTGCTGTTGATCTAAGGGGAGAGGAGAAAAGGCACCCAAGATCATCATGGGCACCCATCTCAACCGTTGGATCAAGGCCCTATCTAAGGGCTAGAAATGAAGGCGCTCAACCATCATGCGATTCAAGGAGAGCCCTCCGATTTCAAGCCCATCCAAGGGCACATATTCATTCGCGCCCATTTCCAGATTTGTTTGATCATAGCCACTCGTTTTGAAGGAGATCCAAGGGCCATAAAGCAAAGGCGCCTTGACTTTTCCCCTTCAACCTCTACCTTTGGATCTTTGAGTCATCTAAGGGCTAAGAATCATTTTCAAGAATTCGAAAACTATTCAAATGGAAAATGCTAGGAGTTTTAAGTGGTTTTTTGCTCTTTGACCACACAAAAACCAAGGAAGCCTATGCCTAGCCTATGTGTTTGAGGGACTAGATTGTGTCCACCACCCTCTTCTCATTGGTCCATCACTCATCACTCCTTAATCTAAAAGGCCCATTCAGGGTTCATTTTTTCCCTTAATGTCTATCGATATTTTGTACATGAAAGCATTTATCGGAGGTGTCTCGAGGAAGAAGAAGCAACCCTAGTGTTGAGAGCATTACATGATGAACCCTGCGGGGGGCATTTTGCTGGTGACCTGACGGCAAGAAAGATTTTATTGGCCGGGTATTGGTGGCCAACGCTGTTTAAAGACTCTCACACATACTATAAGAAATGCGACAAATGCCAAAGAATGGGCAAACCAACATTAGCACATGCTGCTCCTCTTACGCCAGTGTTGTCTCTTAAGCCTTTTGAAAAGTGGGGAATTGATTTTGTGGGGCCCATTGATCCTCCCTCAAGACGTAGATCCAATAGGTATATCTTGGTCTGCACTGACTATGTTACCAAGTGGGTAGAGGCTAAAGCTCTGAAGACTGACCGAGCTGTCGATGTAGCTAAATTTTTGTATGAACAAATTATCACCCGATTCGGATGCCCGTTGGAGATAGTGAGTGATAGAGGAACGCACTTTGTCAACGAACTGATTGAAGAATTAATGGAATTATATAAAATCAAACATAGGAAAAGCACTCCATATTACCCGAGGGCGAATGGACAAATGGAGGTCACCAACAAGGTTCTGGAACAGATTCTGACAAAGACAGTAGCTGTGCATAGGCGAGACTCGGATGAGAGACTTTTGGAAGCTTTGTGGGCGTATCGAACATCCTACCGAGTGACGACTAAGAGCACTCCATTCTCCCTAGTATATGGCGAGGAAGCCATCTTTCCCATCGAAAAAGAAGTTCCGACATTAAGAGTGGCCATCGAGGCTAGGCTGGGAGAGGAAGAGTCATTGAAGGAGAGGTACATACAACTGGTCAAGCTAGAAGAAAAGAGACTCATTGCACAACAAAGTCTGGAAGCTATTCAGAGAAGACGTAAGGAGAGGCACGACAAGAATCTCAAGACCTATGTGATTCAAGAAGGAGATTTGGTGCTAGTCTATGATAGTAAATATTATAAATTCTTGGGGAAGTTACAGACAAGATGGGAAGGACCGTTTAAGGTGGTGGAACTCAACTCCAATGGTTCCATGCAAATTCAAGATTTAGGAGAAGAATGTGCTCCCATGAAGGTTAACGCGCTTCGAGTTAAACCATATTTCAAGTAGCATTAGGACGGGAGAAGCCAGACGAGATCCAAGTAGAAGGACATAGTAGACTCCTTGTACATAGATGTATAGTTATATATATATATATATATATATATATATATATATATATATATTTGCGCATATGTAAGCTATGATTTGTGTGTCATAAATATTCTTCCTTGTTAGCTCAAGAATTGTGGACTTCTAATTATTTTTCGTGTTGCGCAGAGACTGTTATGAGCTAACTGACAAAATGGCAGATCAAATAACTCAACTCTATTTGTACGAGCTAAGGATATATTTCTCGGACCAAACATTCGCCCGCATGGACATAGAGGTCGACGACTTTGAGACGGAATATGATGTGGAGGAAGCGCACTTGGGTAAATTAATTAACTATAAAAAAAAAAGTAAAAAAGAAAGGAAAAGAAAAAATTTGTGGTGCTGTGATCGTACCAATGCGCTATGGTGGGCTAGTAGGTAGGTGGATTTATCCTAGCCGGGTGGTTAGGACCACGAGCCGCAGCTAGCTTCGCCATAGGCTTGGGATGTATATGTTTACGTCTTAGCTACGCGCCATAATGGGTTGGTAGGTAGGTGGAGCTATCGTGGCTGGGTAGTCACGACCACGAGCCGTATCCAACTTCGTTATGGGCTAGCTAATATATGTTATGTGTTATCATTGTGTGTTGTGCGCTGCGTTGCATTGGTAGATGGGTGGAATCAACTTGGCCGGGTGGTCAGGTCCACGAATCGCATCCAGTGACAACGTAGGCCAACGTGTGATTATAAATAAAATTATGAAATTATTCCCCACTCCTGAGGGGGAGAGAGAGAGAGGAGAGGGCGATGATCGCCTGGAAGGGAACGTTATTTGCTTGTGTGATTGGTATGTGATGGCTTGTGACAGATCAGCTCACTTTGAATCAAGATTCTTGAAGGCACGGAGACTCTATATGTACTTATGGATGAGGCTTTAGCGAGGTAACGCAACGGGTTTGCTTTATAACTTGCGTGCTCTATCTGAGGGTTTTCCAATGTGTGGGACACTTGAGGGTTTTTATGTAGGTCTTGACTTGTACTCGAGTCTCTATGGCTTCTGTAGGACGACGATAGGATTCTTCGGGAACGTCTAGTCATGGAATAATTGTACATAGCGAATAGTAGGTCAATAAAAGGGGTATGCATTTTGGGGGTATGTTGCATCTCCTGTTAGATTCATTTCAGTTGTTGTTGTTCATTTTGGTATTTCCATTTCTGTTTTTTCGCAATGACAGTTGAATGTGTAAAACATGGAAAGGTATGCATGTGTTATTTTGGTTGAGGCTATGTTCATAATGGAATGCATGAACAATTTGATGTATGGGAATTGGAGTTGCGTATATGTGCATGCTCTTGGATCATTTGGAAGTGACCGATTTGTATGTATTCATGAGTGATTTTTTTTAGCACTAATAGCTTCAATGAGTGCACGTCCACTTGGAATGATGGCTCGATGAAAAGGTATGCGAACCAATTGTAAATTGAAATGTTCATGGTTGTTTGGATTTTATTGTAGCAAGAATGGCTTGTCGAGGACGACTTCGCAAATAAGAAGAGGGGAGTATGTTAGCTCAGAAAATGGTTGGTTTTTATGCACTAATGTGGTTCTATTTGGCGAGGAAAATATGTTTGATTTCAGGTACTTGAAGAGTGGAAGTGACGATTGATGAGAAGTATTTGGAGGTAACACGACAACTTGTTGGTCGACGAGATGGGCTACCTCATGGGCAAAGAATGTCAAGAAAAATAGCTTTCTCCTCTTTGTGGGTGACTCTTGGTTGATATGTTCAAAGCAGAATGTAATATACCCAAAATTCCGTTGCATTCTGTTTCTGGTCAGCTCTGAAACAAGGGATGGAGTAACAAAGTTGTTTGTACCCGTAGGGTTGGGACAAAAACAGTTTTTTTTCTCTTTGTTTTTTTGGGAGTATGCAGGACAACAAAAGGGGCTCGCTAGTGCTGAGAAGAAGGCAACACGCATCACTGCGGAAGGCCGTGTTGGAAGTTATATCCATGACAATAGGATTGGTGTTCTTATAGAGGTGAACTGTGAAACGGATTTTGTTAAGGCTAGGGAATTTTTGCGCAAAAAGGGGTTTCTTTTTCGGATTTGAAAAAAAAACGTCTGATGGGGAATGATTTCCTTATCAAAAAAGGTAGAAGAGGGGCGCCGATGGAGAGATAAGGCGGCGGGCTGTCATTTTTGAGCTCTCTCTCTGTTTTTTCATGTGCAGGAAGGAGGGAGGGGTATCTGTTTTTAGTTTTGATGCCAGTTCTTACTTAGAGGCGGAAAGGGCCATGTGCAAAAGGAATCCGAGCTAAAAAGGCAGAGGTCGTCTCCAAAGGTCAAGTGTAGAAGCATGGTGTACGAGAGCAGAAAAGGGGGAGACGACTGGTGCTGATAACAGAGGGAAGCCATGTTTGAGCTTTTTGGCTATCCAGAGGATATAGCGGAGATCTCGAGGGGAAGCTTCGTCCTGTTGATTCACCTATCCTTAGCATGCAGGCATGCTGGGGAATCCACGAAACAAATCATCCCAAACCGTACCCATTGCAGAGCTCTGTCACGAACATTATAGCAAAAGGTGGTGTTGTCTCTCGGGTTGCAAGTCCGGAGTCTGATCAAAACAAGCTTGTTTTGTTTGAGCTGATGCTATGCTAAGTCGGGACATCACAGCTGACATGGAAAGGAGGACAGCATTGAAGCGAGAGGTAGAGCTATGAAGGTCGAAATTGTTCCATTTTTTAATACAGTGGCATGATTGGAAGAAATGATGGAGAGCGCTATTCAAAGAAGGCTTAGAAGATCTCACTAGGACTAAGCGGACACACCAGTGATAGATTTGAAGGATGATCTATTCAAAATATGTATTGCGAGTTGTAGTACCACGTTATCAGATATGGTAATAGTGATGTGCTTTGTTTCACATGATCAAGGATTACCTGACTTTCCAAATGAACGTAACAGTTATACACATAATCCCACTTTGTGGAAGCAGTGTTGCGTAGAAAATGTTTGCACGTCGGTAGAGGTGTTATATAGAAACAAACATGCTAAAATAGAGGGTCAGGTGGATTTGGTCTCACAGACAAAGAAGTTAAGATAGAATTTCGTGCTCGTTCATTATACCTAGCGTGGAGGATTACAGTGACGAAATATCTGAATAGGCAGAGTTGAAGTTTTGATGGGCAATTTATATGCCGTGAAGTTCAAAGTGTGGATTTTTTTTTTTTTGCAATGTTCATAAGCCATAATGAAATGAGGAACGTGATCAGAAGCTAGCCTTCTAGCCCCTGTTTGAATTAATTTGTCATAAAGTCAAGGACTGTTATGCTCTGTAATGTACTTTTCAACTTTGGTCTGAGAAATTAGAGGCCACATTTCATGTTATTTACGACTGGCGAGTCGCACACAACTTCAGGAGGACGCTCACAATAGTACTCAGACAACAATGCCAATGCTGGATTATCTCTTTGACTATCAGACTAGTCTGTCAATAGATCTGGTAACTCTATCATTTATTTCCCAACCGTACTCTACTATTGTGCACTCATCACTGTTATCTATTTTAATGCCAAGCGATCATCTGAGTAATCAATAGATATTTGTTCACTAGAACTACACAAGAATTTGAAGTTTGAGTTGAATGGCATGAATTTGTGTTGACAGTGCGTTAATAGGCATTTGCGTGCTTTTACTCTTGGACTTCTTATGACATGGGTTTTAAAAAATGTTCACTTAATCAACTCATACAGCCTCGATGGAAATCGTTTATACGAAACTAAAAATTAAATCCAAAATTTCCGTTGAATGGAAATGAACGCACTTCAGTCGTGAAGAGAATCATGACATGAGCGATTTTTTTTGTTTTCTTTGTTTTCTCTCTTCAAAGTACTACAATGCATAATTCCGAAATTTTTTTCTTTCAGAAGCAGGGTTAGTGAGTTCTATTAATCTGCTAAGCTTACTTTATTTTCTAGAGTGAGAAACGTTCTATGCTAAATAGTGATACAGATGACAACTTTTTTTTTCTTCCCCTTCAAATCTTACAACTTGCAAACATTTATTGTTTGAAAACTGTAACTTTGAGTTCATGCATTGAACACAGCTTAATCGACCTTATCTTTTATGTTTGCGTATATAGTATAGAAATCTTTTGAGGGAGACGTTCCTTTTGTAAAGCTTTTGATTTTTTAGAATACACGAAAGACTTAAATTTTGGATTACCTCAAAGAATGATTTGGATGACAAAATTGAATGTTGGAATGATGTTGCATTGAGAAACATACAACACTTATGATGTGTTTAATCCATCAAAACTTTGGGGTGGAATTGTGGACTTAGGGGAAACCATACTTGACCTAGTATCAGCAGAGTTGGGTAAAACATCATTGTGTATAGGCACTTTCCCTTGGACTAAGAGAGAAAACATTTTGGTGCGTCTGCCGGGAAGCATATGAACTAGTACATATACAAAGGAAGGATTCCTCGGGGAATAATTATGGGCTCCAGGTAATCCAATTGGACCAATTCCGAGGGGTTTGAACAAAATAAAGTCTCGTATAATCACTTTTTCCTTGGGCATTAGAACTAAACATTTTGGTGCGTTTGCCGGGAAGCATATGAACTAGTACATATACAAAAGAAGGATTCCTCAAGGGATAATTATGGGCTCCAAGTAATCCAATTGGACCGATTCCGAGGGGTTTGAACAAAATAAAATCTCGTATAATCACTTTTTCCTTGGGCATTAGAACTAAACAAAGTTCATCCTCACAGACATGAAGAGCTCACGAATGATGTGAGGTTAATCACCCAAGTGACCACTAAGAATGAAAGCAAGAAGAGGAAGAAGAGAGAAGTCACACTGGCAGAGGAAGAATATTTGTTTGAGGTTCATGAAAATTTTAAGAAGTATGAAATAGATGATAGGAGAGTCATGATAAGAATGCCTAAACATGAGGCTCAATCAGGAGAGGCCTATGATAACAAAGAGACCACCAAGAAAATTGTTGTAGCCATAGAAGAAGGAGAAGAAAGATGCACCTACATAGGACATGACCTGAGGGAGGAAGAGGAGCAAGAGTTGATAGCCTTGCTAAGAGAATACAAAGATGTATTCGCTTGGAGTTACAAGGACTTGAAAGGTGTAGACCCTGACATATGCTCCCACACGATTCCCATGACCTCATATGTCAAACCCTTTAAACAGAAGACATACACATACAACGATAACTATGCTGCCAAAATCAAGGAAGAGATAGACAGATTGGTGGAAGCTAGATTCATCTATGAAATCCAGCACACTGAATGGGTATCACCCATTGTACTGGTGCCCAAGAAGAATGGAAAGTTACATGTGCGCATTAACTTGAAGAAGGTTAATGCAGCCACTATTTGAGATAACTATCCACTTCCTATCACTGAGCATCTACTAGAAAGAGTAGGGGGCAAGGAAGTGTATAACTTCCTTGATGGCTTTTTTTTTGCTACAATCAGGTAGCCATTGCTCCGAAGGATCAACATAAGACGGCTTTTGCCACGGAGTGGAGCATATTTGCTTTATGGGTAATGCAATGCCATTTGGCCTCACCAATGCACCAACCGCTTTTCAGATGTTGATGTGCCATGTGTTTAAGGAATTCTTGAGAAAGAATTTGGAAGTCTATGTTGATGATCTTTGTGCTCATTCCAACATTAGACAGACACATATACCTGAACTGAGGCAAATCTTTGACAAATGCAGAGAATATCGATTCTGCTTGAACCCAGAAAAGTGTGTTTTCATGGTCAAGCAAGGCAAGATTCTAGGACACATAGTATCAAAGAACAACATATCCACTAACGAAGAGAAAGTGAGCGCTATCACAGAACTGCCTAGGCCAAAGGATGTCAAGGAAGTGCAAGCTTTCATGGGGCATTGTGGTTATTACCGACGTTTTATACACATGTAGGCCATCATTGCAAAGCCTCTGCACGGACTTTTGACTAACTTTGAGTGGGCAGAAGAATGTGAAAACTCCTTCAACGAGCTTAAAGGGAGATTATGTTCAACACCAATTTTAACAACACTAGATTGGAACAAGCCATTTCATGTTCATGTGGATGCATCCAATTACGTTATTGGGTGTGTACTTGCTCAACCTATGGGTGAAGGTAATATGGATCTTCCAATTGCCTATGCTAATAGACAATTGAATGCAGCTGAAAGAAACTATACGACCACCGAACGGGAGGGATTAGGCATGGTATATGCGGTTAAAAAGTTTAGACACTATTTGCTTGCAAATAAGTTTAAATTTTTTACTGATCATCAAGCATTACTGTATTTGGTAAACAAGCCATGCAATACAGGTAGATTAGTAAGATGGTTTCTCTTGCTAATGGAATATGACTTTGAGGTCGTGGTGAGGAAAGGCAAGACTCATTTGAGAGTAGAACATCTCTCTAGGCTCACATCTGGAGAGGCCCCACAAGGAGTATCAGATGACCTTCCTGATGCGTACTTGTTTAATTTGGAAGTTGTACATCAGTGGGCTAAGACACTAGTGCCAATATTGACATATGGGCCTAACCATGCAATAATAAACACTCAAGATAGGGAGGTAGTAAAAGCCCAAAAGTACCATATCATGGCAGGGAGTATGTACAAGCATACATATTAAGGGATATTAGCCTCTTGTGTGGAGGAGGATGAGTACACTAAATGGTTGCAATTAGCACATGTCGATGCATTAGAGCAACACTACTCAAGGCAAAAAACCTTACAAACACTAAGGAGACTTGGAGTGCACTGGCCGACTATGGAAGCAGATGTCCATAAGTTGTGTAAAGAATGTCCAGTTAGTAGCAGTAAACCACTGGTGGAGCACGCTACACTGTACCAAGTGTCTCTAATACCAGATTGGAGCAAACCATTAGTAGCCTTTCTGAGGACGAAAAAATTCCTTCAAAATATGACCCTGGCTAGGCAAAGAAGTTTGGAACAAGAAGCCCTAGATTACACCCTCATTGGGGATAATCTATAGAAGCGTGGAAAAGATGGATATCTTAGATTATGTATCCATGAGAGTGAATTTTGAAGATCTTAGAAACTACTCACCAAGGTGTAGCAGGAGGACATTTTGGACTAGATAGAGTGATCAAGCCAATACTATTTGCAAGACTTTGGTGGCCCACCCTTCACATGGACGCACATACCTATGTGAAGAGGTGTGATGTTTGTCGGCGAACTCAATATCATATACGCAAAGATGAGATGATGTTGAAACCTATGATGGGCAGACGTGCATTCTCTAAGTGGGGAATAGACTTTGTAGGTCCTATTAATCCCCCAGCCAAGGGTTCACATGTTGAATATATCATTGTTGCCATTGATTATCTGACCAAATGGGTAGAAGTGAAAGCCACAACAAATAACGATGCTCAAACGACAGCTAAGTTCCTATTTGAGAATGTGTTCACAAGGTACGGGAACCTATAGAGCTAGTCAGTGATAGAGGTACTCACTTCTTGAATAAAGTTATTGAAAATCTTCTTCAAGAGTTCTTAGTGATACACAAGAAGTCTACCCCTTATCATCCACAAGCTAATGGCCAAGCTTATCATCTACACTTTGAAGCAACATGCTCGGAAACTAGAGAAGAGAGGCTATGGACCTATGATCATAAATAGGATCTCAACTAGTTTAGCAGTTCAATTAGCTACACTGGAAGGTGATGTTCTTCCTAGTTACATTAGTGGATGTAGAGTCCAATTATATCAGGAGCCCCTCATAGAGGAGATGCTAAATCGACTCAATACTGCAAAGAAACGGAAAGAAGAGGAAAAGCGAATTCGAGAAGAAGCAGAAGCAACAGCATTAGAGTGAATCCGAAGAATGAAATTGAGAAGACAGGGTAGGGATTGACCTAGGACAGATGACTATGCAGATCTAGGATATCAGATGGCTATGTGTGAAGTCTCAAGTGTAAGTCCCCATAGAATAATTGATCGACGTCCTTTTGTAACCTTAGAGATAGGACAAGGAAAGAGTGCAAGGACTATAAGGTCCTTGATTGACTGAGGTGCAACCACTAGTGTAGTAAGACTCTCTTACTATCAAGAGTTGAAACTAAACGCCAATCCTATAGAGGCATACCTTATAGGATTGGGAGGTGTGGAAACCTGAACCGGTCCTCTAGCCCAAGGTCAAGTGTATGCTTTACTGCTCATTTCATTGTTGTAATCACTTCTTCGTGAGGAAATAATGTTAGGTTGGGACCCGAAAAATTAGTCGATTCATGTAGCTGCATAACATATCCTCAAAGAATGAAGGATGAACAAACTATTCACACATCCACAGATGGTTCTCCATACGCAGAGGTGCACTTTGAGAGAAAATCCTTTCTCAAATAGTCTACGAGGGACTTGACCTAGATCTGCCTGTTCATGATAACATCCCAAAAAACTCTTCAGTTGCAACTAGAGTGAAACTCTTACACACTCTTTGGACAGTAATTGCCTGTCGGATTTGTATCTGAGTTTAGGCCCAACAATGGCATAAAGCTGCACTAAGGGCACTATTTAAAGGCTGATGATCTCCTTCCATTAAGCATTTTTTTTTTCTGCACACCTCAAGATCTTCTTTCCGACTGCATCAACATATGTGCAACACTTCAAAAAAAACTTCTTTTTATATGTCAAACTGGCGTGGCAAGTATGGCAGCATGTGCGAAATAAACAACTTCTTTGATATACGCAAGGTGCATTTTTTCAATGTGCCCATGATCTTTGCAATTCATCTCCTTGAATTTTTCTTAAAGAAAGTGATTCATGTCCACACAATTCACCGCTTGAGTCTTTAAATTTGTCATTCGAATGATAAAAATAACACTCAACATATCTTGAAAACAACTCAGAATTAAGATGTTGGCGATAAGACAAGTTCAATCCAGCGTTCATTTTTTTCATAGAAAAATTCCAAACAAAACTCTAGCAGTACCACTAGCGCGTATATATGTGTTGTGCCCTCACATAATTATGGATTGAGAGCCCTAATCATCTGTTGATAATCTCAAACAGATACTAACATAACCCATAGTTGAATTGATGCGTGAACATCAGTCGAATAGTTCGAACTCAACGCCAACAACTAAGTTCGAATCAGCTACAACTCCAAGCAATGATGACATGATTGATGATGGAAGCAACAACAGACTGTATATTACAGCAAACCACATCCAAGGTTTTTGCAATCCTCTCGATTTGCCAACGATACTCTGATCAACAACATTTTACTTCTGTTTCCTTCAAATAAACTTCTATGATTGTATTCCTCAACACCTGAACTCCATCAGCTTCTCTTTTCTCTGCATATCCTTACCGAACAGCACGCTATGGCTAGATGTTGAATATTGATTCCCCACATGCAGAAGAGTCGGCTGTTGTTGCTTCGCCACCTATTCTCGCAGCTTACTAGCTTGCCTTCCAATGGCATTCATGACATCAGATGTTATTGTACGGGTTAGAAAGAGGGAAAGCATGTACCGAAGTCATGACTCTACAAAGTTATACACAGACACTGAGTTGAAATGGACAGCTTCAGGTTGTGAAACTCTCACCAAAGATGTCCCCATGATCATTCTGAAGACCCCGTATAAGTTGCCTACATACAACAGCGAACAGCTTGCTCCCTTCAGACGATGCGCATCTCCCTCATCTCCTAGTTTCCCTCGAATCCTTCCCTGAATCAGCTGCCCTCTTGTCTTCCAGCATCAAAGAAACCCTTCTGGAACTGCCCTTCTCTCTTCTCATTCACCTTCGATGGATGTTCGTCTTCCCCGAGGGCGAACTCTCTGTCTGCTTACAATTGCTAAATGGAAACCAATTTGTATCATGTATAGAGCGTTTTGCCATGTTCAAAACCACCCCATTGTAGCAGGCTTAGGCATTTGCTTCTTTTTGAAATGAAACATCTTGAGGCAACCTTCTATTTTGGTCAACATTTTGATCCGCACAAGAATAATGTGATCTCTGTTCGCATGTGCTCATGTGAGCTTGTGGCTTCATCTCATGGAAAGTTCCAAGACCATGAGTGTTGTATTGATTTACACCAGTTACATGAAGCTTGTTCCCAAATTCTTGGATTTGCTGAACAGTGGCCATATGGTTCAGAGATTCGCATACACACCTGACTGGTGCCGTGATTAAGCTGTCCCACTAAAGCTTGGTTCTTAGTTGCTATGCTGAACCTATTTCCTTCATGACACAGAGAAATCATGTTTTGTGAATGATTTTCGATATTGTTCCTTGCATTTTCCTGAGCATGATCTACAGAAACACATGTCATTTTGGTAGTCAACCCTGGACCAGTCACATATCCCATCAATTCCTGGTTTTGTTGTGAGAAAAAGCCATTGACCGCATCCTCATAATCTCTGCAATGAGTTTGGACATTGTAAGATTTATACTGTAGCAGAGGCTCTGCAGTATCTTGTGCCAATTTCAAGCCATATCATCTTTGACATGTTCACGACAACCTTCCATCCCATTTGAGCCGCCAGTTACAAAGCAAGAGACATCGCATGTCTGTTCTTCTGCAGCCAGATTCTGGTACACTTTGGGTAATTTTGGAGATCACCTTTTTCTCTGCCTCCTAATACCCCAAGAATGAACAACTTCGCTAGACCTCAGCGATTTGGTGTGCCAACCATTTAAGATTACCTCACTCAATTCCCTTCTCTCTTGCTTCTTCGTCAGCACCTGCACATGCAAAAAACCACAATGCTTGCTAAATCGGCCCTCCTCTTCTCCTGGTTCCTCTTCTCCATAGGAGGGATGGCCTGCCCCCCCTGCGTGCCTGTAGAAACCAACCCCCCCGGGGGTCCCCCCCATCAAAGAAAAGTAATGAAGCCCCCTCTTTTCCCAAAAAAGAGCCTCCCATGATGCATGCAGAATGGCCAATACCCCCCATATGCTCCTGACAAATCCCTCGTTTTTCTCTTTTCATTAAATGCAATAGATTTTGACCATGTGCTTCAATTGGAAAAGTCAAGAAGGCATGTGGCTTCTAAGGCTTACAAACTGGTGTATAATGAGGGCCGTGATTTTACATTGGCCAAAGGTCCATAGATAATGGAGCACAAGGGAACATTACATCCGTGATAAAAGGTAAATAGGCTCATCAATATAAGACTAGTCATAATATCCAAATCTCTCATCGAAGTGGGTAATACATAGCCAATATAGGATCCAATTAAGAGGTAATTACATTTAGCTGTGTGCACCAAAATAGCACTCTGTGAGGTAATTTGGAGGTTAAGGAAACCCCTTGCATGGGCGAGGTGGAACTTCCCCTCTACATTCAAGATGCTCTCTTCACAATTAAAGTGCTAGTGTGCGAAGATGAGGACCTCACTGAGCCTCTTGTCTTGGGTCAAGACTAGATCTATGACCATGCAGTCAACCTAAACCTAAGAAGTGGACTTCTTGAGGTCTCGGTAAATTAGAACCGCATTACAATTGAGTTAGGAAATGAAGCACTCAATGAACTAGGAAAGGCACAAACTCCTGGACCTTCTAGGATTACACATGAAGATGACGATGCTATTCTTGTCCAAAACTATGTGATGTAGAGGGATGATTGTCTCAACAAAGAATTCAAGGATATGATGGAACTCCCTTCTTTTCCAAAGGCCATAGGGACACGATAACCAAAGGCAAATCAAATGCAAAAGAAGCAGATGGCCTATGCTCGAAGCCAAAAGAAAGTACGAAGCACGATGTTTCAACCACCAAAACAAGTGTGGGTGTTGAAAGGCAACCAACTTGTTGCGTTCTAGTACCAACCACTGGCTCAACTTCATATTAGTGAGCAACCACATGACACTAATAAGAAGTCTTTCAAAATGTTTTCTACTAAAGTGAAGTCTATCTGGGTACTCAAGAAGTCGATGAAGGCTGACCCACAATCAAGAAAATTTTGGGTGCCTAAGGCTTGCTTGCGGGCTCAAGTGGCCACACAGAGACCACACCATGTACAACATGATTTGCGGGCTCAAGTGGCCACACAGAGACCACACCATGTACAACATGATTTACTCACTCGAACAGCTGATACCCACTCTTATTCGACACGCACAAACACATATTCACCCATGAGCATGAGCAAAATCACTTGTGAATGGGTCCCTAAAAAGCCTCATTTCAAAGAAGACACTCTCATAAAACCCCCCAGAGTCTCCAAAAAATCAAAACCAAAAGCCATCCACTATGTTTGGCAGCCCAAAGCTTGTAATAAACCCCCCAACCCCCATTTGTAAATTAATCTCCATCTACTAACTACAGCATCCTCACACTGCATCCTTCCATTTAGTTCATAGGACTCTTCATTCACTAACTGCACACAATCACCGAGCACTCTGTGACCTACTAACCTATCACTAATCTCATGTTAATGTTGTAATGGGGACAAAAATTGTTCTATCTTATCCTTTACAATGTTAACACATGCTTCTATATTCTCATAGAACTAGCAAACAAGAAGTAAGATGGCAGAAGTAGCAGGAACTAGCCCCCAAGCGGGGTCACGCGCCCAGATAGTGGACATTGAAAATCTTCCCCTCAAGACCCAATTAACTGGGAGACCCCAAGAACTCAGGGTAGTCCACGTGATCCCGATTCAGGACCCTCTGCAAGGGAATACCTCACAAGTTGGTAAGCATGCACACCGGTTCAGCGATGTTACAGGGCCTCTCGGAGAAGGTACTTACTTCTGGGAGGCAGAACTTGAATTCAATGAAAAGTGGGGAATATACCACTTCTTTACCCGTGAGTTAAAAAAATATCAGAACGCGGAAATAATGAGATTTGTATGGACCAAAGCAGGCTTGGATAGCTACTTTTCGGCACTCTTACCTAAGTCAAATTTCTTGCATTGCTCCTACCTGATCAGTACCATCACCCCTAGCAGAGCCAAGGGAGGTGATAGTACCTTTGTGCTTCCCTCATTAACGCCAGGTCATGAGCTAAAGAGATTTAAGCTTAGCCTCAACTTAGTAAGTGAGGCCTTGGACATGAAAGGTATGCATATTCCCACAGAGAAAGAGACATTGATTCCCGGAAGATTGAAGCACAAAGATCTTAACAAACTAAAGGATATGGTAGCTATGACACCACCTAAGCACGATCATGCAACACTTTGCCTTTCCTGCTCAACAATGCTTCACTATGACACCAAAAAGAATCTAGTTTAGCTTGTACCTCGTAGAAACAGAGAACCTCACACTCAATATACCCCATTGGATCATCGACCAAATCCACTTGGCATATATACGGTGGAATAAGAAACATAAGAATGTTCTTCATGGTTGTTGCGCGCTAACAAGGATCATTTACAAATGCTTAGCATATGATGTGCATATTCAAAGGGCACTGGTGTGGTCAAGAGCTCAGGAATTCTCGAGAAGGCCATCAACAATAGGGCCCCCATCTAAGAAAATGAGAGGAATAGTCCAACTACTGTGTGCACTGACAAGGAGTGCCACCCTCACACCAGAGGTGATGCCATCGCAAACAAGATGTGTCTGTCCATTTACTATTCGTTTACCCAAGTTGAGTGCAAAATGGCCCAGTCTTGTTTTCTCTCTGATCCCCTCTGACTTGGAATTCCCACAGGGCTACACTCTGGATGATTTAACAGATGAAGAAATATCCAAGATGATTAATGAGGCTAATCTTGAGACGAAGGAAGCACAGACCCGAGGACCACAACCAACCACAATGACTTTAGCTCCTACCTAACCTGAAGTAGTGGAAGTAGACAAAGATGAAGAAGAGACTGATGAAGAGGAGGCAGACGAGGAACACTACCACGAGCAAGAAGAAACTTCAGAGCTAGCAGGTGCCCCAGCCTACACAACGCAGATCAAAAGGTTGTATGAAACTATGAAAAGAGTCCAAGAGCACCACAAATTGTCATTGGAAACAGGAAAGATGCTGATAAGTCAAATGTTGGACAAAGAAGGGGTAGAGGATCAATTTATTGAGTCCCTAAATCTTCACGTGGATGCACTTGGACTGGATGAAGCCATTCATTTGGCTATGGCCTACATCAATCGTTTTGAGCAACGAGTGCCTACCCGCCCCCTTCGCTCTAGAAAGCACATCCACATAGATGTATCAGCACCAGGAGATACCACACAAAGGGAAGAACACCATGAGGCACCGCCATCACCACACTCTCCACCCCTCACTTCACAATTCACTCCTCCCCACAACACGACCACCCCAATTTCCACCACCACTACATATGTGATGGGAATTCCTCTTTCTTCAAGTACCCAACTTGGAGGGGTTACTATGTCCACCTTCACAACACTATTCATGAACATCACATCCACCCCACCCACTGTCCCCATCTACATGGTCACACGCACCTTTGACACCATGGAAACATCACCAGCAACAACACCACTCCCATCCGCCACACTACCACATCTCCCATACCCCCTCCACCCATATCACCTCTTGTGTCCACTTCATTCACTATCCCTTTCCCCTTCCCCATTCCCCCTGCATCATCTACCTCCCCAGCTTTCCTCAATGTAAATACTATGTTTTCTACATTACATCAATGTGTATATCAACTACAGAGCGAATATCAGACTCTAGAATATCACCATTGTCAAATAACTACGGACCACCAACAATTACAGAATCGGCTTGTAGCCTTAGAAGAAGAAAACGTTGACCTAAATTAACGTTACACTATGCTTGAGCACACCCACCAGACCCTACTGGAAGCTCCCTAGCCATCTGAATCTTCTGAAGTTAAAAAACTAACAGCTCTACTTGAACTTTATCAGTTAGAGAATGTCAAAGTCCATCGCAACCTGGCCTTACTCAGAAAAAACATGGCCACTGCCCTCGATGAGAATAAGCGATTGCAAAAAGAGAACAAGGAAAATCTAGAGGCAGCAATGGAAAGTTCCCCCTAGGAGATCGATCCAGAAAGATTCAATCCCTTCAGAGACTATGAAGACCATTCTTGAGAGCTATGCCGATCTTTTGGAAGCACATGATGAGATGGAAAAAGAACATGATACACTGCACCGCCAGCTAAGGGAGCAAGAAGAACAACCCAAGGTCATAGCATCAACTTCGGAAGAGGTAAAGGCACTAAAAGAATGGGTGGAAGAATTGCAAAGGGAACCACTTGAGTATGAATGACAACCCTCCCCAATTATCGAACCAGAAACAGACGAATTGGTGCCCATTGAAGTGGATGAAGCATATGAGGAACCTTATGTTCCTATGCCAATGCCAAGTGGCAAATAAACCGATGAAGGATTGGACAAACGAGAGGTAGAAGCCCCAGAATGGATGCAGACACCTCGAAAAAGCGGCCAATATGCACGATGATAGAGTGTTGGTACATATTGAATCAATGTCTAAGATTGAAGACACTATTATTAAATCAGAATACTTTCGATGCATGTCTCACCATCGATGGATAGGCACAAGTGATGATCAATACGTGCCCTACTATGTGCTCTTAGCAGACTATAATGCACAAATTCAACGACGATGTGGCAAGGCTCCAACCTTTACCACTCAATTCTGCCCCGATGATATCCTTGAGAGCGCTACACAAGGATCTTTTTTTCAACCTACCTGGCAGTTGCGACTCCTAGAAACTTACCTCGAGATGGTTCCAACTTGGAATAATGTGCCACTAATCCCTGTTATGCTCCTGTACTCAGAAGATGCACATAGCCTGACTTTGCCATCACTCTGAAGAATGTTAAAGGCTATGCAAAGTGGCTCAATTATGTATATCTTGCACCACCACGGGGACCAGCTATGGTGGCATACATGATCTCTACCATCCGCCACTAGGGATTCAAACTACGAAACATCCCAGATGTAATGGCACAGATGTGCATGAAGATATTCAAGTTGATGCTGGTTACCTTCACAACCTTCAAAAATATTAAAGATTTCCATTTCTCAGGAGTTGGATTCATAACTAGTAACCTCGACTTGGTATATGATATGAGTACAACCCCATGCATTCAGGTGATATATGCATGGCATGCATGCATTAAATACCTCCCAGCCTACTACAAGCAAATATTTGAGGAGATGTTCATCACAGGGTTCTGGGAATACCATTTTGAAATATTCATTCCTAGACCTTCACATCTCCAACTCTTTGCTATTATATAGCATACCTTACATTCAGATCAATTGTGTTTGCCACATTTGGACATTCCAGGTCCAGTTGATTGGGACACACTATTAATAGATTTAGCAAAGGGGTTGAGGCTAGCAGAGCACCACTTAGCTACTGATGTTATGGAATATTATGTGAAACGCTCAACCCAACAAGGGTCTGTCAAAGACGTCAGATGCGAGAGAGGGGTGAGTGTTGGCAGTGGTTAGGATATTCAAGGACTTACGAGATAAGGAAGACAACAAAGGGAATCAAAGCAGAGAGAAGGGCCAAGTAGACAAAGCAGTCAACAAAGATCCGGCAAATAGGCCATCCAAATTTTCCAACCAAAACCTTTTTAACAGTGATTTTCATCACTACATGAACATTGTAAATACCATTTTTGGTAGATTCGACTCCATTTTGCTCAAGCCAAGGAGTCCTCGAGCTTGAGGAGTAGTAGAAGTATCTATGTTCTAATTTTCATAATTTTTAGAGCTCGTTTGAGCCTCCAAAATAGCCTAGGAACCTAATTTTTAACTAGGCCAGACACTAGGCCTAGACAGGGCCAAAACTAGTCAAAAAATATAAAAAGAGATAAAGAGCTCTTTTTTTAGGTTAGCTTGTTGTAGAATTGAACTTGTATGAGAACCCTTTTGCAATAAAAGTTACTCCATTGTTCTCTCTCTTTGTTCTTGCCTTATGTGTGTGTGTGTGTATGTATGTGTGTGCATGTTTGTGTGCTTCTCACTCACACACTTGTGTCGTGACTTGTTCAAGGTCTTCATACCATCCTCATGTCTTCCTAGGTTGACATTAAAGGAGTTGCTACTCATCACTAAGCTACACATGGCTTTTGGGGAAAGCGGTTAGCCCATCACATTCCTAACCAAGAGGTTGTGAGTTCAATTCCTTACATTGGTATAAGAGCATAGGAAGTAGGCTTGGGCAAGGTGGAATGACCCAATGGCCTCTAAAAAAGGTGCTTGGACACTCTATCATGTGAAAAGGTAGGAATTGTGGAGGCGGCACTTTGAGCATTGGAACCAACAAAGAATGAAGTGTATCTCTCAATCCGTAGGTCGGATTGAGGCATATAAGATACCATTGAAAAGCTCTTAGAATGAAGATTCCAAATATACTGAGGTAGCTTTGATGTGTGAAGCCCGGGGGAAACCTTGGGTGGCACTTGATTGAGGGTTCAAGATACCAAACATGGGTGAGAACAAGGTTCAAGACTGAGGTTGAGAACAAGGGCTCAAGACACCAAGATTGTGAACAAGAAGGTTCAAGACACCAAGGTTGAGAGCAAGGGTTTAACATACCAAGGTTGTGAACAAGGTTCAAGAAACTGTGCGAGGTTGAGGACATCAATTCAAGGGCATCTAGGGAGTTCAAGGGACTGATCACTGAGGCTAGAGGGATACAAGAGGAGATCATTGAGGACAATGATTGGCCAAGGGGGGAAGAATGTAATAAAATTATAGGTAGGAGATGGTTGAACCACACCCTTCAAAGATAGGAGATGGTTGAACTACACCCTAAGAGAGAGGATTAGGAAGTAATCATCAACCATGGCTTTTGGGGCAAGTGGTTAGCCCATCACATTCCTAACCAAGAGGTTGTGAATTCAATTCCTTACACGCGAGAAGGCATGGAGAAAGCATGATTCACAAATGACCTCACATTGTTATTAAAATTGGTGTGAAGGTAGAAAAACTAGGTGAGTTTGCAAAACTATAACTTGCATCTTGTTTGACAACACTTATATATTCCAGATCCAAAATTTCAAGCAATTTTGTGTACTGTTCATACATGAAAACTGTGTTTTTTTTTAATCGAACTATCACATCATAGTGTGATAGCATTCAAGCAGAACTAATGTTTGTAGTGTTTTGCAGTGTTATGAATTGCTACAGAAATGGCAAAAGCAGATGGAATAGTCAACTTATGAGTGATAAGATGGACAAGAACAACTTCCATGCTTAGAGATTCTGTATTATGAATTTCCTAATGAGAAAAGGCTACTGGAAGTACATCAAAGGAGAGAACAAAAATTCTCTGCAATTACTAGAGAGGAATCAGATTGTGGACTAGTTTAGAGCATATGAGGAATGGCATCAAGGAGCACAAAAGGTAATGTCTTGCCTACCTGTTAGCATACAAGATAGCATGATTGGGCACATACAAGATGCCAAGACTCCAAAAGAGGCATAGAACAGTTTGGTCACATTATATGAGACTGTCAGGGGCACATCTTCATAATTGATTGTACTAAGGTTCATTTCGAGGGTTGGGAGAAGATTGAGTGTGAAGATCCTTTAAGGCCACAATTTTGTATAAATAAGGCTTCATTGTAATGAACAAATCCTCTTCATTTGCGTCACCAAACATGGCTAATGACGTTTTCTTATTTTCTTGATTTGTTAGTTAAAGTAGTTTTCTGATGTCATTAGAATATGTGTTGTAACTTCTGGTTCTTGATTGTAGGTTGTAGCTATGGCGACGACACACTCTCTCTCTCTCTCTCTCTCTCTCTCTCTCTCTCTCTCTCTCTCTCTCTCTCTCTCTCTCTCTCTCTCTCTCTCTCTCTCTCTCCTCTGTTGTAGAAGCGCAAGCTCTTGTTAAACACTGGCACCGTCTTCGTGTTCGACCCACAGGCCGCTCTACTGGTTGATGACTCCACCATTGATGGAAGCTTCTGCAGGAGACCATGCTGGCGACCCTCTTTCTTGCCTCAGTACAAGCTGAACGAGCAGAAAACTTTTCACATGACTACAGTCAATGTTCTTGGCTACCACACAATGCCTGCCCCGTTGCGATTTGTGCATCAATTGTGGCATCTAATACAATGCTTTTAGCAATCGGGTTCTAAACCAGTCTCAAGCGAGCAGACCCATGCGTCATGCGCACCTGATGGCTGCCCTTGCAAGCAATTGTACCATATGTTTTGTTCCATGGAGAGCACAAGTCCCATAACGTTAAAACTGCATGATTAATTTGTTGCATCTTTGTTGTATTGCAATTTTCACGCATTTTATGGTGCATGCAGATCACTATTCTATCGTGATTTCTCTTGGTTTCATCATACAATTATCTTCGCGTTGATGTACTAAGCTCCAATGTGATAATTCTATGTTGGTTTAACATGCCATTTGACTTGCAGTCATATCGGCTATACGTTGTATTTGACTATATCATGATGAGGGGTTTGCATCTCTTAATTACATTGGGGATTACATAATTTTGATTTGCAATCATCATAATTATCATGTTGCTTTTTTTCCTTTCCATTCCATGTTGATGTACTTATCTTGACATATATGCTGGTTACTTAATTTTCTTAAAGGGTATATGTTGCTCTAGCACAATGGTGAGAACCACGTTAAGAAGCTCCACCTCCTTAATGTCAATCCGTAGAAGAGATAGGAGTGATATGAAGATCGTGAATGTGAGATGAAGTGAGAGTGAGGTGAGAAACATAGAGATGCACACACACATACACACACACAACGAAGAGACAAGCAAGAGTTAATGGAAGGTGAGAAATCAACTCTATTACTCAAGAACACTCTTACAAGCTCAAGCTCACTCTAGCTCATACAAGTCTACACTAGCTAACCTCAAAAATGAGCTCTCTAGCTCTTTTTATAGATTCTAGACTAGTTTTGACCGGTTCACATCTAGTGACCGGCATAGTTAAAAAATAGGTCCTAAATGCTATTTGAAAGGGTAAATGATGTCTAAAAATAACCAAAATTGGTACGCTCATTCTAGCTAAGCTCCTCAAGCTCGAGGACTCCTCGGCTTGCACAAAATGGAGCTATAAATTAGAAAAAGGTTTTTTCTATGTTACATATGGTACAGAAGTGATAAAAATCACTATTGGAGGTTTTGAAAAGTATTTATAAAACATAATTCTTTGAAAAATGATTTGACTCACTCCCTACTATTTCTTTACATGCTTCGGCGTCTTCTATGCCTCTGACTACTGCCAACACCCCCCTCTCTCTCGCTTCTATCGTCAGCGACAGAACCTTGTTGTGAGGTCTATCGGATATAGTTCTGGAGTAGTTCCTGAGTGAGGGTATATTCTGATATGTGAATTCCTCGGGCTAGATCTTCCTCGAGTTTCTCCCAATCAATGGGTTGCGGTTCATCACATGGTGGGAGTCAATAGTGCATGGAATATACCATCTATTCACAGGCAAATAATTGAAGCAAATGCGTGGGCCTACGGATGAACACTTCTGAATGGTATTCCTAGAAACCGGTTGTGAACATTTCTTCGAAGGTTTGCTTGTAGCACATCCATAGGTATTTGATTCTGCAATGCCAGGCATAACACACCCGGAGCGATGGTGTTGTACTCATGTCATAAGCTAAATCGAGATTGCCATGCTCGAAACTCGGGGTGTTTACATGTGGTGCCTTGACGCGACGGAAGACTTTGAAAACCATCTGCATCATGTCAAATATCTTGACAGTCATGTGCATTGCTATATCGTCCATATGTTTTAAGCGAGGGAGCCAGTGGAAAATCGTTGCCATCATGTATCCAACTGTTGGTAGTCCTGTGGGTGGAGTGAAGTACGGGTAATTCATTGCTTGTTGTTCTGTACTTTAACAGCAAATGCCTTCCAGGAGCGACGATGTGGCATTGGTCCCCAACATGGGTTGTATTTTAAGTGTAGTGGTGCCTTAACCCAAGTACTCATCATCTCAGGATATTCTTGTAATAAATTCTTGCGCCAATCTAGTTGATAGATTTCTCCTCGCTGTGCATCGAGTGGCAAATCTTCTAGCTCAAACTGTGTCGCATGAGAGGGTTTTTTGCATGTTTCTTTTTCTATGGCTAACTGATATTCTGCCATTAACATAAAGTAAGGATTGTATTGTAGCTCATGCCCAGATATGTATCTGTGCGGGGCCAAATGAGCGAAATAAGGAGATTGTAAAATTCTTTCTTCAATCATTGCCATTGTGTGTAACTGTGCCTCTACCCTTGCTGAGTGGGTTGTTTCGAGTTCTTCAATCGTCTTCATCCATGCGGGAGTTGGAAGTTCGAAAGTCATCTGGCCTTCAGCCGTGACTCGTCCGCCTGGGATGGGTTGGGGTTCATATGCTTCTTCGAAAGTTTCTTCCACCGGAATGGTCACTGTTTCTTCCTCTGCTAGTAGTTCCAGTGGGAAGTCTGGTCTTGGGGGTGCTTCATACAGAGCTATCTGTGATTCAAGAGTGATACCTGAGCCCGTAAAGCGTTGAGTTCCTCTAAGATCTCAGGAGAAGGGTCCGCAGGAGTTGGTAGTCCTTGTTCTATTGGTGCTCTTAACTCGAGTAGTTTATGATCTTCTTTCAGCTTTTGATATTCCTCGTTCATGCTATCGTACTCATCTAACAATCTAACATGATCCTCTAGCAACATTTTCATAGATTCTGAGGGCACGGCCTTGAAACGACTGGGGCTTAATGGTTGGTCTGGCTGATCTAGAGCAGCTTCTAAATTTTCTCTGTTCTGTTCTTGTAAATGTTGGTTCTCTTCTTTCGCTGCTGCCAAGTGTCCTCTGAGTAAGCCCATGTTCCTGGTGAGCGTTGCATTGCGAATCGTCTGGGCCCTCAACAAGTTGTCTATGTCAGTGATGGCCTCTTTTGTCTTTTCTTCACGTTCTAGTTCCAGCTTGTGATAAGCCTCTCGGAGTTCTTGGTAGCGGGTATTTAGTGAGGCATTCTCGATGGTCAGTGAATTGAGCTGCGACTGTAGATCATTCATTGTCTGCTGCAGCGTCCGGTAATTATTGTCGAGAGATGCGAATTCATCTCTTACTTGAGTCATGCATGTGAACATCTATCGGAATGCAGTATCTACAGTGGGTGATAATATTAATGGTGTGCTAAGTGAAGATGCAGTGGGTGTAGATGCAAAGGGAATGGGGAATGGTGGTGGGAAAGTGGATGCCGTGGTTATTGTGGAAAAAAGTGAAGTGCCTAAATATGGTTGTGCCATGAATGAAGTGAGTGGTGGTGCGGTGGGTGGTGAGATATCCATGTCATTGGACGTGGTGTCAAGTGCAGTGACCATGAATAGTGGAGTGATCGTGGGTGCGTGTGTGGGTGTAAATACAGGTTTTATGAAGGTTGAAGAGTAATTTATAGTGGGGTTCTCTTGTATGCCTTGGTGGAAAGGGGAAAGAGGAATTACAGTAGGTCGGGGAGGTGAGACTGGAAAGAAAGTTAATGGGGGTGGAAATGGAAAAAGGTGTCTTGGAGGTGTGGGAAAGGATGGGAAGGATGGAGGGAGGAATGGACTAGATGGAAAGGTAGACGTCCTCGGAGGTAGACTAGGTTGAGTGCATGTGGACATGGTGAGAGGAATGGATGTGACAAGGGCTTCTGCTACTTCACTGTGGAAGGAGGTGGATGTTCTGGGAGAAGGGGGGTGTATGGGGGAGAGTGGATGGATGGGAGGTGAAAGAGGAGTAGTTGGGGTGGTAGGTACTTCGGTCACAGCGGTGGTATGTACAGTCGTAGGGTGGGGTGGGGAGTCGATGATAATGGTGTCTTCTGCCAATGAGCCTTCGGGGATGAGACGCGCTTCTCGTGCCTGTTGGGATGACTGAGCACCTGTCGGTACATGAATGTTTTTGCTTGGTTTAGTTAGTAAAGAACTCTGCGAGGGTCATACTACGGTAACGGTTTCCTCTGCAAATATCTTAATGCTTCGTTAGATCCCACTGATTTGAAAAGTTCCCTGAATCCTTTGATGTATACTTCTTCGAAACCGCATGAGATAAGTTCTTGTTCAATGAGTGCTTGGCTCTCTTCTTCAGATAACTTTTTACGTGCCCAAACTTTTTCCATAGTATGATACAACTTTTTGATGGCTAGTGTATAAGCTGCTGCTTCAAAGGTCTGATCTTCATGCGTACTGGTAGCACCCTCGGTGTCCGTTTGCTGTCCTTGTTCATCTATCTGTCCATGCTCTTGGGATTCATGAGTGCCCTCGCTGGCTTCATTGTCTCCATCGTCTTCATCTGTCTCTTTTCTTTCTTCCTCGGAACTAGATACTACTTGTCCTTGTGGTTGATCCGGGGGAGTGGTCGGGTAGCTTGGCCGTTCGTATTCTTGGGAGAAAATCTGGCCTTCAGACAACTGAAATTCATTGGAGAAAGCATCTGGCATTTCGAAATCAAATGTTGTATCTATGGATTCCGCTTCCATGTTGGGTATCGGAAAAGAAAAAGCTTCTGCACCAATAGTGGTGGGAGCTTCTGCTACTGTGGTGGTAGGTTCATGAATTGATGTTGGTTGTGAGGTAACCGCACTAGTAGTGCCTTCTCTAACGATAGGTCGTGATAAGCGTATGCGAATAGGTTGTACAATTGTAGGGGCCTCTGTCGGAGACTGTTCTAGAGAGGGTTGACGTGACGGTGATTCGGGAACCTGGAGGCATGGGATAGTACCTCTCATACGCTTTCCTGCTCGTCCTTTGCTAGCCTTCCTAGCTTTCTTTGTTGTCCCCTTCAATGCTTTCAACTCCTCACTCATCATTGCACGCTCGATTGGCAAGTCGTATGCCAAGCACATATATACAGTTCTCGTAAGAGCTCAACATCCATTGATTACCTTCTTTCTTTCCCATCTATGTTGTGCTAAGTATAGCTGATCAATGATCCAGCTTGCTAGGTCTACCGTTTGAGGTCCAGTACATGCTAAATAGAGTCCAAACCAGATACGCTTGTGGGGCATGGTGAATGGGTCCTGAGCAGGGAAAGCAAAGTGCTGCATGCATATCCTTAATGGCGTAGAGAATGCCGGTGTGATAGCAGAAATATCTTCCCATTTAGTAACATCCCCACGTTTCATAGGCTCTGGAATTAGCCTTTCTCACTCTGTCGGCATGTGGGTTCCATGTATCTTGATTGCAGCTCTAATCAAATTTTCGGACAGATAAAACTTCTTATATGGCATATCATTTACCAAAGACGGCAAAATGACTGTTCCTGGCAAATCTTTGTTCTCTGAAGCTGTCAATGTTATTACCAAGTAGTAACATCTGTAGAAATCTGGTTTAGGCAAAGGGTCACTGAAATACTATGTGAAGCCTGCTCTTGCCCAAACATGCGTTAAGTCTTCTGTGTTCTTTAGTCCTTCGAACTCTCTTGAGAAAAATTGGTCCTTGCCCCATGTACGGTTATCAAAAGTCAAATTGGCCTCAAAAATGAAATCTGCATCTGCCAATGGGCCTGCTAATCCTTGAAACCAATGTGAGTTACGATGAATCTTTTCAGTATATCCCCTAGGAGGATTGTCGATCGGCATGGGTCTAGAGAAACCTTGAAATTCTAGTGGTTGTGCCATCGGATTTGGTTCTGCAAGTAGTTCTCCAATATTTGCCATGGGTGCACTAGGGCCAGCTTCAGATGGTCCTTCTGCCTGCATGATGAATGATGCGAGCGTGTAGCGGATCTGCTACAAAAGATTAACACATTAGTATGGAAATTAATCATGATCCCATTAAAGTGAGACCGCAATCCCTTTCCATAATCGATGTGTAACCTGTGTAGCCGAGTGTTGTGATGTGGTTTATGGAATGATTGTTGCAAAACTAATGCAGGTCTCTAGACACCTACATGCTTCAGATGATGCATACATTTCTTGATGAGATGTTATTATAAATGATGTTGGGTTAGAGTGCGTGGATTTGTACAAGGTTCAGGTGTGGGTGAATTATTACAAGGGTCTTGTTTAGTCGACGTGGGAGTAATGTTAGATAAAGGGGTCAGAGAAGACATCTGGATACGTTTCGGTATCCACTTCCTAAGAGTTTCTGAGCGGGTGGAATGTTTCTTATGAGGGACAAAAGTTGAGATCGTATGTGGTGGGGTTAAAGGGTGAAGAGATTTTTGAGGGTTATATATTACATGGCTTGAGGATTGAGCTATGATACACTGTTTGGGTACCCAAATCTTCGTGGGTGTGGGTCGATTTGTAAGGTACTTCTTGGCGATCCAAATTTGTCGAATGCTCGTACTCTTAGAACAAGTTCAAAAAGGCTTTGGATATTGCTTTCGATTCTGCCATACCTTCTTCTTGTCATTGTCCGCATTGTTGAAATCTATCGATGGTTTCTGTCCTTTTGGCACCCATATTTGTTTCGTGCCTCTTGCTTTATGATACTAATACTGTTTCTTTCTTCCTTGTGTCATCTGATGTTGTCGTCAGTCTGGGTTCCTCTGTTGTGATTGACTCCTTTGTGGTTGAGGTTGATAGGTCGGATTGACACTCTGCTTTGGAAAAGAAGGGAGGTCCAACACTTGCAAAACCTGCCCATTAGGAAATGCTCTATTTTGTACTATTAATCTAGGCCAGTCCGTAGTAAGTGTGGAAGGATGGGCACTACAGGGTATCTTGCCCATGTGGCTGCTAATGCAGTCCACTTGACCTGCAATGGTCCCCATTTGTCCGCTCATGTAACCCACCTGACCACTGATTGTGTCCATTTGACCGGTGATGGTGTCCATCTGACCAAGCGGTTGGGTGGTTGCCCCTTCTAATTTGCAGGAAGCCCAAGGGAAAATCTCTTGACGTCCTTCAGATTGACAATTGTCCATCGCCAAGCCCGCGTGGGTTGGTGTAGACGTAACGTGACTTATCTGACCAAAGATCTTCCGGTCCTCCTTCGCATGTTGTTCATATGGTCTAGGGTTACGTACCTCAGGCAAACAGCCGTTAGGGAAGTCAAGCAATATCACTTGCTTCTGATTTAAGGTTCTAATCTGCAAGGAACCTTGTCTAAGATTTAGGTCCACTGAGTGATTGTATAGCCAATCTTGGCCAAGGATTAGGGGCTCTATCAGGTCCTTGTCATGGCACACTAGTACCTTCACTGTCATGGTCACGTCATGTATGAGGATAGGAAGGTCCACCTCGCCCATGCAAGGGGTTTCCATGCCTCCTAGCCTTATGAGGTATGCCTCCATTGGCCACATTTCTATCCCTGAGTGCTTATAGTGGGACCATCTAATCGCACTAGTCGCAGCACTTGAGTCAATTAAAGCCCTGAGCTCTTGGTAGGGGTTGTCTTGCTCTAGCCTGACCGTAATGAATGGTCTCTGATCCACCATGCTAGGATGGGTACTTGACTTTGCTTGACACATGGCCATGGGGTATCTGGATGTTGTTTCCAGATGGTTATAATGTTCTCTCCCTAGTCCTTGTCTTCGTAACTTCATGCACTTAATGTGTTCTATAGCTTCTGCCTGAGCTTCAGCTCGTATTCTATTTTCTTCCTCCTTATGCTTCTTTGCCAACGTGAGTCGTCTAAGCATATCCTCAGTAAGAGGTTCTTGATATAACTTGACTCTACAACCACTAATGTAATTAGGCATTATGTCTCCTTCTAAGGTAGCTAATTGTACTGCTCCACTTGTCGAGAGTCTGTTAATGATCATAGGTCCATAACCTTGCTTTTCTAACTTCCGTGCGTGTTGTTTAAGCATATATACTAGGACTAAATCTCCTTCTTTTAAGCCTTTATCCTTCACATGCACGTCAAAATATGCTTTTTGTCGCTTCTTTGCTGCATATATTCCTGCTGCTGCTTTCAGCGTGGTTTCTCCTAATCGTTCCAAGTCCATTATTCTTGCTGATAATTCATGGCCAGTCCACTGATGTTCCTGTGCAACCTTAAGGGTCGGTATTATGAAGTCCAAAGGAAGCACAACATTTTGACCAAAAACCATCTAAAAGGGAGTTGCATTGAGTACGGTCTTGTAGGCCACTCGATATGCCCAAACAGCATGGTGTAACTGTTTGTCCCAATCTGAACGTTTGTTGTTCACGAGTTTCATCAGTACGTTACAAAGGATCTTGTTAGTGCTTTCAGCTTGACCATTGGCCTGAGGATGATATGGTGCGGATTTCTTGTGGATCACCATAAAATCCTGTAACAAATATTCAATGACTTGGTTTAGAAAGTGAGTTCCTCGATCGCTCACTAACTCTATAGGCAATCTCTGCTTTGCATATAGGATACTGAGTTCAGTGACAAACATCACACCTCTTCACGTAGGTATGTGCATCCATGTGAAGAGTTGGCCACCAAAGACCTGCAAATAAAATTGTCTTGATCACCCAATCTGGTCCAAAGTGTCCTCATGCTACACCTTGGTGAGCAGTCTCCAAGATATTCAGATATTCACTCTCGTGGACGTAGAATCTAAGATACCCATCTTTTCCCCTTCTGTATAGATTATCTCCAATGAGAGTATAATCTAAAGCTTCTTGTTCTAAGCTCCTTTGTCTAGCCAATGTCATATCTTTAGGAAAGATTTTTGTCCTCAAAAAGGCTACTAAGGGTTCACTCCAATCTGGTACTAAAGATATTCGATAAAGATTAGCATGTTCCACTGGTGGTTTAGTGCGGCAGATTGGGCATTCTTCGCACATTCTATGGACATCAGCTTCCATAGTTGTCCAATATACTCCTCGTCTATGCAGAGTCTGCAATGTACGATGTTTTGAGTGATGTTGCTTTAATGCACCTACGTGTGCTAATTGCAACCAATTCACATGTTCTGATTCATCTACAAAACAAGCAAGAATCTTCTGATTATCTTGTTTATATATACTTCCTACTATTATTTGATATCTCTGAGACTTTGTAATCTCTCCTTCCTTGATCCTTATCCTAGGATTCTTGGGTCCATATGTGAGAATAGGGACAATAGGCTTAGCCCATTCTGGTACTATCTCAAGGTTAAACAAATATGCATCTGGTAATTCATCCGCTATTCCTTGAGGAGCTGCTCCTGAGGTTAGTCTCAAGAGGTGGTCAGCTCTAAGATGTGTCTTTCCTTTCCTGACTACTACCTCAAAGTCATACTCCATCAGTAATAGAAACCAATGTATCAGTCGTCTCGTGTTACATGGCTTATTGACTAAGTACAATAATGCTTGATGATCTGTAAAGATTTGAACTTATTCGCCAACAAATAGTGCATGAATTTCTTTACTGCGTAGATCATTCCTAATCCTTCTCGTTCCGTAGTGGTGTAATTTCTTTCTACTGCATTCAATTGTTTGCTCGCGTAAGCTATGGGGAGATCTAAATTGCCTTCATTCGTGGGTTGTGCTAACACACATCCTATGGCATAGTTGGATGCATCCACATGTACATGGAATGGCTTACTCCAATCTGGGGTTGTCAATATAGGTGCTGAGCACAAACGTCTTTTAGGTTCATTGAATGAATTCTCACATTCATCTGTCCATTCAAACTTAGTCAAAAGAGAATACAAAGGCTTGGCTATGATTGCATACATGTGTATGAATCATCTATAATAACCACAATGTCCCATAAATTCTTATACCTCTTTTACGTTGTTTGGCCTAGGTAGATTTGCAATTATCTTCACTTTTTCTTCATCTGTCGAAATTCCATTCTTTGACACAATGTGTCCTATAATTTTGCCTTGTTTGACCATGAAAACGCATTTTTCTAGGTTCAAACAAACCTGATATTCTCGACATTTGTCAAATACTTGTCTTAACTCTGGGATATGAGTCTACCTCATATTCGAATGAGCACATAGGTCATCAACATAAACTTCCAAATTCTTGTGTAAGAATACCTTAAAAACATGATACATGAGTCGTTGGAGAGTGGCGGGTGCATTTGTTAGGCCAAATGGCATCACACAAAATGCAAATATGCCCCATTCTGTGGCAAAAGCCGTCTTGTGTTGATCTTCTGGAGCAATGGCTACTTGATTATAGCCTGAGAAACCATCAAGAAAGTTGTAGACTTCCTTGCCCGCAACTCTTTCCAATAAATGTTCCGTGATAGGAAGAGGATAACTGTCTCTAATCGTGGTGGCATTAACGTTTTTAAGGTTAATACACACACACAATTCTCCATTCTTCTTTGGCACAACCACAATGGGGGATACCCATTCAGTATACTCAATTTTGCAAATGAATCTTGCTTCTATCAAACGATCTATCTCTTCTTTAATCTTCACGGCGTAGTTATCATTATACGTGTATGGTTTCTATTTTGTAGGTTTCGCATCTGGAGTCATAAAAATTCTATGAGAACATATATCCGGGTCTACTCCTTTCAGGTCTTTGTAACTCCAAGCGAACACATCTCTATATTCGTGCAATAGGGCAACTAATTCTTCTTCTTCTTCCATCATCAAATCATGCCCTATGTAGGTACATTTCTCTTCTTCTCCTTCTATGGCCACTATTATTTTTTTGTATTCTCTCGATTATCATATACTTCTTCGACGTCAGCTTTTCTGTTAGGCATTCGTACCATGATTCGTCTATCTTCTATTTCATATTTCTCGAAGTTCTCGGGAACCTCAAACAAAGATCCTTCTTCTTCTGACATGGTTTCTTTCTTCTTCCTTTTCTTTCCTTCACTCTTGGTGGTCACTTGTGTGGCTAATCTTACCTCATTGATAATTTCCTAGTGTCTCTGAGGGTGAGTTTCTACCTCGTAATTCCTCTTCTGATGCAAAAGGAGGGTCCATAATAATTGACTCTAGATCAAAATCACTCGCATCCTCGAATGCATCAATGCTAGGTTCACATTCTTCAATAATCGAATCACACATGATTGGCTCTATTGTGAAAACTGAGATGTCATAGCCATCCTCATCACAGTGGGGTGTCCATTGTTCTTCATTGATGGCTACATCCATGGTTGCTAGGATTTCTACCCAACCATGAGGCTCGAATTCTTCGTCCGGAAATACTACAGGTGCGTAAGCTGGGTCTTGAAGAGTTCGTGGATGTTGTTCTGCACCTAAGGCCTTGGATTCTAACTGTTCTTCCTCTTGTTTTGCTACTTTACACATCCATAAATGAGTGTCCTCCTGCAACCATGAGGGGTCCGATTCCAATGAGTGTATCGATTCCGTTTCTACGTGTGCCTTATGGATGGTATTCCATTGTATTGGGGGTACATCTCGATGTGAATAGTCTTTAAGATTGACTTTAGTAGTCACTCTCAAATGTTTCAAGTACAAAGAATTAGTTCCCCAATCTTGTACAATTTGCAACTGACGCATGAATGGTCGTCCTAAAATCATCTCGTAAGCATGATTTTTTGCAAAATCCCAAATGGCGAAAGTATGCTCAAATTCTACACCACAAGTGGTGAGAGATATGCCTTCTAGTAAGCCTAATGGTTTTTCTATATGTCCATCGGCCATTTGTAGCTTCATCCTGGTAGGTCTTAATGCTGGCTTACCCCAACGTTTCCATAAAGCGGTGGTAGTGATGGCTACTCCGGCTCCTGAATCTAAGATGGCTTTGGTGGTGTAGCCCTGATGGGTTATTGGAAGATAAGTGTTACCTTCCTCTCCTTCGCTTACATCTCTGATTCTCTCTATGGGTATCTCTGGTACCTTCTTGTGTGTTCCTATCTGTGAGGGAGTAGTAGCAAGCTCAGGGAATTGATTTGCTACATGTTTCCACAATTCTGGTTTTACCTTCAACAACTCCTCTAGAGTGAGATTACATTGTACTTTGGTATTGTTGATCACTTCCGTGTTTCTAGGGATCACTGATTCTTCATTCCTCACTATTATTGTGGGTGCTCTCATACTAATAGACTTCGCTTCCCAAGGTCCTATGAACTGAGGTAATTCTTGTAAAGAAATGGATTCAAAACCTGTGTGTTCACTCAGTTGTTCTTCCTCTACATCATCGTAAATAGAGGGAATGTCTTGGGGAAATTGCTCTTGCAAGTCATCTATTTCTTGAATAGGAGGATGGGTTCCTTGTTCTTTTCTCCACCTCTTCTTGGAATCTCTCAAAAATTTATGTGAATACCTATGTATGGAAGACAAGTTGTCTTCACACTCTGTGTTGGGTACTTGAGACAGTGATGGTGCATTCCTTTCCTGTGTCTCTGGGAGAGGGTTCCTATGCTGATCCTTTTTCTCTTTGCTATCAATCAAGTATTCTAGCCTCTCCATTAGTCCTTGAAAGTGTAATTCAGGTTTTTCCATGTTATTCCAATTGAGGTATCTAGAGGCTTCAAACTTAGCTTGTGCTAATTCTACCATCTTCATACAAAGTTTCATTCTCTCAATTTCTAAGTCTGCTCGAGGGTAATTCTTACTCATTTCAGCTATCTGAGGTCCTTCTTTTAATCTAGCTTGATACGCATGAAACATCATGTCTAGGTTTTCCGATATGGGTTCTACTAAAACTGATCCTGATTTCTGAGCTAGGTTCTCTTGATTCAATTCTTGTGAAGTCAATTTTGGCTCTAGATTCCTTGAGACTTCCTTCAATTCTGTTATCCTCTTACTCCACTTTCTCTTAATTCTTTCTCTAGAATCTTTCCAAGATTTCGTCTTCTTACTGCTAGATTCTCCAACTTCACTAGTTCCAGCTACTTTCTCTTGATTAAGTTGTTGGTTCTGTAGCAGCACCTGGGCTCTTGTTATAGCTTGGATAGGCACGTATGTAGGGTTGGATCCATCTGCGTTGTTTACAATACCTATCATGTTGATTGGTGTCACGTTTGAAGCATTAGCAGGGTTCTTAGGACAATCTTTGATTATGTGCTCTTTACCACAATCGGCACAAAAGCCTTGTATGTTATAATACTGAGATTGTCCTGATATAGGAGCATGTGGACAATCCTTTATGAAGTGATCTCCTTGGCACCTAAAGCATGGTCCTCTAGGGACATGTGGTCTTTGTTGTCTTAATTGGGGCCGTGGATTAGGGTTCATGTACATCACGTTAGCGTAGTCGGGCTCCCAACTAGGTTCTAATGGTGGATTATCGTATTGATATGTCTCCACGTGTTCTGGTGACTCTGTGTAGTACGCAGGTGGACTATCTGCATGAGTAGAGTCAAAACTATTTGAATTCGAGTCACTTTCTGTGATCAAAGGTGAAGAAGGCACTAAAGCCCTATTGAGGTTCTCTTCTGCAAGCATTTAACTGAGATGACATTAACTGGTGGGGGTGGCTGCTGAGTTAAAATAGGTTGAGGTCTCTGTTGAGCCTGATAAGTATAGTTCTATGGAGGCCTATAGTAATGAGGCTGAGTATTGTATTGACCTTGATACCTACCTGGTTGTGCGTATGCTTGCGGGTAGTTCTGTCTTACTGCTTGTTTGGTATATGGGAAGTCTTGAGCTGTATGATTCGTGTATCTTCTCTCGATCGTACAGTATTGGACACTAGGGTTGGCTTGTGGTTGTGTCACATTGGGACACACATTTGTCATATGATCACCACCACAGGTGTAACAACGCTTGTTTGTTGTTAACCTAGGCATCTGTTTACTAGAAACTCCTAGTTTCTGGGCCACTTTTTCTGGTGGGTCCTCTATCGAGCTAGACAATTTTGTGGATGTTAGAGAGGAACAATCTGAGTCCTTATAAACCTTTGAGAGTTCCAACTCGTCTCCTAAGTTATCTTCAATGTCTATGCAAATTCTTACGCACTGCTCTAGCATTCTGGGTTCCTTCAAGTACACATAGGAGCGTAGTTTAGAGCTCAACAGGCCATCTAAAAACAATGGCACTTGCTTGGCATGTGAGGGTAACTCTTGCATTGGACATCTTTCCACATATTGTCTAAACCTACGTCTTGCCAGTCTAATTGTTTCTTGAGGGGTCTGTTTGAAACTATGAATCAATGAAGACGTGTCATGTCTGATTCCACTTTTAGAGAATTCAGTGATGAATGACTCTAAAAAGTGATGGATATCTCTAAACTCCCTTTGTTGCAATGCTCAAGACCACGTTAAAGCGGTATTCTTTAACGTTAGCCCAAAAGCGTTATATTGCGTGAACATATCTTCTACTTGCTCTACTCTTAGCACTTCCTTAAATTCTGCGACATAGGGATCTCCTATCCCATCAAAGTCGTTTTTCATGGACTTTACTAACTGAGTGGGTCTTAATATTCTTGTGTGTTCACGTGGTCTAGGTAGAGGAAAATCATCTCTACCACCTGGTATTCTAGGTTCTCTTTGTCTATCCACTCTGTCCGTGTCCATGGTGGTTCTCTCTCTCCCTATGGGATGATTGAAACTTACTTCCGGTATTTCTTTGTTCTTCTCTCTTTGATTACCATGGGCTGAGGATGCTCCTATCCCTTGTTGGCTCGCGTTTACGTTCGCTCGTGATGGAGGGAATACTAGCTCACCTCTCCATGTGTAGGTATTTCTTGCATCGTCTGGTACCCCAAATACTCTTTTTGAAGTTTCATCCAGGTATACAACCTTTCTAGGTGTATCCGGGTCCTTGAACTCATATATCATGATGGAGCCTACCTCACTAGGTTGTTCCGTTCTATACCTCCAAAATGCATTGTGAGTTTCTTTATTCACAAACAATTCTATGCTCCTGTTGTCCTGAGGGATCCACTCTGGGATTAGTACTCTTATCAGTACAGATTTCCCTCTAGGTGTTCTAGGTTCCTCTAATGGTTCTTTTCCTTGGGCTCTTGCTTCTGTCTCTAACTGAATTACGCCAAACTCGTTGGTATAACTTGGTTGAGTACTTAAGATGTACATCCTTCCTTCCTTGTCTATGTACGCGTCTCTCTCAAATTTCACCACTGGACGTTCCAATCCAATGGGTTGATCAGGATTATGCATTTGCACCACTTGTCTTCGCAAACCATCCTCATAGATGCGAGCACCTAATCGGTTGGTTCGGAGAAATTCCAATTGAGTCCTATAGGGTCCTTCAGGTGTTTCTAAATATGCTACGTTTGACCCTCCTTCTGGTTTTTCCGTACTAAACGCCATTTCTGATTCACTCGTATCTAAGCTTAATTCCTAGGGATAACTATTATTCAATTGTTGTGCCCACCATCATGCAGTAGTGCCTACACTTGCTTCTGATGATCTAAGGCTTCGTCGGTCTAACTTACCTATATGTTTGCCCGATCTAAGGTTCATGAATTTACTTCGCGGCACTTCTCTGATCCTCAATGGTTCTTTGTTTTTTTAATTGCTTATTTCTTTTTAAATGTCTTTAAGTTCTTGTTTTGTTTAACTGTATGCGTCAGGAATCGACTTACCGTGGTACTTTTGAGTTCTCATTCCCTCAAACTTAGGTTCTTTTTCCTTTAGGTTTTCGTATCACACACCTTTACTTTAGTCTTGGACTTCGAAAAAATTAATCTCTTGCACTTGAGGCGTTCCTATCGTCGTTAATCCATAATGCTAACGTTTAGCCTAAGCTAAGAATTGGCTGAGGGGGTTGATTAATCTTCCAACCTCAAGTCAGCTGCTTTGGTCGCTCTGATGCCCAAGAAGCCACGCTTCCCAAGCCCTTCACTGCCTTGCTTTGAGTGTCCTTGATTGCCCTTGCTAGACCTGGAAAAATCCAATATTAGACCAGTTCTCAAAACTCAAAAGTTGAAACCCTAAAAAAGCGTTTGGGATGGACAATCGCGATGGTCTGATTATCACAATGGTTTGGGACCGTCCCGATGGTCTAGGTGAACCGTCGCGATTGTCCACCAAAATGCAAATTTTGCAAATGCGACAATGGATTCCTATATGCGCAAGGGTCGCCTATACGGTGGTGAACTCGCTTACCTCAAATTCCGAACTTGGCAGACCATCGCGATGGTTTGACACAGTCGGCATTTTCTAACAGAAAGTGATTTTCTTACCTTTTTGCAGCTTTCCTGATGCTCTGGAGCACTGTACCTGGAAGAAAACTCAAAAACACAGTAGCACATGCAATCACAAAAGCTCTCTCTCTCTCTCGCATGCACAAATGAGGGGAAATGAGGAGAATGGGTGGATATGGTGAATTTTCTGATTTTTTTAGAGTGGAAGATGATGATGCGGTGATGAAGATGGAGTGTGGAGGAGGTGAAAAACACAAAAAACTAAGTAAAAACAACAACAAAAACTGAAATTTTTACCTTCCAACGCCACTTCTTGCTATACTCTTACCATCACACATTCGTCCTAGACTCGATCCTTGGCAACGGCGCCAAATTTGGTGTTGCTCTAGCACAATGGTGAGAACCACGTTAAGAAGCTCCACCTCCTTAATGTCAATCCGCGGAAGAGATAGGAGTGATATGAAGATCGTGAATGTGAGATGAAGTGAGAGTGAAGGTGAGAAGCATAGAGATGCACACACACATACACACACACAATGAAGAGACAAGCAAGACACAATGGAAGGTGAGAAATCAACTCTATTACTCAAGAACACTCTTACAAGCTCAAGCTCACTCTAGCTCATACAAGTCTACACTAGCTAATCTCAAAAATGAGCTCTCTGGCTCTTTTTATAGATTCTAGAATAGTTTTGACCGGTTTCACATCTAGTGATCGGCATAGTTAAAAAATAGGTCCTAGATGCTATTTGAAAGGATAAACGATGTCTAAAAATAACCAAAATTGGTACGCTCATTCTACCTAAGCTCCTCAATCTCAAAGACTCCTCGGCTTGCACAAAATGGAGCTATAAATTACAAAAAGGGTTTTTCTATGTTACATATGGTACAGAAGTGATAAAAATCACTGTTGGAGGTTTTGAAAAGTATTTATAAAACATAATTCTTTGAAAAATGATTCGACTAACTCCGTGCTCTGTCTTTACATGCTTCCGTGTCTTCTATGCCTCTGACTACTGCCAACAGTACAGCTCATAAAAAATCACTTGAACTACTATTTGGAGCACTTACTGACGACAAATTTTGCGGTCCTTGGCATTCTTGGAGTCTACTACCTAGTGCTGCACTTATGTTATGTCTTGTGTGCATAAAGGTTATGTTTTAGATTTTCTTATGAGATTGTTAGTCGGCCGCCGAGTGAGACAAATGTAATGAATGTCGGATGTAACGGAGTTCCTTGAATTACGCGCGAAAAGTTGGTACGCGCATCTTGTAAAGGTTATATAAAGAAATGTAAGAAGAATGGTCGAGAGAGACATTTTTTTCCGGCAATTGTCAGATGGTTCGCCTTGATATTTGTCAGAATATTGTTACACTATTGTGAGGTTCTGAGTATTGTTAGTGTTGATTTTTGTTCTGTTTGCCTCTTCTATATATACTGAAGTTCATTGTAAAGAATGTTAAGTGACGAATTATGTGTCTGAGTATTGGTTCCGTATATGCTCTTCAATCGTCGAAAAGTACCCTGAGTCAGTCTGAGTAGTTATATTACTGTGTGATTTGATTTGACAACTTAATACACTGTTGAGTATGTTCTATTTGTTTTACTGAACTTGTTGCATTCGGTGATGAGGACGGACTAGTATTTTCGGTAACGTAAGCTTTTAGTTGAGATCGCTATAAAGTGTTGTGTCAAACGAATCTATCAATTAAAGTATTGTCTCTGGTTGATTACTACTGTGAAATCGGTATCCCAGACTACTGCTCTGTTCCAATAGCAGGTTAGTCTGGAGAGTTCGATATGCAGAAATATAGAGATCAAATGTTGTTAGTTACTGCTAGTAACTGAGCTAAGACGCGTATACATGTTTTGGATGTTGTGTTGAATAATTGGGAAAAGAGTACAGGGCCTCTGTCTAACAGACCCCTACCACTCCCAAGAACCCATGTTGTTTTCGGTGACGATACTAAAAGTTTAACACAGTTTACGGTGAATCACTGTTTTACGTTAATATTTGTTCGGTAACGATTTTGGCTAGACAGTAACACAGCGTTACCGTTACTATTTCTCTTAACACTTGGTGCCGTCTGTGGGAAGGTGGCATCAAGATTGTCAGTCGTCTGTCAGAATTCGATTATCGTTCGATTGGCAGTAGCAACAGAACCAGATTGTTGCAAACTGTTCCGTTAGTAATACTACATGATTACTACAAAAGATGATACATGCCAGTTACTCGATCCGGTGAAACGTATCCCAAGAACCATCAGTCTGGAGTACTAAAGCCAACTTTGGGAGGTAGAAGTACAACTAGGACTGACCCAGTTGTCAAGAAAGTTAAGAATGTTAAAACTGATTCCGGTCATATTCCTGTGGAACCTGTTACGCCTCTGGTACATTCTGGTACTATTTCGGCACAATCTGTCGAAGAGATAGTAATTCCAGAATCTACCAAGACACAATGGGAATCTAGTTCAACAATCTTGGAAAAAGATTCAGATTCATCTACGATTAGAAACACTCTAGTCAAAGAAATCGGCGAAGGTGAAAAATGCCGAATTTGGGCATAATTTCGGTTCATTCCGGTGAAAATTTGGTAAGAGAATCACAGTTTTCCGGTGACAATTTAGCATTTTCTACTGAATCCTCAGTCCAATCACCGCGCTTGAAAGCAAGTTCCCATACACTGGACATCAAGGAGGAAGGAAGGCTGTTCGAAACAGAGATTCGAAGCATATCAAGCAAGATAATCACACCGGAAAGTGCACCATCCGACGATACAAATTTCGGTAGTTCAGATATTCCGGCCCAAGATACAGAAGAAAGGTATAATACAGTCACGATGAACCGACAACAACAGCAACAACAGTTATGCCCACCCAGGCCACCTCCAACGGGAGTGACATACACGAAGTTTGGTGGATTCCCAGGAGATGATCCGGATGCTCACGTACGCACTTTCGAGATAAGTTACGCAGTTCTCAACCATCCACCGGATCAGGCCTACAAAGCCATTGTCTTCCAATCTACACTTGTTAATGAAGCAGCTAGATGGCTTACAGAATATGATATTAATCATTTTGGCACCTACGAAGCAGTACGAGATGCTTTTCTGCAGCGATTCAGGCTAAAAAAGAATCTAGCAGAAATTTTTGATTATTTGCAGAATAACAGACAGAAGGCAAACCAAACCGTACAGGAGTATGCTACTCTCTTCAAAACACACTTAAGGCAGCTACCACCAACCCACGCTAACTTGCCAGATGACGTTATCACTCAGTGGTTCATCAATGGCTTGGTTCCACAACTTAAGCAGATCATGATCATAAGATGTGTCGGAGCCATGTCCCTCGATGCAGTCATTGCAATGACTCTGCAACTAGAACACAAAGTCGGTGGATTTACAGAAGATCTGCAATGGTTAAAAGCAAACAAAATTGTTGCAAAAGATATAACTAGACAAGTATACTGCAACACATGCAAAAATTCAGGACATACCAGTGCCAATTGCGCACTTAATCAGACATTCTGCGTTATCTGCAACATTGCCGGACACACCATCAAAAATTGCGCATACAACGCTAGAGTGCAGGGAACACTGACTGTCAATGCAATCATCCAAGAACAAGGGCAGCCAGCCAACCACTATGTGCCTCCACAAATGAGAAACAACTAGCAGCAAGGATATCGAAATTACTGAGGACAGAGGAATAACAACTATAATCCAAACCGCTGGCAGAACGGACCACCATCGGAAAATCCCAATTTACCACCACCACGCTGCCATTTTTGTGGTGAATTTGGACATATTAGGAGATTTTGTAAGGATGCAGCTGAGTATGATCAAAGGAAGAAGGAACGTCAAAATCCAATGGCCAACATGGTAAAAATCACACCGGTGGAGACACAGGCTGCTGCAGTCCAGACCCATTCCGATAAACAACTGCAAACGACAGCAGAAATATTTGAACCAGGGATACGTGAACAACACAGAATGTACAACAAAGCTAGTCAGTGGACCACAGCAGAACCACCAGTCTTTCCAGAGCCTATTCCGGTAACCCAGCCCTCATTAACGAAGGAAGAAACACAACAAAGGGAGTTAGCAGCAGGAACATCATCAACAGCAGATACATCACCAATCGTAGACACCTCCGCATCAGCAAAGGCATCAACTTCAACATCAGTAGAGTCTGTCAATCAATCTCAACAGGCTTGGGAAATCCTATCTAAGGCATCTATCACTTTGCCTCTGGGCCAACTACTGGAATTAGTACCTGGAATTCGCCAACAGTTCCAACAACAGTTTAGTCCGGTGCCTTCTTGTATTCCAATAACAGCAGCAGTTCAACCGGAACCTAATTCTACGGTTGATCATTCAGTTCCCTTGATTACAGTATTGTATAAGAATAATAAGATTACGCAGGTATTAATTGATGGAGGCTCCGGTGTTAACATTGCAATTGCGGCATTATGCAAAAGATTAGGATGGAACAAAATCGAACCAGTTCAATTTTTTGTCAGAATGGCAGATCAATCAAGAGTCCATCCCGTAGGACTTGTGCAAAATGTACCCATCACTTTACAAGGTACGACCTTTAAAATGACCTTTGTTATACTAGATTTTTCGGAATCCTCTTTGGATTACAACCTTCTTTTCAGCCGACCTTGGCTGAAGCATGCGAAGGTAATACAGGACTGGTCTGCACAAGAGCTTACGTTTAAAGATGCCAATCATAGATATGTGGTAAAATTAGATGCTATACAACCTTGCGAGCTACATGCTAGACCGTATTTTGTTGATATATTTAGGTAGTGATGTGTGTGAACACTCTAGGACCGTCGGGGCACTTTTTTCCCTCTTTAGGAGGTTTTTTTCCCCCGGCTTGTATATACGCCTATTGCCCTAATGGGCTACTTATCTTTGTACATTCTCTAGTAATACATTCAGTCTTGTGTGTTGTGCTCCAAGCTTCTTCTTCTTCCTTGTGCTGTTCGCGTGCTTCCGCAGACGTCTAACTCCAACAATTGGTATCAGAGCAGGTCGTTGCTTCTTCTAGGGCGCCGTCGACACTCCTCCGTTTGCAGTCTCAGATTCGCACAAAATTTGGTGAGCATACTCAGGGTGTTTCCGAGATCAAAACAGCTTTGCTGTGTGGTGCCGAAATCACGATCTGAGCTCGTTTCGGCCTCCGAACGCACTATCGCAGTGCTTGTGCAGGCTATTTCATCCTTTTGTGCCAAAGGTATATACCAGTTTCTGTTCGCCAGTTTAAGCGTCTCGAAGTCTGCTACAGGTCTAGCAAAACTCGTGTGGGCAGTTCTGTTCAACTTTTTGAGATACAGTCAATTTTCTGCATCAAGGTATTTTAGTCACCGGCCATGGCTGAAAGCAGTGATGTATTCCGTATGTTGGCTGTTGAGGATAAGTTGGATGGTACCAACTACCCATTATGGGCTTATATGATGCGACATGTACTGGTTGCAAAAGGATTGTGGAACATTGTGCAGGGTGTTGAAAGACGTCCTGTTACACCTGTAACGACAGGTACTGCAAATACAGGTGTTGGAGCTGATGAAGATGGTGTCGAAGATGATATTCCGCAGATTCCTGTTCGTGCTGCTGTTTCTGTTGCACCTACTGCAGAGCAGATTCGTTGGGATGGCAGAGATGCCCAGGCACATGCATTGATAGCTTTGTCTGTCAAGCGTGCCATTATTCCTCACATTCGCTCTTGCAGAACAGCAAAGGATGCTTGGGATACACTTACCACTTTGTACCAGGCTAGGAATGAGGCTCGTGTTGCTTACCTCCGAAAACAGTTGGAGAGTGAGCACATGAATGAAGGTGATTCGATGGACAGTTTTCTTACAAAGATCAAAGACCTGAAGGAACAATTGATTTCTGCTGATGAGGTTATACCAGATAGCTCACTTGTGCAGACCGTTCTGAATGGCCTTCCTGATTCATATCAGAGTTTTGCCTCTACTCTTCGATTGATGATGAAAGGCAATCCGAATGCCTTGTCATTTGAGGAATTAGTCTCTGTTCTGTTGCAGGAAGATCAGTCCAGGCAGAACAGGTCCATTATGCGTGTTGCAGATCAAGCTTTCCTGGCTAGTCAGAAGGGCAAAGGAAAATGGAGCTCTTCTACTAGTAAGCAGAAATCTGCAAATGCTGCACAATCGAAGAACCAGGATAAAGATGAGAAGAAATCAGAAAAGCAGAAATTGTTCTGCAAGTACTGTAAAGGAAATGATCATATTATAAAGAACTGTCCAAAACTGGCTACTAAAGAGGCAAAGAAGAAAGAGGCTGGAATGGTTGTTGCAGAGGCCTCTACACCAAAAACAGAGTCTGCAAATCTTGTGCAGGAAGAAGAATGGGCGTTTACTACTGTCTGCAGTTTTGACCCATCTTCTCATGATCAGTGCATGTCTGCAGTAGACTCAGATGTTTGGTACTTTGACAGTGGGGCAACCAAACATATTACCTCGCAGCGCAGTTTCTTCTCTTCACTCGAGCCTGCCCCTACAGGGAATACTGTCACATGCGCCAATAACTCCTCTTATCCTGTTATGGGAGTTGGTAAGATCATTCTGACTACTGCTGATGGTAGTTCTTTCACTTTGTCAGATGCTTTATTTGTGCCAGGGATCAAAAAGAACCTGTTATTAGTTTCTGCATTAGCCAAGATTGGCTTGGTTGTGAAATTCGTTGATGACAGGTGTACAGTCCATGATCTCTCAAATGGCGATGTGATTATTGCTTCTGGCATTTTATGTCGTGGGCTGTATAAGCTCATAGACTATGAAAGATCTGTGAATGATTCGGCATGTGCAGTTCATGATTCTCAGGCTATGTCAGATGCAAAGCTTTGGCATGCACGCTTTGGTCATCTGAATTTTGCTAGCTTGTTACGCCTGCAGAAATCTGAAATGGTGTCCTCTTTGCCCAAACTTGAGGCACCTGGAAAACATGTTTGTGAAGGCTGTATTTTGGGCAAAATGCAGCGTTCTTCCTTTCCAAAAGATGGTTCAGTTCGGGCTATGCAGAAATTGCAGCTTGTACATAGTGATGTCTGTGGTCCTATGCAGACACCCTCTTTTGGAAATTACCTTTACTTCGTGACTTTCATTGATGATTTTTCCAGGCATGCATGGGTATATCCACTCAAAGCAAAGTCCGAAGTGTTCATGTGCTTCAAACAGTTTTTGGTTTTGGCTGAAAATCTGTCAGCATGTAAAATGGGCACCCTCCGTTCTGATCGAGGGGGGGAATATATGTCTTCAGATTTTAATGCATTTCTGGCTGAACGTGGGATAAAACACCAGTGTACAGTGCCGTATACACCTCAACAGAATGGAGTTGCTGAACGAAAGAACAGGTCACTCATGGAGATGGCGAGGTGCATGGTCAAAAGTCAGGCTTTACCACATAGTTTCTGGCTTGAGACTGTCATGTGTGCAGCATATGTACTGAACAGGTGTCCCACCAAAGCGTTGCAGTCTATCACTCCATATGAGGCTTGGCATGACCGCAAGCCATCTGTTGCTCATCTGCGTGTTTTTGGTTGTTTGGCATATGCATTAGTGCCTGAACAACATCGCAGAAAATTGGATGATAAGGCAGTAAAATGTATTTTTGTTGGGTACAGTTCTGAAAGTAAAGGCTATCGTCTGTATCATCCACAGACTAAACGCATTCTGGTTAGCCGTGATGTTGTCTTTGTGGAAGATGCTATTCAGCCATTGCTTTCATGTACTAAGGAGACATCTGTTAGCTCCAAAGACATGTATGATACTTTGATGCCTCTTTTTACAGGTGGACAGGCTAGCGCTGGTCCCAATGAGGCAACTTCTCAGCCTTTGTAGGTTTCATATGATGATGCAGATCATTCCATTTCTGATGCAGATTTACATGATGCACTTGTTGATGAGAGAGCTGATATTGAACAGGCAAAAACTATGCCAAAATGGCTGGTGCAGACTTTGCGTGACAGCAAATTAGATGCACCTTTGTCATATCGTACTCGTTCAGGCTCTCATAGTACCTCCTTTGCATCAGATTGCTATGCTATGGCTGCATCTAGTCTCTGTGATGAGAATGAGCCTATTTCTTTTGATGAAGCACAAAATTCAGAAAATTGGAAGGCTGCTATGCAATCTGAATATGATGCTATAATGAAGAATGGTACATGGTCTTTATGTGACTTGCCTCCTGGCAAGAAGGCCATTGGCACTAAGTGGGTATACAAGCTGAAGCGTAAACCTGATGGTACAGTTGACAGGTATAAGGCTAGGCTTGTTGCAAAGGGTTATGCACAGGAAAGAGGCATTGATTTTGATGAGACCTTTGCACCTACATGCCGTATGACTACTGTTCGGAGCATTTGTGCACTTGCAGCCCATCATGGTTGGAATGTACATCAGTTGGACATTAAAACAGCATTTCTGAATGGTGACTTGCATGAAGAAGTGTATGTTTTTCAGCCCCGTGGCTTTGTGCAGAAAGGGCATGAAAACCAGGTGTGCAGGTTAAAGAAGGCGTTATATGGTTTAAAGCAAGCACCACGTGCTTGGTATGAGAAAATACATGCCTATCTGATTGCACATGGTTTTGAGAACAGTCCAACTGAAAGCACCTTATATGTTAAGCGTGCTAATGATGTGCTTCTGATCATTGTTGTCTATGTAGACGACATGCTGCTCACTGGTCCTCTTGAGAAGCATATTGCTGATTTCAAGGCTGATTTGCATGCCTCATTTGAGATGTCTGATTTGGGGCATTTGCATCACTATTTGGGCATTCAGTTTATGCAAGTTGATGGTGGAATGGCTTTGTGTCAAACGAAATATATTGACACATTATTGCAGCGTTTTGGCCTTGAAGACTGTAAGCCTATTGCCACTCCTATGGAGACAGGTTTACGATTGAGTCTTCATGATGCTGGAGATGCATTTGATGCTGTTCTCTATCAGCAGGCTGTTGGATGCTTGATTTACTTATGCATTACTCGGCCAGATATTCAGTTTGCTGTCTCACAGATGAGCAGGTTTATGCATTGCCCAGGAGTCACGCATTGGAAAGCGGTTAAGCGCATCTTTCGCTACTTGAGTGGTACTCGGCTACTTGGGTTGTTTTATCCCAAGGGGGGATCACTACCGCCAGATTTGCATGCTTTTTCTGACTCAGATTGGGCTGGTTGCTATGACACTCGTGTGTCCACCAGTGGTTTTTGCTTCATGCTTGGTAGCTCATGTATATCTTGGTTGAGCAAGAAGCAGCCTACTGTGGCCACTTCCAGTTGTGAGGCTGAGTATAGGGCAGCTTTCACAGCGACTGTTGAGTGTGTGTGGCTCAGACGCCTTATGGCTGATTTGGGTGTTGGCCAGTCTTCTGCCACCACCATCTTCACTGACAGTCAGAGCGCATTGGCAGTTGCGAGGAACCCTGTGTTCCATGCTCGCACTAAGCACATTGAGGTGCATTATCACTATGTCAGGGAGAGGTTCTCTGCTGGGGAGATCAACTTGGCATATGTGCCCACGCAGGAGAACATTGCAGACCTTTTCACGAAGGCTCTGCCTAGGGAGAAGTTTGAAGCTTTCCGCAAAGCTTTGGGCTTACTTCCTTTTGTGGAGTGATTTCCACATAGCTCGGCACTTCCTTATACATGAGTGCCAGCTCCTTGTTCACCGCATCACTCCCAAGGGGGATTTGTTGATATATTTAGGTAGTGATGTGTGTGAACACTCTAGGACCGTCGGGGCACTTTTTTCCCTCTTTAGGAGGTTTTTTCCCCCGGCTTGTATATACGCCTATTGCCCTAATGGGCTACTTATCTTTGTACATTCTCTAGTAATACATTCAGTCTTGTGTGTTGTGCTCCAAGCTTCTTCTTCTTCCTTGTGCTGTTCGCGTGCTTCCGCAGACGTCTAACTCCAACATATTTTGCTGAACCAGTCCATATACTAGATGGATTATCAGACAATGAAGAAGAAGAGTTTCTGAAGAATAATGCTGATTTAATTTCCTTAGGAACTATTGATCTACAGACCGTTGTAGATAATTGGAATGCTTCAGTTTGTACAGTAATACCCGTCACAGAAGAGGCTAAGAAGGAAGACATTGTCTCGACACATGACAATGAACTGCAGCAACTCTTTAAACCAACAGACAACACGGAGAAGATCAGCTGATCACTTACAATTTAGGAGATGAAGATCATCCGCGTCCTGTAAAGATAAAGCAAAACTTACCGGAAACATTTCAAGTAGGCTTAATCCAGCTACTACGAGAATTCACCGACGTCTTTGCATGGGACTACAAAGACATGAAAGGATTGGACCCCCGTATCTACCAGCACAGGGTCATGCTGAAGCCAGAATCAAGACCGATAAAGCAAACCAGCTACCGGATGAATCCCCATTATGCATCTCAGGTAAAGGCAGAACTGGATAGGTTATTAAAAGTCGGATTCATCGTACTAGTAGAGCATGCTGAATGGATCTCTCCAATTGTGATTGTGCCTAAGAAAAACAAGCAATTGAGAATCTGTGTAGATTACCGAAAATTAAATGCAGCAACCGTACCGGATCCTTTTCCAATCCCCTTTTTGGATACCATGCTTGATAGTGTAGCAGGTCACAAGATGTATTCATTCCTAGATGGATACAGTGGCTACAACCAAAGTGAGAATGGCCGAAGAAGATATACCAAAAACTGCATTTATTACCAACTGGTGTGTCTTTTGTACGGTAATGTGGTTTGGATTAAGAAACGCACCAAGCACATTTCAAAGATGTATGCAGGAGATATTTTCTCCTTATCTCACTTCATTTATGCAAGTATATCTCGACGATTTTTCAATTTTTGGTAAGATGATAGCACACCTGTTCCATTTACGGTGCTGTTTTTAGAAATGTAGAGAGTATAGACTCTACTTGAACCCAAACAAATCAGTGTTTGCGATCTCATGTGGCAAATTACTTGGCCACATTGTATTTGCACAAGGTATCCAAGTAGATCCAGATAAAATTTTGGCAGTATTAGAAGCTCCGGTGCCAGCTTCTCCAAAAGAAGTTATGCGCTTTATGGGCCAAGTACGGTGGCATGGAAGGCACTTACGGTGGCTTGCTCATTTGGCTATACCACTAAACAAGCTAATCAGCAAAACACCTCGACAATTTGAATGGACCCAAGAATGCCACATAGCCTTTGATCGTTTAAAGCATTTATTAACACAAGTTCCTATCTTACAACCGCCGAACTGGGATCACCCATTTCATGTATTTGTTGATGCTTCAGATATAGCAATAGGAAGTGTGTTGATGCAACAAATTGATAAATGGTTCAGACCAGTGTATTATGCAAGTCGAAGATTAGCGCCTGCTGAAAAGAATTACTCTATAACAGAAAGAGAATGTCTAGGGCTAGTATATTCGATCAAGAAATTCAGACATTACTTGCTAGGCCGTAAATTTACATTTCATGTAGATCATGCTGCACTTGTCTATCTAGTTCGGCAACAGCATCTAGGTGGTCAATTGGCGCGATGGGTCTTACTCTTGCAAGAATTCGATTACGAAGTCATTCACCGGCCAGGCAGTTCACATGCCTTAGCAGATTTTTTATCCCGCTTAGATTCCGGTGAAGCTCCGGTGGGCATAGATGACACGACACCCGCGATTTATGTATCAGAACCAATTAATGAAGATTCTGCAGACCCACCTATCCCATTTTCATATTATGATCAGATCTTGATCTTTCTCACTGATGGTTGCCTTCCATCTCAGACTTCTAGCGCAGTACGCAGGAAAATTGCAGTCTTTAGCCGCCGATTTCGGTTAATTACTGGAGAACTATATTATGTAGATCACACCGGAATCCTACTTCGCTGTATTCCACCGCATGAAGTTAATTCAGTTATTACTTTGGCCCACTCAATTCCTTCCGGTGGTCATTTTGCAGCAAACTTAACTCACCGGAAAATTCTGCAGAGTGGTCTCTGGTGGCCAACAATGTACAGAGATATCTCACAGTTTGTCAAACAATGTGATACATGTCAAAGATCTGGTCACCCTTTGCAACGTCATCTTTTTCCTCTGCAACCCATCTTACCACTGGAACCTTTCCAGAAGTGGGGCCTAGATTTTATCGATCCAACTACACCTCCAGCAGTCTACAGTAACAACCGTTACATACTGACCTTCACAGACTATGCAACCAGATGGGCAGAAGCCTGGGCTTTACGGTCTGCTACAGCCGTTACAGTAGCAAAGTGTCTGCTAACCGATGTCTTTCCACGTTTTGGCTTACCACTGGAAATTGTCTCAGATCAAGGCACTCATTTTGTAAACAATTTAATGAAGGCACTTACACAGTCGTTCCAGGTCACACATAAATTTAGTTCTCCTTATTATCCTCGAGCCAATGGATTGGCCGAAAGTACAAACAAATCTCTACTGAATATCCTTCGAAAATTGATCATGGAATCACCGGAAAGATGGGATCAACTGCTACCTACAGTGTTATGGGCATACCAGACTACCTACAAGGTAACAACAGGATTGACACCTTTCAAATTAGCTTATGGCTTAGAAGCAATAGTACCAATGGAGATAGTTATACCAAGTTTACGAGTAGCCATTACCCAGAAACTACTACCGAAAGACTCACTGTCATTTTGGTTGGACACACTCAGAGAGTTAGACGAGCACCGATGGCTCAGTTTTTTAACCATGCACGAAGTTCAACTAAGACAGGCAAGGATGCACGATCGAAACCTGAAGACTCCAGTGTTTTCGGTAGGACAGCTTGTACTTTTCTATAACGCAAAGTCAAATAGATCCGCAGGCAAATTCAAATTACGGGCCCTTACAAGATCTCAGAGCAAATCGGTCCAGCAACTTTTTGGTTGACTACGTTGACCGGAAATCCACTTCCAAAAGCAATCAACGGCTCGAAGCTGCGATCGTATCAAAGCACTACTAGTCCGCATTAAATCATTCGGTGGTGGACCACTTTTTTTTTTTTAGCTTTTGCTTTTTACTTTTCATTCTGTTCTTTCTTTTCTTTTTTAAATAGCCGTGTTTTGTCATAAGCCACCCTCCTTACCAATTACTCAAGCATGCACGCCAAATTAAAAACAATATCATTCCAGCACTGCACAATGATAACCATCACTTCCTACCTCCCCCCACTGTAATATCTGTACTTAAGCGTGTCCGTGTGCTGTGTCCTGTGTATTCGTGTTTGCGTGCGCAATGGAAGCGTTGGCGAACTACATAGCTTTCTGTGATGGTATCCCTACCGAGGTAGGAGAATACCTGCGTATCCGAGGGTTGGCCAACTTCGTTGAGCTGCCTTGGCACTCAGTGGAAGCCCATCCCTTCTTCGCACAAATTATCCTAACCATCGCCCAATCTCCCATCACCGAACGACAATGGCTCTTCCCCTCCCTACCATCTAGAACCGTAATAACCTTCCAGGCCTTCGCCGAAGCCTTCTGCCTCACTCCACAAGGCCGCGAGAATGGCCCAAGTATCCCGGTAGCCCGCATGACCGAACTTTTCCCCCGCCATTCATCGAACGAATACGCCATTCTCTGCCGCCCTGAACCTGAAAGAACTGCATTACAATTCTTAGTCGCAATCCTTAACCTCCAAAAATGCACCTACGGTATCTCCCACCCATTCTATTCCGCCATCGACCTTGCCGCACGAGAACCCGTTAATTTCGCCTCATTTTTCTTTCACCGAATCCATAAGGAGTGCGTCGCCATAGTGAAACAAGTCAACAAAGGAACCACCCCTCGATCCAGACTTCCCCACATCCTTTCTTTTTTCTTCCCAACCATACTCGCCGCTCAACCACCACAACGAGGACCAGTTTTAAGGCACGAAGAGTCAGTTCAACTACTAGAAGATGAGGAAGAAGAAGATGAAGAAGAGCTCAATCGGTTGTTCCGCCGGAAACGTATCAGAATTAGCTCCTCAGAAAGTGAAGCACAAGGCTCAGCCGGAAAAGATAATGATGACGATAAAGACGAAGAGAAGAACGAAGAGGAGACATTCCACGATACAACTACATCAATGCATAACGAATCATCGGCAGAACAACAAGAACAACAGGATCAAGCAGAAACAGAATCAATCTCGACCGAAAAAGAATCAGAGCAACAGAAAAATGAGTAGCAATCTCATCAAGGACACTTCATTGAGCTTTATTAAATTTTTCTACCGAGATTGATGGCACATTTGTTTCTTGCCAACTCACTCATCCGTAGACATTAGGATTTTCCTTATGTACTGTTCTTTATATATTGCACTTGTTGTATTCTTATTTTAGGTCATTCTTGTACATTCCTTTTATGTAATAGAAGAAGATCATTCTTCCTTGCCTCAATCTCTGTGTATGCTCCTCTTTGAGTGTGAGAGTATGTGTGGGCTCTCTTCCTTATCTCCTTCTTCGTGACAAACACCACATGAGAAATTCTAATGGGAGTATCTTTGATCAGTCCCACCGGTTGCACTTAGGATTGGTCAGCCATTAGTACAAAGAATGGGGCAGGCGCAATACTATTCCAACCCATCTGTGTGCATGTAGTCGTTGAAGCAATGTTAATGCTCAATCTACCATCAATCAAAACCTTAGGAATAGCTTTATTTTTATACCATATTGCAATGGTGGGAACTGCATAATCCACTACTCTATCTGGGACATCTTTGGCCATATTGATCATCGATTCCGAACTTGAGGTGAGTGAATATTTCCTCTAAAATTGCTTTAATAATGTGCCCTTGAAAGCCAAAATGAGTTCCAACAATGCTCCTAGTAATAATTTAATGTGTGAATTCTGTAGTAATTGACAAGAGATACCTTCCTCAAAAGCTATCAAATTCATATCATTCTGGTTGTGTTCTTTCGAAGTCATCTAGGTCCAAAATCTAGTACCAAGATCTTGGTCCATAAGAGTTAACTTCTGAGTATCCAAAACTGTGAACTCTGCTAACTGTTCCAAGTTTTTCCCTTCTTGTCTAGCTCTACTAGTGTCTTGGGCTAGTATATTATGTAAAATTTTCATACTTATTTTACTATGTTGGCTTTTACTATGAATTACTTCTAGGATAGGTTTAGGGTCCATGTAATGAGGTGGGTACTCTTGAGCCCACTGAACTGATTTCTTCAGTCTTTGCTTTTGCTCAGTTGGAGTAGGATGATCTAGTTGTTGTGGGTTCTAGTATTTGTGCCGCGACCTTCTAACAACCGCTACTGATGGATCCAAATATTCCAAACTTACAACCTAAGCCATAGGTGCTTTGAGTTTGGCTTCATTTTTTGTCTGATCATACTCCTTAGCTTCTTTGCATTCAAACCTCTTATGTCCATACTACAGGCAAAATTGACACTACGCAGGTCGATTTTTGAAATTGTCTAGTCCATGTGATCTCAATTGACATCCTCGTCCATATTCTTGAAAGTTTGGGCGGGAAAATTTTCGTTGGTCAAGAAACTGTTCTGAGTTGGTATACAATGTCTATCCAAATAACCTTACATCGTGACTCTCTAGCCATTGTGTGGATTGAATCTGGGGTATATAGCCTATCAAGTTACCTTTTCATAGAGGGGATTCTACTTGTGTCGAGACCACTAGTGTGCTTCTTGTGTTAAATATGCATTCCTCTAGACTGTGATTACTCTTGTTATAGATGGGACAAAATACCTAATTGAGCAATCAAATGTAATGTGGCCCACATTCCTACACTGTAAGCAATACAAGTGTTGAGTGAGATTTGTACTTTTCTTCGTAATTGGGTTGATCTTTTCATAGCCTAGAGTGGCCAATCATATTTTGCAATCGGATCTTGTCACTAGATCGATTATTTCATCTAGTGTCCATGTTTTCTCCAATGTATACATGTAATTTTCTCCTTAATAGCTAGTTGTAGTCCCTCCATGAAGAATTCCTAGAGCATCTCTTCGGAGGGACATTTATCTATAGGGAACTGTCTCATCATGGATCTAAAGTCCGATGCATATTGGTCTATCATCCCTTTTTGCATCATGTACTATAGAGTAGCATACAGTTCGAGAATGCTTTTGGCAGTTCGAAATTGTTCTAGGAAAGCCTCCTTTAACTCATCATACAATGAAAAATGGTCAGGGGAGTGATTAATGATCCATTTAACTACATCTCCTACCAGAGTAGCTTGGAATACCTAAGATTTATATGGTCATCATCTTGTAGACATCGATGATTGTAGAAATATAGGTTTTTTAATATGCACACATGCACATCTGGATCTTCATCAATTCTCCCATAAAAGTGGGTATAATTCAGCCTTAGAGGTTGGTTTTGGTATGCCATTGGCTCTTGAAACTCCTGTAAGATACTGAGCTGAGTAGAAGGAACTAGGGCTAAAGCCAATTCCGGTGGGGGTTCACTGTCGTCACTCTGGTCTGAATTCCTGGGTAATCTTCTTCCTATTGTTGGCCCTGCTCGTCATACTCGTTGGATTCCCCTTGCCATGAGGCTTTAGCTAACTTCTTGTCTCTCCACTCAAATATCCAATCCTACAAGAGTTTCAAAGGTAGCACTCCATTTTCAACCCTGTACAACAATTCTTTCGAAATACTAGCTGCCTCCGCAATTGAAATATCTTCAAGATGTAATGTTGCTAAAGTCTGCTACTACATTCGTCCAAATACGCATGACCATAATTAATTTTTAGGTGCTCCTTACTACTCTTCAATGGCATCAAATCAAGCAACATGGCATCTTAGAACCAACCCCATCCCATTGTGGTCACCAAATGTTTATTCATTACTTGCTCTATCAGAACACAACACTAAATTCCAAAGGTAGGTTATCGCAAGGGGGATTATGACTATATTATTGCAATCATAACATGCATTTATGTTCCTTAAATTAACTTCACACATTGGTTGTTTTCGAAAAATTTGCAATACACAGAGACTCAGAGTATCTCTTGAAAACAGATAATCATTAGAGGGAATGTATGTGCAGAATACTTATTTATTATAGATATATTTTGCTTACACTTTTGGATCTTTTACATTTCCATTTATCACTCCATGCTTTCATATTTCTATAGTACAAAGCTTCATATGATGGACTTTCCAGTATCACTGTTTTGCACATAGAGATACTTTCAAATATCACCGTATCGAACTACACCATTCTTCTCTCTGTAATCTCTCTACATCGTTTTGTATTTTGGAGATAATGAATATCCGGTTTTTCCAGACTCGCGAAAACTATTGAGGTATCCATATGAATATTCCCCTTTTCCTATTACACTAGTATTAGAGATTACCTATGATATATAGAAGATAGCTCTCTTATTCCTTTCCTCCCAATACTTCATCATCTTCAATTCTTGATTGGTGATCTCTGAAGCTTGAGGATCCACATTGGGCTTATCTTGATCTGCACACATAATACACCATAAAAATTTTCTCATGAGGTAGTTCATGACCCTAAACGTCCATGGTTGGCAGTTGTCTTCGTCAAACAACTCCACTTTTTGACTTGGATCTACCATAATGAATGGGAAATTAGGATTACACTAAAAATTACATCTTATCCTTGATGTCCAATCTTTTGTGTCTTTCTCCTAGAGTCTTCAAAGGATTTTTCCTACTCTAATACCAATTGATAGAATTTAATCCCTCAGAATTGCACACTAGAAGTGAAATGAACCCAATACCTAGGTCCCTTCATACACCTTTTCTATCACCCTAGAACAAAACTCTAATTCACCTTCCTTACACTCATCCAAATCACCTATATTTTTAGAGACACTTATAATGGTTTATATGATTTCCAACAAGCTATAGAGAACCTCAAATGGATCTCTTAGGTCAATCAACAATTATGTACAAGATAGACTATGAAGAGATGTAGGATATGCAAAAATTAGGGTTATAGAGATACACAAATTTCTCAGCACATAAAAGTGATTTCAAGAAGCCCTTTTAAGGAAGTAAGACTCATATATAAGCTATAGAATGCACCTTAAATCTATTGAATTGGATATGTACACAACAAGTTACAACTATTATAAGCAAACTATGTCTATATCTACAAGAGACTAGAGGGAGTGTGGGCTTGATAGCTCCTTTGCATTTTGTCTAGCTTGGACTACTATGTTTCAGCTCTTTGATCCTTTGATGACTCTCTCCTTGAGCCTCCTTGAGTATATGCCTCTTGGTCTTCAATGACCTACATGACTTATATGCGTTTGATGACTCTTCACCTTTTTTATAGCATTTGGATGCCTCTCCCAACTTTGCCATCACCTTAGGACTGCCTTGCCTAACCTAGACCAACCTTAAGACTACCCTAAGTGATTTGAGTTGTGTGTTTTGCTCCACATTAAGGTCTTTTGATCCCTTTATCCACGGAAATCTTGCATAGTTAACACTTTCAACAGAATGTAGCTACGACCTAGCTTCTCATGAGTAAAGTATGTCGATAGTGGGGCAACCAAATATATTACCTTGTAGTGCAATTTCTTCAATTCACTTGAGCCTACCCCTATAGGGAATACTCTCACATGTGCAAACCACTTCTCATATCCTATAATGGGAGTTGGTAAGATCATTTTGATTAGTGTTGATGGTAGTTCTTTCACATTGTCAAATGCATTGTATGTGCTAGGTATCAAGAAAAATTTGTTGTTAATTTCAGCATTTGCCAAGATTGGCTAGGTATCAAGAAAAATTTGTTGTTAATTTCAGCATTTGCCAAGATTGGCTTGGTTGTCGCATTTGTTGATGATAGGTGCATAGTTCATGATCTTTCAAATGGTAGTGTCATTATTGCTTCTAGCATTTTATGTTGTGGGTTGTACAAGCTCATAGACTATGCAAAATCTATGCATGCTTCAACATAGTTCAAGATTCTCAAGCTATCTCAGATGGAAAGCTTTGGCATGCAGGCTCTAGTCATCTGAATTATGCTAATTTGCTATGCCTGCAAAAATTTGATATGGTGTCCTCTGCTCAAACTTGAGGCACCTTGTAAACATGTATGTGAGGGTTGTAGTTTGGTCAAAATGCATCATTCTTTCTTAAACATGGTTCGGTTAGAGCTACTCATAAATTGTAGCTTCTTCATAGTAATGTCTTCAGTCTTATGTAGAAAACTTCTTTTGAGAACTACCTTTTAGCCTTGATTTCCAAGATTTTGTTTCCTTCTCTATTGAAGGAGAGTCCAACAAAAAGAAAAGAAGAAGAAAACCAAGAAAGAAGCTTCACTAAAGATGACATATCTAAAGACATATCTCTGCAAGAAGCCCCACAGGGGCACACAACAGGGGGAGAGTGTTGCAGAGCAAAGAAGAGCAAAGAGGAACTTGAAGAAAAAGCATGAGAATCAAGTGAAAAGACTCACCATTGGATGCGTCTTCTCGAGAACTTTGAAAGGAATCCCCTATTCACTATATTCAGAGTTCAGAGCTGAGAGAAAAGCTTGATTTACTGTTGACTACTATTCCAAGTGTCACGATACCATAGCTAACCTTGAAAACTTGATTGTGATGGAATTATACTTATTTATACTCTGTGAAACTTCATTTGCATGGACCATTATTTGAATGCATGTCTTCATACACTCGGCTAGGTCTTGATACTCCTTGGATTGATAATTAAAGCATGAGTCCCCACTATATGCACTTGAGGGGGATTGAGGTATAGTCTCTTTCTCCACAAGTTCATAAGTCGGTACTTAGGTACACACGATTTTTGAAATCGTTGCCGGGGAGAGTCGAATCAAACCGAGGTATTCATGTGATGGTGAGAAGCACTTATCATTGAAGTGAGTAGAGGAGCTGTGAAATTCTCTTATTTGGTAAGTCACTGTCATCCGCACTTACTACTTCTCACTTTTGAAGTGTGTGTAGTGAGTTGATATTTTAGGGAAGTGAGTGGAGAGAGGAGTTAGAGTAGGTAGTAGGTAAGTGAGAAGACTAGGAAGATAGGGTTAGTTTCCAAGTTTGTTCTTTCATCTTTTTTAGTTAGGTGCATCTCATAAGTATAAAAGCCAAAAAACACATCTTTTTCAATTTACTTGTTCTCAAGCAAGTATCGAGAGAGAGAACCTGGATGTCGGATATCGTGAGTGGAGACTAAAGAGTTTGGAGAAACATAGAGCAAGTGGGGGTGTAGAAGAGCTGGAGAATAGCTTTCAAGGTGAGCACATCAAATCCCTACCCTCAACATCCACTTAAGTCAAAGCAACGTAGCAAAACGACCTATGTTAAGTGTCATAAGGGGTTATCCAAAGGCTGAGAAGATTTTTTTTATGTGATTCAGCCACTTGACAGGGGGGAGACAAGCACTGGGATCATCCTCATTAAGTTGAAAGTCAAATTTACTTGCTCAAATTAGAAAAAATTGCAAGTGTCATGATCTCCCATGGTTGAGTGTCGTGACATTTAGGTGTCATGATCTCCCGTGGTTGAGTGTCGCGATATTTACCCTTGTCGAGTATCATGGTTGAATCGCGACATTAGACAAGTGTCGAGTATTGTGGTTGCATCGCGACATTTGACAAGTGTCGAGTATCATAGTTGCATCGCGACATTTGATAAGTTTCAAGTATCGTGGTTGCATCGCGACATTTGACAAGTGTCGAGTATCGTGGTTGCATCGTGACATTTGACAAGTGTCGAGTATCGTGGTTGCATCACGACATTTGACAAGTGTTGAGTATCGTGGTTGCATCATGACATTTGACAAGTGTGGAGTATCGTGGTTGCATCGCGACATTTGATATCGTGGTTGCATTGCAACATTTGACAAGTGTCGGATATCGTGATTCTACAAGTGTCAAATATTGTGGACCTGCTATCGTGATAATTGGTAGGTGTCAGTTTCTTGGAGACCTGAGTTGCGATATTTGTCTAGTGTTGAGTGTCGTGTGTTGAGCCAGTGTCAGGTGTCATGTAGGGAGATTTTTAGATACTTTCGTGGGAAATTCCAACTCAATAAAATATTTCATACAACTCTAAGATTTAGCAAAGAGCATTGGGAGCTGGAAGTTGTCTAAACTCAATTAGAGCTCTTAAGTGAATGAACCTAAGATCTGAGAAAACCCTAGGGAGCCGAAGAAGTGTAATCTCTTTTATGGGAAGTGTAGCTGAACCGAGTATTCATTTGCATTACTCTGAAACCTTGAGTGAGTGCGAGGAGGAAACCCTTATGGCCTCAGAGGACATGCAGAATTCTGTACCAATAGTTCAAATGATGTCAATTATCGAAGGAGAGTATCGAACATCTTTAGAATATGTGAGCACAAAGCAATGTGGTTTACCCATTTACCTAGATGGACTAAACAGATCAATGGCTAGGCTGAAGAAAGCTATAGATGCTTACATAGTGCATAGGCCTGTTGTTAAGTACACAGGAGGATTCTATATGGACAAAATAGAGATTATGTATGTTGTCACAAAGCACCCTGACAACATCAATGAACCAAGGGAAGAGGGCAATACCCACAACCTTAATGAAGAAGGGCATGAGGAACAGGTATCGACCCCTAGAGGGAAGTCCATTGTAACGTGGGTTTGAGAGGGGACCTAATTCCCCAAGAGGATTCCCTGATGGATGTCTATCTAGTCAATGGAATGGAGTATCTACTTAGAAACAACTCTTCGTTCTGGGAAGAGGCTACCAATCCAGCTACCATTTATGAGTTACGAGACCCTGAACTCCCCACTCATATTACGTAATGGGACAAAAATCAGATGTTGGAGATAGACGTCTGCGGAAGCATGCAAACGGCACAAGGAAGAAGAAGAAGCTTGGAGCACAAACACACAATACTGAATGTATTACTAGAGAATGTACAAAAGATAAGTAGCCCATTAGGGCAATAGGCGTATATACAAGCCGGGGGAAAAAAACCTCCTAAAGAGGGAAAAAAGTGCCCGGCACTCCTAGAGTGTTCACACACATCACTACCTAAATATATCAACAAATCCCCCCTAGGAGTGATGCGGTGAACAAGGAGCTGGCACTCATGTATAAGGAAGTGCCAAGCTATGTGGAAATCACTCCACAAAAGGAAGTAAGCTCAAAGCTTTGCGGAAAGCTTCAAACTTCTCCCTAGGCAGAGCCTTCGTGAAAAGGTTTGCAATGTTCTCCTGCGTGGGCACATATGCCAAGCTGATCTCCCCAGCAGAGAACCTCTCCCTGACATAGTGATAATGCACCTCAATGTGCTTAGTGCGAGCATGGAACACAGGGTTCCTCGCAACTGCCAATGCGCTCTGACTGTCAGTGAAGATGGTGGTGGCAGAAGACTGGCCAACACCCAAATCAGCCATAAGGTGTCTGAGCCACACACACTCAACAGTCGTTGTGAAAGCTGCCCTATACTCAGCCTCACAACTGGAAGTGGCCATAGTAGGCTGCTTCTTGCTCAACCAAGATATACATGAGCTACCAAGCATGAAGCAAAAACCACTGGTGGACACATGAGTGTCATAGCAACCAGCCCAATCTGAGTCAAAAAAAGCATGCAAATCTGGCGGTAGTGATCCCCCCTTGGGATAAAACAACCCAAGTAGCCGAGTACCACTCAAGTAGCGAAAAATGCACTTAACCGCTTTCCAATGCGTGACTCCTGGGCAATGCATAAACCTGCTCATCTGTGAGAGAGCAAACTGAATATCTGGCCGAGTAATGCATAAGTAAATCAAGCATCCAACAGCCTGCTGATAGAGAACAGCATCAAATGCATCTCCAGCATCATGAAGACTCAATCGTAAACCTGTCTCCATAGGAGTAGCAATAGGCTTACAGTCTTCAAGGCCAAAACACTGCAATAATGTGTCAATATATTTCGTTTGACACAAAGCCATTCCACCATCAACGTGCATAAACTGAATGCCCAAATAGTGATGCAAATGCCCCAAATCAGACATCTCAAATGAGGCATGCAAATCAGCCTTAAAATCAGCAATATCTGTCTCAATAGGACCAGTGAGCAACATGTCATCAACATAGACAACAATGATCAGAAGCACATCATTAGCACGTTTAACATATAAGGTGCTTTCAGTTGGACTATTCTCAAAACCATGTGCAATCAGATAGGCATGTATCTTCTCATACCAAGCACGTGGTGCTTGCTTTAAACCATATAATGCATTCTTTAACCTGCAAACCTGGTTTTCATGCCCTTTCTGCACAAAGCCACGGGGCTGAAAAACATACACTTCTTCATGCAAGTCACCATTCAGAAATGTTGTTTTAATGTCCAACTGATGTACATTCCAACCATGATGGGTTGCAAGTGCACAAATGCTCCGAACAGTAGTCATACGGCATGTAGGTGCAAAGGTCTCATACCTCTTTCCTGTGCATAACCCTTTGCAACAAGCCTAGCCTTATACCTGTCAACTGTACCATCAGGTTTACTGTTAGCTCAGAAAATGGTTGGTTTTTATGCACTAATGTGGTTCTATTTGGCCAAGAAAATATGTTTGATTTCAGGTACTTGAAGAGTGGAAGTGACGATTGATGAGAAGTATTTGGAGGTAACACGACAACTTGTTGGTCGACGAGATGGGCTACCTCATGGGCAAAGAATGTCAAGAAAAATAGCTTTCTCCTCTTCGTGGGTGACTCTTGGTTGATATGTTCAAAGCAGAATGGTTGGGACAAAAACAGTTTTTTTCTCTTTGTTTTTTTAGTATGCAGGACAACAAAAGGGGCCAATTTCACAAATGCCATCTTGGACCGTGTTGTATTTGATGGGTCAAACTTGCAAGGTGCTAATTTCAAGAATGCAGTTCTATTAGGATCAACATTCGATAATGCAAAGCTAGAGGATTCAAACTTCTAAGATGCTCTTATAGGTTATGTTGACCTTCAGAAGTTATGTAAGAACACTACTCTATCTTGACATGACCGAGGTTACTATGTCCAAGGCTTAGGCAGTAGGTGCAAGCTTCAAAGGGGCTTCTTTTTTTCGGATTTGAAAAAAAAACGAGTGCTGGGGAATGATTGGCTTATAAAAAAAAAGTGGAAGAGGGGTGCAGATGGAGGGATAAGGGGGGGGGCTGGCATTTTTGAGCTCTCCCTCTGTTTTTTTTCGTGTGCATGAACGAAGGGGGGAGAAGGGTTGGAGAAAAAGGAGAAGAGGAGGGCATTTCTTCGGCAAAGGGCGACAAGGGGTGCTAAAATTGATAGGGCATTGGTTCTTAGAGGTAGAAGGAAGGAGTTGAGTTTGTTTAGCAGAGGAGCAAACTTCACTTGTCTATCATAAGAAGGTGTGTAGAGAGGAAACTTCGGACACATCGAATAGAGAGGAGTAAGACAATGATTAAAAAGAGAGAGCCATCAAAGATTCGACATCTTTTCCAGAGTTTGAGGATGCACATATAATCTATGTATCCAGTGTATCATCATTCATAGAAGGAAAGCTACAGGCGTTCTTGGGAATCCTGGAGATCGTCAGAGAGCTGTGAAAAAGGCGGCACTTATGGGAGAGAGGCAGGACATCAAAATGGGGTCTTGCTGTTCACGGAGGGAACACGTATGAGATAGCACTATTTGAAAAGGAAAACACCATTAGCATGTTAATGAGGACCCAAATGAGGCGACAGAGTACTTTTCGTCAGTAATCTTGGAGTGCAGAGAATAATAAAAGAACAGAGGAAAGGAGGCATTGCCTCTTATCATCCTGCAAACTTAATCTTGCATTTGTTCACTTGAAAGTCAGGAAAGTGGAGAATCATATGCAGATGACCTAGGCTTATGAAAGGTGCAGCTCATCAAGAATGTTAACAGGTTTTGCGCTTTCTTTAGAACTATGTAGTAATGCAAAGAAATGTACATTTTCGACTTAGAAGAATGATTTCTGCATAAAGAAACAATAATAGAATAAGAGTAAATTTTGTTTCTTTTGTCCTATACCACCATAACTGATACTCCTCTCGAGTGTGATTGAACTTGATGCACCTCATGCAGTGTTCTTACCTCTTTTGTTTCACAGGTTAAACATCAGAATAAATAATGTGTGATAGAATTTCACATGGTTTCATCTGTGGTTGGAACTATAAATAATTCAGTTGAGGAGTCGACGTTCAACGAAGAACATCTTTCATCGATAAAAGAAGTCAAATCTATGCTTGGTAGTGAATTTATGGAAGTTTTTCTTATGCGATCTATTCATGAAACTGACTTTCTGATGCATCTTGAATATATGTGGGAATGTCTTCCGTGAATGCAGTCCACCTGCCATGATGCATTTTTTATCTTGTTAGAAAGTTACGAGCAAATCTTCATCCCTATGCTTGGAAAATAAAATGTGCTTTACGACTTCTAGTGACTGAATAGTAAATCAGAGAATTATCACTGGTGGAACATAATAGTTTCAGCATTTTTTGTAAGACAATAGTTACGCAATATAACACAGGAGCAATAGCAGAGAAGATAACAGATATAGGAGAATCTCAACAATTTTCTACTAGCAGCAAGTACAAAGATGATGGCGTTGTCCACCCGTGCGCTCTCAAGGTAGAGCTTAAATGGTGATCTAGACAACCCTAGATAGGGAGATACAAGGTAGAGGTATGCTGGCTCAACTCAATGTCTTAGGTAGTGCAGAAGTCATGTATATATAGGATCATGGGTGGCCTGCCATGGACGGCTATACATGGGCGGTAGAGCGTGGGCGGCCACCGCCCGCGTAATTGCCATACACGGCTTAGACTGGTTGAACCGACCTAACAAATATAAATGATTTCTGACTCCGACAGGGAATATTCCATGGAATATTCCCTTTACCGTCGCGCCGGGGGCGCTGCCCCCGGGCCCCCACCAGGGGGCCCGCTGGCCCCCTGGGACCCCCCAGCCAGGGGGCCCGCTGGCCCCCTTGGACCCCCCAGCCGGGCTGCTCACCGCTGCCCCGGACCCCACAATTGGGGACCCTGGTAACTCCCTTTCCTTATAATATCTTACATGGTCCAATATGACCTTCATCCAACATTCAAGTTGGGATTCCTATCAATTGGGTAATGCACGCTTGGCTTCTCCTCATAAAGGGGGCCTTACAAAATGTGCATACAATCATGAGGGGTAGACATTGATCATACTCTAACACCCCCCCTCAATGTTTACCGATGATAAATCAAGTAGGTCTCGGTCCTATGCCCATCTGTTGAAGATGCTTGTTGAGCTGCTCTCTTCCAAGTGCTTTAGTGAATATGTCAGCACAATTTGCCTCTGTTGGGCAATATTCTAGCTCCACAATTTCATCTTCAATTAGCTCACGAATGTAATGGTACTGTACTTCTATGTGCTTGGTGCGAGCATGAAATACTGGGTTCTTTGCAATAGCCATACAACTTTGATTATCACACTTGAGTACAATTGGCATATTTGAAGGAAAGCCTATATCTGCAAGAATTCTCCTTAACCAGACTGCCTCACAAGAAGCAAAACAAGCTGCTTTGTACTCTGCTTCAGTGGAGGAGAGTGCGAGAGTTGGTTGCTTCCTACTTACCCAAGAAAATATTCCTGAACCAAGTGAGAAACAATATCCAGAAACTGATTTTCTAGAATCACAATCTCCAGCCCAATCTGAATCACAATATCCTTGGAGTGTATCACCTGTGGTATACAAAATACCAAAATCCAAGGTTCCTGCAATGTACCTTAGAATTCGCATTCCAGCATTCTAGTGACTCTCCTTAGGTTTGTTGGAAAACCTGCTTAACACTCCAACAGCATAGCAAATGTCTGGTCTAGTGTTGCACAGAAAAATAAGACTTCCAACGAGCTTCCTACAATTCTTAGCATCTACATCAGGCATGTTATCATCCATAGATAGCTTATGATTTACCTCCATAGGTGTGCTAGTTGGTTTGCAGTCCATCATTCCAAATGCCTTGAGAATTTCTTTGGAATATTTTTGTTGTGAGATGAAAATGCCATCCTTCCTTTGCCATACTTCAATTCCCAGACAAAAATGGAGTAGACCTAAGTCTGTCATTTCAAACTCAGTTCCCAAGCTGATCCGAGTTTGATTGATGAGTTCCTGATGATCTCCTGTAATGATCAAATCATCTACATATACAATGACAACAACTAGCTTGCTATCCCTTTTCGTTACATACAAGTGAGCATCAGAAGTACTTCTTTCAAAACCCATATTTTTGAAAAAATTATCAATTCGTTGGTACCAAGCCCGTGGAGCTTGCTTAAGTCCATACAAAGCTTTCTTCAACCTGCAAACTTTATTTTCTGAATTGGGCACCTCAAAACCTGGTGGTTGAGATACATATACCTCCTCCTTGAGGTGACCATTCAAAAATGCAGATTTGACATCCATCTGGAAAATAGGCCAAGACTTTTGTGCAGCTACTGCAAGTACCGTCCGAATACTTGTCATGCGTGCTGTTGGTGCAAAAGTTTCTTGAACATCAAATCCTTCAATCTGTGAAAAACCCTGTGCAACTAATCGTGCCTTATACTTTTCTAATGTTCCATCAGCTTTATACTTAGCTTTCCAAATCCATTTAGTACCTATTACCTTCTTCTTTGGCGGCAAGTCAACTAGATCCCATGTATCATTTTTGAGTATACTATCATACTCAGACTGCATTGCCGCTCTCCAATCTGGATCATCAATGGCTTCTTCAATGGTGGTAGGTTCCTTTATCGAACCCATGATATCTGCCATTAGAGCCATGTTAACAATGTGTTCTGAGGCTCTTCTTTGCTCCTCTATTCTCTTTGATCTTCGTAATCCATCCGATGATGATTCTGGTGCATCTACATGTGGATTGTGATCATCAAAGAGCTGTTGTGCCCACTTCGGTAGTGGCTTACGCTGTGCAGCTACAATTGGTTGGCTTTTTATTGAGGAAATTTTTCCATCAGATGTTTCCTCCTCCTCAACTTTAACCTGTCTTTTGATAGGCACAAGGTGAGATATTTCTCCGTTTGATGAGATAGTAGATTTACCTTTATCTTCTACTAAGTGTGGTCGTTCATCAAACACCACATCTCGGCTGACAAAAATCTTCCTTGCCTCAGGATCCCATAACCTGTATGCTTTAGACTCTTCACTATATCCTAGGAAGACACACTTTTTGCTTTTTGAATCCAACTTTGATCTTGTTGAATCAGGAATATGTGCATAACAGAAACAACCAAAAATTCTAAAATGCAAAACTGAAGGCTTTTTACCAGAATATGCTTCTTGAGGAGTCATCCCCTTCAGAGCTTTTGTGTAGCTTCGATTGAGGATGTAGACTGCTGTATTGACTGCTTCTGCCCAGAATGAATCAGGCATGTCTTGAGCCTTTAACATACAACGAGCCATTTCAACTACTGTCCTGTTCCTGCGCTCAACAACGCCATTTTGTTGAGGTGTATGAGCTGTGGTAAGTTGCCTTTTCACACCATGCTCCTTACAGTAATTGTTGAATTCTGTTGACAAGAATTCACCTCCTCTATCTGTTCTAAATTTCTTCAGTTTCCTTCCTGATTCACTTTCTACATACTTATGCCACGCTTTAAATTTTTCAAAAGCATCAGCCTTCTCTCGAATGAAATAAACCCACATCTTTCTACTATAATCGTCGACTAACAGCAAGAAGTAGAAAGATCCTCCTAAAGCAGGTGTAGACATTTTACCGCAGAGATCAGCATGTACCAACTCTAGAGGAGCTTGAGATCGATTGCTGGTCTCTCTTGGAAATGCCTTTCGTTGTTTCTTGCCCATCATACAAGCTTCACAAGGTTCCTGCAACTCTGAAAATGCAGGCAAATGAGCAACCATCCCTGTTCGTTGCATCTCCTTCAAAACTGCAAATCCGAGATGCCCAAATCGTTGGTGCCATAACCTGCTTACATCTTTATCTTCTGTAGCAGTTAAAGCACTTAACTCATACAAGTTATCCCGTCGTGTGCCTTTACCTACAACATTACCTGATGAATCCATGATTTCCGCACCACTCTTATTGAAGTGAACTTCGAGTCCACGATCTGTTATTGCAGAAACTGACAACAAATTTCTTTTGAGTGTAGGTACATAGAGAACATCGGATAACTTTTTCTCAACACCTGGAGAAGTGATAAAAGAGATGGTTCCAGTTCCTTCAGCTGGACACTTGGAGTCGTTTCCCACCACTACATTGATGGATTCCCGCAGAGGCACTAGGGAACTATACCAATCCTTTTTACTAGTCATATGGCGAGAAGCTCCACTATCTAAAATCCATGGCTCATCAACACGAGCTTGAGCAGATGAACATACCTCTTCAATAGCTACCCAAAGTTCCAGCTCTGTGTTGTTTGCAGACTCTTTGTTCTTCCATGATGATTTTACAGTCCCATTCCGTTCATCAGCTTGCTTCTTTCTGCAATCCTTGATGGCATGGCCTTTCTTTTCACAATAGAAGCAACTTCCTGTGAACTTTTTCTTCTTTGGCTTCTTCTTTGATCCCTCTGAAGAGCCTTTACCTTTTGCATTTGCTGAGAATGCAGCATCAGTTGTACTTTGCCGATTCTTCAGCCGCATCTCTTCTTCTAAAAGCATGGCACAAAACTCTTCAAATGTAAGAGGAGTTGGCCTTACCTGAGTGTTAAGGGCTGTTACTAATCCATCATACTTTGCTGGAAGAACACGTACAGATCTTCGAGCTAGCTCTTCTGGTGTTATAACAACACCAACTGCAGCCAATTGATCTTGAAGATGCTTTATCCGTTTGATAAAATCTTCAGCCTTTTCAGAATCAGAATGCTTTTCATTTGCCAACTAATTTTCTAAATTCTGTATCCTAGTGTGGTTCTTGGTCTCATATTGTCGAGCCAATATGCCCCAAGCCTCATGTGCTTTAGTAGTATGTTGAACTAAAGTAAGCACAGAATCACTTACACTAGTGACAATTGCACATAATGCATCAGCATTCCGCCTCTTCCAAGCTCGTAGAAGATCTGGATCTGGCTGAATCATCAATCTTGAATTTGCTGGATCTTCAACTGGTATAGGCTCTGGATCCAATCCCCATCGGTCCCATGACAGTGTCAAGTAATTCATAGGAGTCCAAAATTGCAGAAATTTTGAACTTCCAGAGTGTATAGTTGGTTCCATCCAGCTTCCCTTCAGTGAATGCAGGTGGATGAATTCGAATAGGTGCAGCATTAACATTAGGTGAAGCACCAAGACTAGTGTTCGACGATGAAGCCATCATGTAATCACTCGAATAATCTACTGATATTCTAGTCTGCTAGTAGGCTAAAATAATGATACTTCTCAAGCTATTCGAACCTTACAGCTCTGATACCATGTAAGACAATAGTTACGCAATATAACACAGGAGCAATAGCAGAGAAGATAACAGATATAGGAGAATCTCAACAATTTTCTACTAGCAGCAAGTACAAAGATGATGGCGTTGTCCACCCGTGCGCTCTCAAGGTAGAGCTTAAATGGTGATCTAGACAACTCTAGATAGGGAGATACAAGGTAGAGGTATGCTGGCTCAACTCAATGTCTTAGGTAGTGCAGAAGTCATGTATATATAGGATCATGGGTGGCCTGCCATGGACGGCTATACATGGGCGGTAGAGCGTGGGCGGCCACCGCCCGCGTAATTGCCATACACGGCTTAGACTGGTTGAACCGACCTAACAAATATAAATGATTTCTGACTCCGACAGGGAATATTCCATGGAATATTCCCTTTACCGTCGCGCCGGGGGCGCTGCCCCCGGACCCCCACCAGGGGGCCCGCTGGCCCCCTTGGACCCCCCAGCCGGGGCTGCTCACCGCTGCCCCGGACCCCACAATTGGGGACCCTGGTAACTCCCTTTCCTTATAATATCTTACATGGTCCAATATGACCTTCATCCAACATTCAAGTTGGGATTCCTATCAATTGGGTAATGCACGCTTGGCTTCTCCTCATAAAGGGGGCCTTACAAAATGTGCATACAATCATGAGGGGTAGACATTGATCATACTCTAACATTTTTTCCCCTTTTTCGCAAGAAATAATGAGGCATGAATAGAATGTCAGTCAGTCAACAAAAAAGGAGTGTTACAGAATGTATGTAGTAGGTAGAGATGGATACGAACAGTGTAGAATACATCTAAAGAGCTACAGTGCAGAATCTCATGAGTCTGAATTTTTTTCTTTTTTTATCTATTTCAATAGAGTACCAAAGTTGTTTACAATGTACCTCATCAGCCTCCCACCAGTTTTGGACGTATATGGCTATCCTTGTTGAGCATTAAAGTGTTACCTTACTGACTGTCCAATGTAACATCCGTATATTAGTTTTGTTGCGTTACTCAAGTTTCCTTCTTGACTTTTGGAAAATATGTGGCTTACTTCAATCCGCATCATTTATTATCAATGCACATACAAAAGAAATTGGCGATAATCATTCTGAAGTTAGCTCGCAAATAAAGGTTGATTTTACTTGACCAGATGAGGAATCCTTACGATGAGATTATGGATGGGCTATGTGTATCACTAAGATACTTTGCAAGTTGTTGCATACGAGGGAATCAGTTGTTTCTTTTCTTGAATGATGTTTAAGGTGATGATACAAGGATTTCCTATCTGTAATAAAAATGAGAAAGGATTAATTGAGCACGATCCTTTTAAGTACTTTTCTTTACGCATACAATATACACTTGGCATGTAGGCAGGATCCATACAACTTTGTATGTCGAGACATAAGCTTGTATACCCACTTAGTGCCAATGGCCTTCTTGCCAGGAGGCAAGTCACATAAAGACCATGTACCATTCTTCATTATAGCATCATATTCAGATTGCATAGAAGCCATCCAATTTTCTGAATTTTGTGCTTCATCAAAAGAAATAGGCTCATTCTCATCACAAAGAATAGATGCAGCCATAGCATAGCAATCTGATGCAAAGGAGGCACTATGAGAGCCTGAACGAGTACGATATGACAAAGGTGCATCTAATTTGCTATCACGCAAAGTCTACACCAACCATTTTGGCATAGTTTTTGCCTGCTCAATATCAGCTCTCTCATCAACAAGTGCATCATGTAAATCTGCATCAGAAATGGAATGATTTGCATCATCATATGAAACCTGCAAAGGCTGAGAAGTTGCCTCATTAGGACCAGCACTAGCCTGTCCACCTGTAAAAAGAGGCATCAAAGTATCATACATGTCTTTGGAGCTAACAGATGTCTCCTTAGTACATGAAAGCAATGGTTGAATAGCATCTTCCACAAAGACAACATCACGGCTAACCAGAATGCGTTTAGTCTGTGGATGATACAGACGATAGCCTTTACTTTCAGAACTATACCCAACAAAAATACATTTTACTGCCTTATCATCCAATTTTCTGTGATGTTGTTCAGGCACTAATGCATATGCCAAACAACCAAAAACACGCAGATGAGCAACAGATGGCTTGCGGTCATGCCAAGCCTCATATGGAGTGATAGACTGCAACGCTTTAGTGGGACACCTGTTCAGTACATATGCTGCACACATGACAGCCTCAAGCCAGAAACTATGTGGTCAAGCCTAACTTTTGACCATGCACCTCGCCATCCCCATGAGTGACCTGTTCTTTCGTTCAGCAACTCCATTCTGTTGAGGTGTATACGGCACTGTACACTGGTGTTTTATCCCACGTTCAGCTAGAAATGCATTAAAATCTAAAGACATATATTCCCCCCCTCGATCAAAACGGAGGGTGCCCAGTTTACATGCTGACAGATTTTCAGCCAAAACCAAAAACTGTTTGAAGCACATGAACACTTTGGACTTTGCTTTGAGTGGATATACCCATGCATGCCTGGAAAAATCATCAATGAAAGTCACGAAGTAAAGGTAATTTCCAAAAGAGGGTGTCTGCATAGGACCACAGACATCACTATGTACAAGCTGCAATTTCTGCGTAGCCCGAACTGAACCATCTTTTGGAAAGGAAGAACGCTGCATTTTGCCCAAAATACAGCCTTCACAAACATGTTTTCCAGGTGCCTTAAGTTTGGGCAAAGAGGACACCATTTCAGATTTCTACAGGCGTAACAAACTAGCAAAATTCAGATGACCAAAGCGTGCATGCCAAAGCTTTGCATCTGACATAGCCTGAGAATCATGAACTGCACATGTCGAATCATTCACAGATCTTTCATAGTCTATGAGCTTATACAGCCCATGACATAAAATGCCACAAGCAATAATCACATCGCCATTTGAGAGATCATGGACTGTACACCTGTCATCAACGAATTTCACAACTAAGCCAATCTTGGCTAATGCAGAAACTGATAACAGGTTCTTTTTGATCCCTGGCACAAATAAAGCATTTGACAAAGTGAAAGAACTACCATCAGCAGTAGTCAGAATGATCTTACCAACTCCCATAATAGGATAAGAGGAGTTATTGGCGCATGTGACAGTATTCCCTGTAGGGCAGGCTCGAGTGAAGAGAAGAAACTGTGCTGCGAGGTAATATGTTTGGTCGCCCCACTCTCAAAGTACCAAACATCTGAGTCTATTGCAGACATGCACTGATCATGAGAAGATGGGTCAAAACTGCAGACAGTAGTAAACGCCCATTCTTCTTCCTGCACAAGATTTGCAGACTCTGTTTTTGGTGTAGAGGCCTCTGCAACAACCATTCCAGCCTCTTTCTTCTTTGCCTCTTTAGCAGCCAGTTTTGGACAGTTCTTTATAATATGATCATTTTCTTTACAGTACTTGCAGAACAATTTCTGCTTTTTTTATTTCTTCTCATCTTTATCCTGGTTCTTCGATTGTGCAGCATTTGCAGATTTCTGCTTACTAGTAGAAGAGCTTCATTTTCCTTTGCCCTTCTGACTAGCCAGGAAAGCTTGATCTGCAACATGCATAATGGACCTGTTCTGCCTGGACTGATCTTCTTGCAACAGAACAGAGACTAATTCCTCAAATGACAAGGCATTTGGATTGCCTTTCATCATCAACCGAAGAGTAGAGGCAAAACTCTGATATGAATCAAGAAGACCATTCAGAACGGTCTGCACAAGTGAGCTATCTGGTATAACCTCATCAACAGAAATCAATTGTTCCTTCAGGTCTTTGATCTTTGTAAGAAAATTGTCCATAGAATCACCTTCATTCATGTGCTCACTCTCCAACTGTTTTCGGAGGTAAGCAACACGAGCCTCATTCCTAGCCTGCTACAAAGTGGTAAGTGTATCCTAAGCATCCTTTGTTGTTCTGCAAGAGCGAATGTGAGGAATAATGGCACGTTTGACAGACAAAGCTATCAATGCATGTGCCTAGGCATCTCTGCCATCCCAACGAATCTTCTCTGCAGTAGGTGCAACAGAAACGGCAGCACGAACAGGAATCTGCAGAATATCATCTTCGACACCATCTTCATTAGCTCCAACACCTGTATTTGCAGTACCTGTCGTTACAGGTGTAACAGGACGTCTTTCAACACCCTGCACAATGTTCCACAATCCTTTTGCAACCACTACATGTCGCATCATATAAGCCCATAATGGGTAGTTGGTACCATCCAACTTATCCTCAACAGCCAACATACGGAATAAATCACTGCTTTCAGCCATGGCCGGTGACTAAAATACCTTGATGCAGAAAATTGGCTGTATCTCAAAACGTTGAACAGAACAACCCAGACGAGTTCTGCTAGACCTGTAGCAGACTTTGAGACGTTTAAACTGGCGAATAGAAACTGGTATATACCTTTGGCACAAAAGGACGAAATAGCCTGCACAAGCGCTGCGTTGTTATTGATCTTTATGTAGTTCCTAGTTTCCTCTTCTGTTAAGATTTGCATGAAGCTCCTCTAGTATTTCTCTATCTATCCTCTACCTTTTCCCTCTTCTTAACTCACTCTAGATTTTTGCCTTCAAGATGTGATCTTGAATCTCGATTTCTTCAAATTTCTTGTAGTGAATGTTGCATGATCTACTTCCTCTATCTAGATATTTGTTTGTCTTTTGATTTTTCAAAATTCTTTTGGTTCTATTTTATGAGAAACTTTCATTATTTCATTACATACACTTGAGGTTGGCAATGAATGAGCTGCTAGAATATTGATGGCACCAAATGTGAGGAGATAATTTGTTAATTCCAAAATATGAGGTAGTGTTGCAAGAAACCTGCTAATCTAGCTTCAAATATGATTAGTATGCTTCCTTGGCTTCACAATAGTGCATATAGAACCACCAAGTCCTTTGAAGTGTTAAATGTTATAACCTTTTTACTGTTAAGGTTAATTCACTCTGGGTTCTTGAGATGGTCAGGGGTCTGTAAACAGAGGCCCTATTTATATTTTCCCAAACTACAGATTAAGATTATATGACTTCACTGCATTAAACACTAACATATCATCTCACAGTTCTATCCTGAATACGTTCATTAACACACTTCCCCGTCAGGAAGTTACCATGTAACTCTTTCACGTAGCGCATTAATCAAATTACTTAACACTTCAATTAACTTCACTTAATGATTAATTCAATTAATGAAACAGACTCAACTACATAGATTTCTGCAACAGCGTTTGCTTCCGGCTCCTCGCCCAGACAACAGTCTGGCGGATCTACCTTCTCCTTAATGCGACTCTTCCATTAATCTTGTCAAAAGGTACAATGTTACGCTACGCCTTTACATCATGTGTGAGACTTTTCAGGATATAGTTTTCAAGAAATATGAGTTCCTTTCCGACGGTTACACTGGCACACACGGTGGACTCGACCCCAAAAATGAAAATTACAATTAAAGCTCATCAATGATGCCCTAGATATATAGAGTTCGAGCTAATTTAAAGGTTCGGGTAATCTTCTATTTTAAAGAATCTAACATATATTTCAAAATGGTAGGCTCGATAAGTTGTGCATCAGTTCGAACAGAACTTGCAGCAATGACCTCACTCATTAACAAATCCTTCTGCATCTGCAAAAAGGATTCTTGAAGGTAGAACTCATTGGCGAGGGCAGCATCTCTTCTCAGCTTCATGTCTGCTATCTTTGCATCTATGCGAGAAAGCCTGTCTGCTTGAACGCCTAATTGCTTTTCTCGTCTTTCTAGCTCCTGAGCTTGAAACTGCATCATCTTGTTGTTGTTGGTGGTGTTGTTATTACTTGAATTTTGGGGAGATATCTCTTGATCTTCCTAAACTGTATAGTCAACTTGCTCACTTTCCGGTCCTAAAATGTCGTTGAACCATTTGCTTAACTCCAAGTCCATCAGCCCTTCTTCAAATTTGATTTCGAAATTAGATAGACTTGCATCAAAAAATGGTGAATGTTGTAAGTGTAGTCTCATCGGACTAGGCTACACTATCACCGGAAATGTTCTCACCCGATAACATGAACCTGTCATCGAAAATGACTGAATTCTGACCAGATAGCGTGGAACTGACTCCGCACTGCATCTCTGTACAACCAGAAATCACCGTACTTTCTCCAAAAGGTATCGGACTCACACCGGAATTCACCGAAATCTCGTCATGTGCTACCGAACTAGAACCGGAATCACTGTTGGCTGGCTGTACCGAACCTTTTGCAACTGGACTTAACTATCCTGTACTTCTACCACCAAGGGGTGTTCCTAATAAGTTTGGAACTACCCAGTGATGTTGATCTCTACGGTATTTGGGGGTATGATTCACCAGAGCATGTTACCGGCATATATCGAAGAATTCTTCGTCAATCTTTAATCTTCTGTGCAAACAACTACTCCATTTCCCATAGACGTCGCCAGTGTTAAATGTTATAACCTTTTTATTGTTAAGGTTAATTCACTCTGGGTTCTTGGGATGGTCAGGGGTCTGTAAACAGAGCCCTATTTATATTTTCCCAAACTACAGATTAAGATTATATGACTTGACTGCATTAAATGCCAACATATCACCTCACAGTTCTATCCCGAATACGTTCGTTAACGCACTTCCTCGTCAAGAAGTTATCGTGTAACTCTTTCACGTAGCACGTTAATCAAATTACTTAACACTTCAATTAACTTCACTTAATGATTAATTCAATCAATGAAATAGAAATATATGATTAATTCAATCAATGAAACAGACTCAGTTACACAGACTTTCGGCTCCTCGCCCAGACAATAGTCCGGTGGATCTGCCTTCTGCTTAACGCAAATCTTCCATTAATCTTGTCAAAAGGTACAATGTTACGCTACACCTTTACATCATGCGTGTGACTTTTCAGGATATATTTTTCAAGAAATATTAGTTCCTTTCCGATATCTTACAGGAGCATCACTCTCAAATGATTGCATCAAACTAGATAACTTCTACATGAAAGAAATGTGAAGAACTTTCTATTTTGGGAAGAGAAGGTCTTAGTATTATGCTGAGAGCTCACTGCTTGGTATGAATTGACCAAAGAGATTTGCACACATCTGATTGAATTCTATAGCTAATTAAAACAAGTTTTCCATGTCACTCTAGCACAATAGTGAGTACCAACGTGAGGAGATACACCTCATAAATGTCAATCCATGGAGACTTGAGGACCGGTATGAAGACCGTGAGCAAGTGATGGCACAAGTGCGTGAGTGAAAGCACACAAGCATGCACACACATACACACACACGCACAAAGTAAGAACAAAGAGTGGAACAATGGAAGATCTTCGATTACAAAAGAACTCTCTTACAAAGCTCAAATCTACAACAAGCCAACCTCAAAAATGAGCTCTCCAGCCCTTTTTATAGTTTTTTGAGTGGTTTTGGCCCTGTCCAAACCTAGTATCTGGCCTAGTTAAAAAATAGGTTTCAAGGCTTATTTGGGGGCTCAAACAGAGTCTAAAAATTATGAAAATTGGTAGGATGATAGTTCTAAAACTCCTCAAGCTCGAGGACTCCTTGGCTTGGACAAAATAGAGTTACAAAAATGGAAACTTGTATTTGCAATGGTTTTTCATGATAAAAATCACTATAGGGATCTCTTTTGAAAATTTGACATGTGCTTCTTGGAGCTCCCTATATGCTCCTTCTTCTTCTATGTCCACTTCCTTGATGCACTTCCATGCTTTGTCCTTGACCTTGAGATTCAACACTCCCCCCCCTCTTGAGTCTGTCATCCTTGATAGACCCTTGTTGGGGTGGTTGTTCCATGTAGTACTCTGAGAGGTAGTGTCCTTCATGTATCAGAAGGAGTCGTCCATCTTCCAAATGTACCTTGATCTAGTTTTTTAGTTTGCCACTGCTAGCCTATGTGGGAGTTGGTCCCCATGTGGGTACTTGTTCCTTGGACTTGAGCTAGATGGTGTATTTTCGTGCTTTCCAAGATTGTTGGTTGCTTAGAAGAGGTTTTCAATACTGATCTTGAGCAATTGTTGACGTTGAATTGTGTCATAGGTACTGATGTTGTACTCTTAATGTCCTTTAATCTTTGAAACATGAGTTTCATAGTATGAGGCCAAGTGCTTGTGACCCATAATGATTGATGGTTCAGTGCATTAGTGCATGGGTGGAAAAAATAGGTGCCTTGTGCATGTCCTTGTAATGTAGCCCTATGCATGCATACTTGGAAAATGCATTGGAAGATATATGGTGCAAGAAGTTGGGTCTTGAGCTAAGTGCTCAAGGATATGCCGACAAAGAGGTTTCCTAATCTATTGTGGTTATAGTGTTGTTGAAACATACACGTCTTACCATGTTGAAAGGTCCATTGATCTTCATCTATTCGTGTTGTACTTCCATCACAGTGTTTGACCATTGGCTTGTCTTTTGTTGATGGATGTCCTTGCTAATGGTTCGCTGAAGAGCGTCTTCAAGCACATAGTCCTCTTCTTTCTTTTCTTTTTCTTCTTCTTCTCTTTCTTTTTTTTGGAAACAATGTCACAAAACAAGAAGAAAAAGGTTAGTATCAACAAAATATTTTACATATGTCGTATGTGTCTCATGTGCATGGATTCCTCAATGGTGTCTATGCACGGACACATAATGTGGCCCTATATTGATGCATACGTTGGAAGTGCATGACCTCAATGGTGCAAAAGACAAGATTATGCCAAAGGCACATGGTTGTTGCGGGTCGAGCCTTTCAATGTTCTTGTAGATGTTGATGCAGCCTTTGTTGGCGATGTCCATTGGATGTCCAAAGGACAACTGATTTTAGGGATCCATTTCATAACAATGTTGGGTTGCGTACAACTCCTTGTTGACCTCTTCATTTTTGGTTGGTTGCTTACATTTTGTATCTTGAGTGGTTTGTTCTTTGGTGATGTGGATGCTACTGGTACCTTAGGCTTCCAAACCCATATCCTTAATGATTGTCTTCTTACTTTTACCAAAGGGTTGAGTTTATCTTCTTTTGGTCTTTGTGCTCTATTCTTACCCTTTTCTCTCCTTGGCTTCTTTGTTGAGACCTTTTGCATGGTGGGGAGCATAGGCCATTGTGTATGTAAGAGCTTCTTGGGTACCCACATCTGTAATCGCCCTTGTTGAGCTATAGCTAATTTCTTAGGAACCCAGATTTGTCAGAGAATTTTTGGTTGAGGTGGTCCTAGTTGCTTGTTTCTTGTCTTCCCCTGGTTGGCTTGCCTGAGTGGAAATTGTGTTGGCAAGACTGGTGGTTGCTCTCCTTTTCCTACCCAGATCTGCTTCCTACCTAGAACTATTTGCTTCTTGAAATCGCTTGGTCTATTTGATATAGCGGTTGTCATGTACCGTCTCGCTTGCCTTTTTGGTGGAGATGTTGTGATGGCCTTATTTGTTGTGTTAGAGGAGGTGGTGATTTTTCTTTGAGCCTGTTCTTCCATGGTTGAGTTCTTCTAGAACATAGAGCTTTTGACACATACAACATCCTTTTTGCTAAGATTACTACTAGAAGAACTAAGAGAATGTGTGGTGCCATGATCTGTGAGCATGCAGTTGTCCAATTCTAATGTAATACATTGTTCATGTACCCAAACTTGAAGAAGTTGACTTCTTAGGTTCAAGTTGACTGCATGGTTGTAAATCCAATCTTGACCCAAGACAAGTGGCTCTATAAGGTCTTCATCGTGACACACTAGCACTTTGACTTTTATTGGAACATCTTTAAGGTAGATGGGAAGTTCCACCTCACCCAAACAAGGGGTTTCCACGCTTCCCAATCCTATGAGATATACTTCTATGGGCTTGATGTCCAATTGTAGGTCTTGGCAGCATGAAATTCTAACCACACTAGTTGTTGCACTTGATTCAACCAATGCTCTCACAGTCCTTACGCTCTTTCCTTGTCCTACCTCTATGGTCACAAAGGGGCGTCGGTCAATGATTCGAGAAGTAATTATGCCCAATTTTTGGCACATGTCCATGTGATATTTTGGGGCTTTTGTGTTGAAATCTAGGCCTAGTTGCCTTAACTTATTTCGCCTAATGCACTCTCTCGCCTCGGCTTGTGCTTCTTCTCTGACCCTCAACTCTTCATCTTTTCGCTTCTTAGTAGTGTTGAGTCTCATTAGCTCATCCTCCGTGAGAGATTCGTGATATACCTTGACTCTACAACCACTAATGTAGTTTGGCAAGACGTCACTTTTTAGAGTTGCCAATTGAACCGCACCACTAGTGGAGATTCTATTAATGATCATGGGTCCATATCCTCGTTTCTCCAATTTGCGGGCATGTTGCTTTAGCGTATCAACCAGCACTAGGTCTCCCTCCTTCAATCCTTTATCTTTGATGTGTGCATCAAAGTATGCCTTTTGTCTTTTCTTTGCAGCATAGATGCTTGTTGTCGCTCGTAGCCTCGTCTCACCCAAGCATCCTAGATCAAAGATCCTAGAGGACAATTCATGTCCATTCCACTCATGCTCTTGTGCTACTTTTAAGGATGGGATTAGGAAGTTGATGGTAGCATAGCATTTTGTCTGAAGACCATCTAAAATGGGGTAGCATTGAGTACTATTTTGTAAGCAACTCGGTACGCCCAAACAGCATGATGAAGCTGTTTGTCCCAATCAGAGCATTTATTATTTACCATTTTTGTTAATGCATTGCATAGGGTCTTATTTGTGCTCTCGACTTGTCCGTTAGCTTGTGGATGATAGGGGGCTGAGTTCTTATGTATCACCAAGAATTCCTGGAGAAGGTTCTTAATAACTACATTCAAGAAGTGTGTACCTCTATCACTTACCAACTCTATTGGTAACCCATATCTGGTGAACACATTCTTGAATAAGAACTTAGCCATCATTTGAGCATCATTCTTTGTTGTGGCTCTTACTTCAACCCACTTGGTAAGGTAATCCGTGGCTACAATAATGTATTCAGCATGGGAGTTTCTAGCTGGGGGGTTAATAGGACCAACAAAATCTATTACCCACTTCGAGAATGCATGTCCTCCCATCATTGGTCATAAAGGCATCTCATCCTTTCTTATCGGATATTGTGCACGTTGGCATGTGTCGCATTTCTTCACATAGGTATGTGCATCCATATGAAGAGTGGGCCACCAAAGTCCTGAGAATACAATGGCCTTGATTACTCTGTCAGGACCAAAGTGTCCACCTGCAACACCACTATGTGTAGTTTCTAAGACTTTCAAATAGTCTGATTCATGAACACAGAGTCTTAGATAACCATCCTTTCCTCTTCGATATAGGTTGTCTCCTATTAAGGTATAATCCTGAGCCTCTTGCTCCATGCTTCGTCTTCTTGCTAGACTAGCCTCATTGGGTAAATTTGTTCCCAATCTCATAAACTCGACCAATGGAGCACTCCATTCTAGAATTAATGATACATGATAAAGAGTCGCATGCTCCACTAGGGGCTTCTCTTGGCACATTGGATAGTTCTTAATCCACTCATGTATTTCTTTGTCCATGCTAGGCCAATACACTCCTAAACATTTGAGATTTTGTAATGTTTGTTGTTTGGAGTAGTGATTTCCTAGCAATCCCTCATCGGCTTGTTGCAACCAACTAGCATGCTCATCGTCCTCAACACAACAAGCTAATACACCCTCTGTGCCTTGTTTATACATACTTCCTGCCAATATTTCATCTTTTTGTGATTTTACAATTTCTTCTTTGTTTATTTGTACATTCTTATTTGCGGGTCCGAAGGTTAGGACAGGTACTAAATTATTTGCCCATTTAGGAACAACTTCTAAATTGAACAAATAAGCATGAGGTAGTTCATCAGACACTCCTTGTCGTGGCTCTCCTGAAGTGATGCAAGAAAGATGGTCCGCCCTAAGGTGGGTTCTACCTTTCCTGACAACAACTTCAAAGTCGTATTCCATTAGTAAGAGGAACCATCTTACTAAGCGGCCTGTATTGCAAGGTTTATTGACCAAATATAATAAGTCTTGATGATCAGTAAAAAAACTTGAACTTCTTGGCCAATAAGTAGTGTCTAAACTTTTTCACAGCATATACCATGTCTAAGCCTTCTCTCTCGGTTGTCGTATAGTTTCATTCAGCCGCATTTAATTGCTACCAACATATGTTATCGGCAAATCTAGGTTTCCTTCACATGTGGGTTGTGCTAGCACACATCTTATAGCATGATTGGATGCATCCACATGGACATGGAATGGTTTATTCCAATCAAGAGTGGTCAGTATTGGTGTTGAGCACAAACGTCTCTTGAGCTCATTGAAGGAATTCTCGCATTCGTCCGTCCACTCAAAATTTGTCAAGAGACCATAAAGAGGTTTGGCTATGATTGCATAGATGTGGATAAACCTACGGTAATATCACCAATGGCCCATAAAGGCTTGTACCTCTTTAACATTCCTTGGCCTTTGCAACTATGCTATGGCTCTTACCTTGTCCTCATCTATTGATATTCCATTTTTAGAAACAATATGACCTAAGATATTACCTTGTCGTACCATGAACACACACTTCTCTGGGTTCAGACATACTCAATATTCTCTACACTGTTGAAAATCTGTCTGAGCTCAGGGATGTGGTATCTTCTTTGTTGGGAATGAGCACATAAATCATCCATATATACTTCTAAGCTCTTTTGCAAGAACTCTTTGAAGACATGACACATGAGCCTCTGGAATGTTGCAGGTGCATTGGTGAGCCCAAATGGCATCATACGGAATGCAAAGATTCCCCACTCTGTGGCAAAAGCCATTTTGTGTTGATCTTTCGGGGCAATGGCTACTTGATTGTAACTCGAAAATCCATCAAGAAAGTTATAAACTTCCTTGCCTGCAACACGCTCGGATAAATGTTTAGTGATTGGAAGTGGATAACTATCTCTGATCGTAGCGGCATTAAGTTTTTTAAGATTAATACACACTCGCAATTTTCCATTCTTCTTGGGCACCACTACAATGGGGGAAACCCATTCAGTATGCTCGATTTCATAGATAAATCCAGCTTCAATCCATCTGTCAATTTCTTCTTTGATTTTAGCTACATAAGTGTCATTATATGTGTAGGGCTTTTGTTTGGTGGGCTTGGCATCAGTGGTCATGGGGATTGTATGAGAGCAAATTTTTGGATCTACTCCCTTCAAATCTCTATAGTGCCATGCAAACACATCCATATCTTCCCTTAATAGAGCTACAAGCTCTACTTCTTCTTTTGCACTTAGGTCATCTCCTATGTATGTACATCGCTCTTAATTCTCTTCAATGGTTACTACAATTTTTTCGGTCTTTTCTTTATTATCATATGATTCTCCTATGATGGCCTCTCTCTTAAGCATTCGTACCAAAAATTTTTTATCTTCAACTTCGTATTTCGTGAAGTTCTTTGGTACTTCAAACAATGGTTCCTACTCTTCTTGTTTCACTGCTTTTCTTCTCTTTTTCTTTTGACCTCCTTCACTTCCATCCTTTGAATTTACAGTTTTAATACTTGTGAGAGGTTCTTCTTTTTTTTGGGTTAACACTCCTATGTCTCTTAAATAGTGCTCCTCTGAGTCAAAATAAGTATCCATCACAATGGATTCTAGATCATCGTCATTCTCTTCTGCTTCTATGACCTCACTAGGATCACGCTCTTCTAGCACTGATGGTCTTACTTGTGTCACTTGGGGCCTAGGGTTGGGATTCATATACATGATATTGGAGTATTTTGGCTCCCAATTTTGTTCCATAAGTGGCGGCTCATAGTGATATGGAGAAGTCTCACTTTGCTTAGGTGAATCTATGTAATAAGCCTATGGACTACCTTCATGGGAGTAGTCTGAACTATGAGCATGAGAGTCATTCTCTGAGACCAATGGGGTTAGTGGCACCAATGCTCTATTAAGGTTCTCCTCTGCCATTGCGACTTAATTGGAATCACATTAGCCGGAGCTTGTGGTTGGTTTCCTACGACTCGTTGTGGCCTATATGGTTCCTGATATTGTTGTTGCGGTCTATAATATGGCTATTGGTATTGATTTTGATACCTACCCTACTGGTAAGGTTTGACAACCTACCTATTGTATGGACAATCTTGAGCTGTATGGTTTGTGTATTTCCTCTCAATGGTGCAATATAGAGCATTAGGGTTTCCTTGGGGTTGAACCATCATTGGGCAGACATTAGCCATGTGATCTCCTCTACATGTATAACATTGCTTCAATGGGGTGACCGTTGGCATTTGGATATTTTGAACTCCTAGCTTTTTGGCAACCTGCTCAACTATCTCATCTATCTCCGTGGAGGTTCTAGAGGTATGGCTAGTAGAATTGTCAGAGTCCTTATAGAGTTTGGACAGTCCTAACTCCTCACCCAAGTTGTCTTCTATGTCAATGCACATGCGCACACACTCTTCTATGGATCTAGGCTCTTTCAAGTACACATACAACCTTAACTTTGTGCTCAATAAGCTACCTAAAGACAAGGCCACTTGTTTGGCCACCGTGGGTAACTCTGGAATAGGGCATCGTTCTAAGTAATGTCGGAAGTGTCTTCCTGCAAGTCGCACAGTCTTTTGGGGTGTCTCCTTGAAGCTGTGGATCAAGGATGATGTATTATGTCTTATGCCACTTTTGGAAAACTCTACAATGAATTCTTCTAGCAATTGCCTTATCTCTCGGTAGTTGCGACTATTCAAGGGTTGGAACCAAGCTAAGGCAGTACCCTTAAGAGTCAAACCAAATTCCTCGAACTGGGTGAACAAGTTCTCAACCTATTCAGCTCTTAACACTTGTTTGAACTCGGCCACATGATCATAAGGATCTCCAAATCCATCAAAATAGTTCTTCATTGCCTTGACCACTTGAGAGGGTATAAGGGTTCTTGAGTGCTCTCTGGGTTTGGGCAATGGGAAATCATGTTCATCTCTTTGATGCCTATGAGCTCGATGTCTCTCTCTTTCAGGTCTTTCACCTTCATGTCCTGATCTGTCTCTGCCCACGGTGTGTGCAAAGCTTACCTTCGATCTCTCTATGGTTCTTTCCTTTCAGCTTTCATGAGCCTTAGATGATCCTAATCCTTGGAGGCGATGGGAGACATTAGATCTGGGTGAAGGGAAAATTGATTCACCTTGCCAAGTGTATGCATGCCTATCATGCTTTGTTACCAAGAACAGTTTCTCTGATGTGTGATCTAGATAGATAACTTTCCATGGTGTCTCCGGGTCCTTGAACTCATAGATGGTGACTATTGGGTTAGGTTGCTCTAGCTTGAACCTCCAAAAAACTTCCTCTATTTCTCTATTTAAGAACAATTCTATGCTTTTGTTGTCTTGAGGGATCCAATCTAGAGTGATCACTCTAGTCAAGACTGACTTACCTCTGGGAGTCTTGGGTTCTCTTCCTAGGTCTCCTTTCTCTAGGTCTCCTTTCTCTAGGTCTCCTTTCTCTAGGTCTCCTTTCTCTAGGTCTCCTTTCTCTAGGTCTCCTTTCTCTAGGTCTCCTTTCTCTAGGTCTCGTTTCTCTAGGTCTCCTAGCTTGTTCTCAAGAATGATGTTTCCCAACTCATCTATCCTATCTGGTAGGCTGGTAACCACATACATGGTTCCTTCCTTATCAATGTATGCACCCTCTTCGAACTTGACCACAGGGTGTTCAAGTCCAAAGGGTTGGTCGGGATTTTTAAGTTGGACCACTGATCATCTTAGACTGTCCTCATAGATGTGTGCACCAATTGTGTACTGATATACTCCAATTGTGTCTTATAGGGACCTTTTGGTGTCTGTAAATAGACAGTACCTGAGGTATGTGTGGGTCTTTCCATGCTAAAAGACATCTTTGAGTCGTTGGTTTCTGAACTTAGTGTGTAGGGATAAACACTAAGTTGTTGAGTCCAAGACTTGGTTGTATGGTTGACACTAGCCTCAGATGATCTAATGCTTTGTCTATCCTTGCCTAAGTGTCTGCCAGACCTCAGGTTCATAAGCCTTGTCTTCTAGTTCAAAATTTCCCCTTTGTATTGTTCCAAATCCTTTAGAGCTCTTTGGTTTCCTAGTTCCCCTAAGGGTCCAATTCAAAATGCTATATCTAATCATCCACCTATTAATTTTACCCACAATCAAAAGCAAACGGATTTTGTATGAGAAACTTATGCCAGTTCAGGGTTTTGGGGATTAAAACAGGGAAACAAGGTCTCTCTGGGAGCTCAAAACAGACGATACGATACCAGATTTTCACGATATGATACCTTTGTTTTACACGATACCACTACAGACGATACGATACCACCGAGGCAACTACGATTGTGATACCAACTTCCACCATACGATACTAGAAATGGCCATGATACGATACTTGATTAGCTCACGATACAATATCAGTTTGCAAACGATACGATACCACTCAGTAGATGATATGATACCACTTGACTTGACATGATACGATACCAAAAATTGCACGATACGATACTGGCGTGGCTGACGATACAATACTGACTCTTTGAGCGATACAATACCAGAGAATCAAATGAAACGATACCAAAATAGGAGGCGAAACGATACCAACTTTGCACGCGATATGATACTTATGAAAGTGGCGATATGATACCACTGTCATGCATGATACGATACTGCTCGATCGACGATATGATACCACAAGGTGCATGATACGATACCACTGGGCAACCGCAATCGCGATACCAGCACTTCACAATACGATACCAGAATGGTATCGCGATACCTCAAGTGGGCATGCAGGATACGATACCTCGAAAAGTATCGCGATACATGGGAGTTCTGGTATCGCGATAACAAAACTCAACCGAACACAATACTTGGAGTTTTTGACATCCAATTTCAAAATTTTTTGCAAATATGTGTACCTCAGGTTCTCCTTGTCACTCCTATGTGCCTGTAGATGCAAGGGCACCCTCCAAACCCACGATATCATCGTCACGATACCAGATGCAGGTTGCTTCAACCCGTGCGATATTGAATCTGATTTCTGAAGTTTTGAGAGGTTTTCAAGCACATTTCTTCAACGTTTCAGCTCTGAACACCCTGTCCACTTGTTCCTCATAGCCGCAAGTGAAAAATGAGGTGAATGTACACTCAAAAATGAAAAAAAGAAAAGAAGATGAAGGTGGGAGAAGATGGTGATGATGATGAAGATGAAGAAGGAGAAAAACTCAGAAACTGAACTGAAAATGGTGATTTTTTTACCTTCCAACATCGCTACTCTACGTCTTACCATCACACCCTCATCCTCCAAGCTCTCTCCCAGGCAACAGCACCAAATTTGGTGTCACTCTAGCACAATGGTGAGTACCAACGTGAGGAGATACACCTCATAAATGTCAATCCATGGAGACGTGAGGACCAGTATGAAGACTGTGAGCAAGTGATGGCACAAGTGCGTGAGTGAAAGCACACAAGCAGGCACACACATACACACACACGTGCACAAAGTAAGAACAAAGAGTGGAACAATGGAAGATCTTCGATTACAAAAGAATTCTCTGACAAAGCTCAAATCTACAACAAGCCAACCTCAAAAATAAGCTCTCCAGCCCTTTTTATAGTTTTTTGAGTGGTTTTGGCCCTGTCCAGACCTAGTGTAAATAGGTTCCAAGGTTTATTTGGGGGCTCAAACGGAGTCTAAAAATTATGAAAATTGGTAGGATGATAGTTCTAATACTCTTCAAGCTCGAGGACTCCTTGGCTTGGACAAAATGGAGTTAGAAAAATGGAAAATGGTATTTACAATGGTTTTTAATGATAAAAATCACTATTTTTATAGGGATTTCTTCTGAAAATTTGACATGGGCTTCTTGGAGCTCCCTATATGCTCCTTCTTCTTGTGTGTCCACTTCCTTGATGCACTTCCATGCTTTGTCCTTGACCTTGAGCTTCGACACCATGATTTCAGCTGCACCATGCAAGGAGAAATTTTAGCAAGTCATGGGGTCACCCTGACTTTTTGGGATCTAGAAGATGTGCAGACACAGTCAGCTTCTTTGCTTCTTATCTCGAGATCTACTCAATCAAACTTGATGAAAGTGACTACACATATATAAGACACAGAAAAAGAGTAACTACACGCAGAGAAATTGATTCCACAAGCTCATTAAAATGATGAAGATGCTGGACCAGACTGTATGCAGAGATTTGCTCGAGGAAATGTATCATGGTATGAATGCTATTACACATATGATATAGAGCAAGTGTATTGGAATACACATAGATGAAGTGAGCTCAATGTAGGCTCATTGAAGTAACTCAAATCCTCTCAGAAGTGCTCACCTATCCCATGACTAAAATCATGTGTATTTATACACATTGTTTGAATTCGAATTTTGAATCTTCTCACCTAAAAGTGGTCCTAGACTTTAGGGATGGAATTGATTTGATTCTTTCTACCAAATGATTCATGGGTGTTGGGAATTGAACTCACAACCTCTCGGTTAGGAGTGCGATGGGCTAACCCCTTGCCCTAAAAGCCATGGTTGAGGATTACTTCCTAATCCTCTCTATTAAGGCATGGTTCAACCATCTCTACTAGGATTATGTGACATTCCTTTCCCCTTAGACTGAACATTGTCCTCAATGCTCACTTGTGGACCCTTCAGACTCTCTTGGACCTAGTTTCCATGCATGAGTGCTTCCATCAACCTCAAACTCTAGCACATGGACCAAATTTGGACCTATTCCATCCTCTATGGGTGCCCAAATGCCCATGCACCTTCATCTAAGGCCAGTTTTACACTCACCATGGATAAGCGCTTTTTCCAAGTGCCCATGAATGAGGCGCGAACCTCCATCTCACCCAACTTCTCAACTAGGCTCTGATACCAATGTTGGGAATTGAACTCACAACCTCTCGGTTAGGAGTGCGATGGGCTAACCACTTGCCCCAAAAGCCATGTTTGAGGATTACTTCCTAATCCTCTCTATTAAGGCATGGTTCAACCATCTCCTACTAGGATTATGTGACAATGGGTTTAGCCTCCTAACATCAAGAGATTATTCACTCACTTTTGTCTTTTACGTTTATCCAAGGTAAATACAATGAGTGTTAACAAGCAAGAGGTTCTATGTGAGTAAGATATATAGGTGTGTAGTCCTAAAGTCTTAGCAAATCTCTTGGGCTTACTAATTGCACCAACACCAAGGCCACCAAAGATATCTTATATGTTTGATTTTAAACTTCAAATTGCATGACATTTACATTATCTCATCTCTTTCTCTATTCTCTAGTAGTAAATTTTATTTCATGATCCCTTATAGTTGCAATATCTCAATATCCTTGCTCTTGAGGTTGGATTCAATCACATAAATTTTTTCCAAAGCTCTTTGCTAGTCCCCTATCACCACAATATGCATGTAATCTACGCCATTTGTTTTCTTGGTTCTATTCATGCATAAAATGGCAAAATAATCGAGAGGCACACTTTTATTTATGTTTTAAACTTTTTAAGTGGATTAAAAGAAACTATATTATTACATTTATTTATCACCTTATACCAATTTTTGTGATTCTTCTTGAGAGACCCATCATGAGACGTGCGGTCAAAAAATGTTGCTATTCGCTATCGTAGGAAAACTATTGCACAAGATTATTTGTATACCCTAGATCGGTTACTTGACATTAGTTTCACCACTGCTCTTTTTAAAGATAGATTACCATGTATTCTTTGTCTCTTGTGGCACCCTATTGTACCAATTAAAATATCGTGAAGATGATTAGTCCTACATTTTCCTCCTCCATGTCTTTTATTCTTAAAATATACAAATTTATCTTGATAGTGAGACCTTTCTATCACTATCATGATCCGTGATGATAATCAATCATATTTACCAAAAAATTAAGATCCATGGGCATACAAAATGTGCTTTAAAATTACGCATAAATATCAATAATAATCACTATATATACATAGAGTTCTAATAAATTACACTTACTTTAGAAATGTTATATGTGCTTTACCCCATGCATTTATTGGAGAAAGTCTATGACAAGCCTAAGTATTGGCTTGAGTCCCACAAAGTCATGAAAAAAGCTTTAAAATGAAGACTATGTAAAGTTCACTTGTGAACTACCTCTTGTAACTTTTGAAGAGTTTACTTAATGTAAAAGTGAAAGAATCTTAAGTGGTTGAGTCCACTTGATCAAGAATGGAAAGAGGAGCCACGAATTCATGATTTTTGTTAGGTAGAGAATCAAATCAATCATTGATTGATTGGAGAGTGATTGAGGGAAGTTAGCCTCCCAAACTCAACTATAAACAGATGGTAGTTTTAGTCGTGGTTAGAGAGACCTATGTGAAGACCTCCAAGAGCTGAGCTTTATGCCATATCAAGGTGTGATTACAAGTCACACATATGTATCAGTAAGTCCATTGTATTGTACAAGCAATATACTTTCATTTTCATGATCATTTGAATTCATATTTCCATGTTCTTGTGAAGTGTACTACTCACTGCCATTACTCTCAGTTTTCGCAGTCAGATTGCAGAGATGTTTTCTCTGAGTTTGGTGCATCATTTTCAGTAATTTAACTTGGTAAAGTTAGCTCTATAAGTCTACTATATGCTCACAAATTTGCATGTCGTTTAGATGTTGCAATCTTCAGTTATGTTCATTTTAAGTCAACAGGGTCTGTTCATCTTCACTTCTCTGTCAGGTACCTGATTTTTTCACTCACCTTGTCAGAGCCATTTCTCAGTGATTACTTATCCAAATTCCATGATTTAAAGCTTGTTTGATTCAGCTTACTGTCTAGTATAACCATACAAATTTTCAGATACATTGGATTCCTATATTTTTAGTTATGTTCATTTTTCTGCTCACTGGTCTCAAACTGTAGCAGCTCGTGAAAATCGGGATGATGTCATCACTTGTTGAAACTCATTCTCAGTGTGTGGTTCATTATTTTTTATGCGATTATGCTTGATAGTTAGCTATTTAAGTTATCTAGACTTCCCCAAGAGGAATTAAGCTAATTGCTGCTGTGCTCAGAGAATTATGCAAAACACTGGACATGTGTATGAACCAAATCAGCAAGTTTTTCACCTCTGAGCTAACTCCAACTTATCTGTTTTGATCTATCTTTGTTAGAGTGATCTTCCAAGGTACATAGGGTGTCTAATACATCCATTGGCAAGCTAAAAGGGCCCACCATATACTCCTGGAGTTCAATTGGCTGGTGTAGATCAAGGATTTTGCAACACCTCTTCATCTTCAAGCACATACCTATCTATCTCTTCACAGTGGTATCAGAGCAAGGTTGGACAACATGGCAGATGGATTTCCTTCATCAATTGACAAATTGGACAGAGGTAACTACTCAGCTTGGTCATTAAGAATGGAAGCTTATCTCTAAGGTAGAAGTTTATATGGTTATGTGGCTGGAGATGAAGTTATGCCAAGTTTCAGGAACAAAAGTCAACCAACACAAGAAGAGCAAGAAAGATTGAGCACATGGTGCTCCAAGGATGCACTTGCAAGGTCTTATCTCCTCAACTCTATCTCAGATTTTTTGTTGCCTCACATTAGAAGTTGTAAGACATCTCAGGAAGTGTGGGATGCACTTAAAGCTTTCTTTTCTTCAAGTACCAAAGCTAGGAAGCATCAACTATGGCTAGATTTCACAACTCTCAAGAAGGCTCCCAAATAGAATGTGACTGATTTTGTCACAAAGCTCAAGGACATAGCGGATCAGTTGGGAAGCATTGGAGAGGTAATAGATGAAGAGAAAATTCTAAGGCAGGTCATCAATGGCTTGAAGGAAGATGACAAGTGGGAAGCATTCACCACAGCTATGGATTTGTACATGGACATGCATGTACCTGATTTCAATACACTCATTGGACAACTACTTACCCAAGAGGCAAAGCTTATCAAAAATGGAGAAAGCTCTAAAGGTAATCAATCTTCAGCTTTATACACTGATAAAAGCAAGTCCAAAGATAACAAAGGAAAGGCAAAGAAAGTGGATGATGAAGCAGGTACATATCAAGCTAACTATGCAGGTAGAGGAAGACATGGCAGAGGTAGAGGAAGAGGAGGTAGACAAGGCAAAGGGAGATCCCAAGTCTCCAACCCATGTTCTATTTGTGGATTAACTAATCATACAGCTGAAAATTGCTTTAGGAATTCCAAGAATCAAAGAGGCAAAGGATACAATAGAGGAAGTTATGGGTACTCAAGAGGAAGGTTCAACAATTATCATGGCAACTACAACAACTACAATCATTCAAACTATCAAGGAGGCTACAAAGGATGGAGAGACTACAATAACTACACAGAAGACTCAAACAAAGAGGATTCATTATTGATCATGAACATGGCTATGCCACAAGGTAAATCTGATGAGCATGTTTTCTACATAGATTCAGGTTGTTCAAATCATGTGGCAGGAAATGTGGCACTCCTATTAGATTTAGAAGATCCAAGGAATAAGCATGAGGTACAGACAGGAGATGATACAAAACATCCTGTGGAGAAAATAGGCAATGACAAAGCACCTGATGGAAACATCAACCTACTCAGTAAGGTACTCTATGTCCCTACCATTACAAAGAATTTGATAAGTGTTGGGCAGATAGTAGAGAAAGGGTTGCAAGTCACGTTCACAAAAGCAGGAGCATTTGTTGAAGATCCAAGTCAAGGATTCAGAAAAATTGCAAAAGGTGAAAAGACAGGTAGATTGTTCACATTTGAATTATAGGACACTAGAAACATTGCTCTCTTTAATTATGGTAGTCAGACACTCACAGAATTGGAAGTATGGCACAAAAGGTTAGCACATATTGGTGAAAGGTCATTAAAGCAAATCTGCAGGGACCAAAGTGTACTTGGACTCCCTAATTTGTCAAAACAACATATGATTTATAAGTGAAGTGCATGTCAATTTGGAAAGTCTCACAGGTTACCATTCATGAAGAAAGGTTATATGCATGGAGATCTCTTGGAGTTGGTTCATACAGATGTATTGGGACCTAGCAAAGAAGCTTCAATATCTGGATCAAGGTATTATGTCTCCTTTATTGATGATTGTAGCAGATGGACTATCCTATTCTTTATGAAACACAAAGATGAAGTTTTTTCATGTTTCAAAAGATATTTGGCTCTTGTGGAGAAAGAGGAATCAAAAGAGAGGTAACTACAAGGTACACTCCTGAGCAAAATGGAGTGGCAGAAAGGAGGAATAGGACAATTCTTGAAGCTGCAAGGTCTATGTTAAATGAAAAGCATTTACCTAATTACTTATGGGCTGAGGCTGTATCTACAGCCACTTACTTGATTAACAGGTTGCCTTCAAAATCCCTTGATGGGATGACTCCATATGAGGCTTGGAATGGAAGAAGACCAAGCTTAGATCATTGTAAAATTTTTGGATGTATTGCTTTTACTCATGTTCCTTCACAGGTTAGAGGCAAGATGGATCCAAAGGCAGAAAGGTGTGTATTTATTGGATATGACAACAATCAAAAGGGCTACATTTTATACAACCCTACCAACAAAGGATTCTTGGTAAGCAGAGATGTAGTTTTTTATGAGAAAAATTCATGGTATGAAGATTCATGCAGGAAGGTCAATTTACTATATGATCTTGAAGAAGATTTTCCAAAGCTTGGTAGAGAACAACCAAAGATTGAAGAACAAGACACCTCAGAGGATGATGAAGAATCTCAGATGGAAAAGATCAAAGCATGGAAGTCTAAAGGTAAAGCAAAATTGCAGGAACTTGGACATGAGGCAGAATCATCACATCATGGCCTAAGAAGATCTATGAGGGAAATGAAAAAACCAGAAAGGTATGGGTTTGACACCTCATTAGTAACTAAACATTCTATCTACATAGCACAGGACATAAACCGAGAGGAGCCATCATCCTTTGAAGAGGCCAAAGCAAAAACAGAATGGAAGCATGCAATGAAGGAAGAGATTGAAGCACTTGAGGAAAACAACACTTGGGATTTGGTGCCCAAGACTTCATCCATGAAGGTAATAGGCTCAAGATGGGTCTATAAACTCAAGAAGAATTCTGATGGTTCCATTAACAGGTATCAGGCAAGGCTTGTAGCAAAAGGCTTTGCACAAACTCAGGGAATTGATTATGAGGAGACTTTCTCTCCTGTGGCAAAGATGCCTACTATTAGGGTTTTGCTTAGTATTGCCTCTTCCAAGAATTGGAAGATACTTCAACTAGATGTAAAGAATGCATTCTTGAATGGTTGGATAACAGAAGAGGTATATATGGCACAACCACCTGGTTTTGAGAATCAAGTTTATCCTGATTATGTGTGTAAACTTAACAAAGCATTGTATGGTCTCAAGCAAGCCCCAAGAGCTTGGAATTTCAGGCTTGTTTTATTCTTGCAAGACAAAGGGTTTCAACCAAGCAAGGCAGATCCTTCACTCTTTATCAAAAAGAGTAATTCTGAGGTCATCTACTTATGTATATATGTAGATGATATTATATTGACAGGAAATGATGCAGATGGTATGAAGAAGATCAAAGATCAGATGAGAGAAGAGTTCAAGATAAGTGATTTGGGTTCACTTACCTACTTCCTAGGTTTGGAAGTTGTCTACAAAAATCATGGTTTTTCTCTCACTCAAAGAAAGTACATTAAGGACATGTTGGCGAAATTCAAGATGCAAGATTGTAAGATTGCACGTACTCCAATGGAGGTCAATCACAAATTGAGCTCACATGAAGGTGAACTCATAGAGGACATCACATCATATCAAAGTCTAGTGGGTAGTCTCAACTATGCCACATTGACAAGAGTAGATATATGTTACAGTGTGAGTGTGCTAAGTCAATTTATGCACACACCAAGGAAACCACATATGGATGCTGCCAAAAGGATTCTCAAGTATCTCAAAGGAACCATAAATGAAGGACTTTATTATCCTTATGTATCTGATTTAGGTTTAAAGCTATTTTCTGATGCAGATTGGGCTGGCTCCAAAGAAGATAGAAGGAGCACTTCAGGTTATCTTACCTTTGCAGGTTCAAAGCTTATTTCATGGTCATCCAAGAAGCAACCCACAGTTGCTCTCTCTTCCATTGAAGCTGAATATAGAGTTCTTGCCATAGCTACACAAGAAGCTATGTGGATGAAGACATTATTCAAAGATCTTGGATTGGAGTTTGGATCTCCAACTATTTATGGTGACAATATGAGTTCTATTCATTTGGCTGCTAATCCTATTTTTCATGCAAGGACTAAACATATTGAAGTTCATTATCACTATGTGCGAGAAAAGCTTCTAAGCAAAGAGATTCAAATATCATATGTGTCCACTCATCAACAATGTGCAGATATTCTAACCAAAGCATTGGATGGTACAAAGCTTTGCAAATTCAAGGCTATGATAGGTTTGCAGGTAATCTTGGAAGATTGAAGACCTCAAGCATACTTGGCTTGAGGGGGAGCTGTTGGAGCAAGTCTATGACAAGCCTAAGTATTGGCTTGAGTCCCACAAAGTCATGAAAAAAGCTTTAAAATGAAGACTATGTAAAGTTCACTTGTGAACTACCTCTTGTAACTTTTGAAGAGTTTACTTAATGTAAAAGTGAAAGAAACTTAAGTGGTTGAGTCCACTTGATCAAGAATGAAAAGAGGAGCCATGAATTCGTGATTTGTGGTAGAGAGAGAATCAAATCAATCATTGATTGATTGGAGAGTGATTGAGGGAAGTTAGCCTCCCAAACTCAACTATAAATAGATGGCAGTTTTAGTCGTGGTTAGAGAGACCTATGTGAAGACCTCCAAGAGCTGAGCTTTATGCCATATCAAGGTGTGATTACAAGGCACACATATGTATCAGTAAGTCCATTGTATTGTACAAGCAATATACTTTCATTTTCATGATCATTTGAGTTCATATTTCCATGTTCTTGTGAAGAGTACTACTCACTGCCATTACTCTCAGTTTTCTCAGTCAGATTTCAGAGATGTTTTCTCTGAGCTTGGTGCATTATTTTCAGTAATTTAACTTGGTAAAGTTAGCTCTATAAGTCTACTATATGCTCACAAATTTTCATGTCATTTGAATGTTGCAATCTTCAGTTATGTTCATTTTAAGTCAATAGGGTCTGTTCATCTTCACTTCTCTGTCAGGTACCCGATTTGTCACTCACCTTGTCAGAGCCATTTCTCAGTGGGTACTTATCCAAATTCCATGATTTATAGCTTGTTGCATTTAACTTATTGTCTAGTATAACCATACAAATTTTCATAATCATTGGATTCCTACATTTTGAGTTATGTTCATGTTTCTGCTCACTGGTCTCAAACTGTAGCAGCCCGTGAAAATCGGGATGATGTCATCACTTGTTAAAACTCATTCTCAGTGTGTGATTCATTATTTTTTATGAGATTACTCTTGAAAGTTAGCTCTTTATGTTATCTAGAGTTACCCAATAGGAATTAAGCTAATTGCTGCGGTGCTCAAAGAATTATGCAAAACACTGGACATGTGTATGAACCAAATTAGCAAGTTTTTCACCTCTGAGCTAACTCCAACTTATCTGTTTTGATCTATCTTTTTGAGAGTGATCTTCCAAGGTACATAGGGTGTCTAATACATCCATTGGCAAGCTAAAAGGGCCCACCATATACTCTTGGAGTTCAATTGGCTGGTGTAGATCAAGGATTTTGCAACACGTCTTCATCTTCAAGCACATGCCTATCTATCTCTTCACAGCATTTACCATTTCCTCGGTGAATGCTTCAATGGTTCTTTAGGTAATTGATTTCTTCATAAAGAGGACTTGTTTTTCCCATGATTATCACTCGTTCCAAGGACTCCAACACTTTTGCATGTTTCAGTGCTATACTTGAATCAATTTTATGTTGAAAATCAAGCTTTGATCTTAGCAACACTTTGGAGTAATTTCATTGGCTACAAGTGGAGAGCTTTGGCTAAATTGCATTGCACAAAAGTGGATCACTAAAGGACAAGGAATTCCACGAGATTCCTTCACCAGAACGTTTTTGAGACTTTCCTTATTCATCTCATCTATTTCCAATCACACGTGTGATTCTTGATTTTTAGGAGAAGAGCATCTCACTTTTGCTCTTGTACATATATGTGTTATTTTGATTGCAAAGGGGAAATCTTGTGGCTTTTAACTTGGAGAAGTCCTCCTTAATGTGCTAGAGTGTTGTCAAGCAAGCCCCTTGCTTAATCTAGCCCTTTGCTTGCTCTTTTGTTGGTTTGAGTAACTATACCTCTCTATGTGTGCAGGCAATGTTGGAACTCTCTACCTATGAGTTGTTAACATTGTTTCTCCTTCTGAAAGCATTCATTTTATGTAATATTTGCATAATTGGATAGCTAATATATTCTATTTGTGTTCACCAAGTCATGTATTCATTTTCTGAGTAATCTCTGAGAAACATGCAAAATAGTCAACTGTGGTGATTCATATCTCTCTCTGTGTGTGTGAAGGCTTTGTTAGAGCTATCTAGCTCTGCGTTATAAGCATTGTTCTACTTCCATACTTATCCATTTTTTCTAAATTTGGTCTCATTAAGTAGTTATTAAAGTTATCTAAATTTGAGTCAGCTTTGAGAATCATTTTCTATTTAACCTTGGGGAAAGGGTTACTGGAGTGAAGTGTGGTCACTCTGTGACTAGCTCCTACATACAATCAACTACTGCATGTTGCATCTAAGTGTAGACATCCATTTTGTGTGATTTCTTTTGGAAAGATGAATAAATATATTTTAAGTGCTCAAAATATTACTAGAAGTATCTGCACAACTCTGAGAAAGAGGCACTTTGGGTTGCATAGGTGTAGAGATGTCCACATGTGGAGGTCATTCATATTTTGCCATTCCATAGGGATTGAGTTACATCCCCTGTAAGTGGTATCCGGGCATCAAGACCATCACTAGGTGTCTAACGGAGGGTATAGGAGATTTTGGAGCTATTGAAGCAAGAAGGAAGCTACATCTTAGCATTTCCTAAGTTTAACCATGAAAAGGAAACGTTTTTTGAAGAGAAAATAAGGTTATATCATTTCATTGGAAGTGCTTGAACTCTAAAGGTAAAGATTCAAGACTTACATCACTCATATAACTTACAAGGTCACTTAGGGAGCATCCCAAAGTAGGAGGAGATCACCATGGTAGATTTGAACATGCAAATGGAAAAGCTTGACAAAAACAACTACCAACCATGGAACCTTAGGTTGTTAAGCTTTCTTATGGGCAAAAGCTTGTGGGGATTGATAAGCGGATTAGAACCAAGGCCTAGATTAGGACATAACCCCACCAATGATCATTTGAGGGCATTTAGAGAGTGGAATGAAAGGGACAAGAGAGGAATTTTCATTCTCTCACAACACATTAGCACTACCATGATTGAACACAGATAGGATTAAGATACATAGATGAAAGTATGGAAAACTTTAGAGCGGCTTTACTCTAGATCCATGAAATCTAGTAAGATACAATTGAAGGATGACCTCAAAAAATTAAGGAAGTCACCAAGAAATAATATCAATTATTTTCTTTTGAGGGTAAAGGAACTAAGTGATGCACTAGGTTCCATTGGTTGTCATATTGATGATGATGACCTAGAAGCTTATACTCACAATCGATTGAGGGATGATGAAAAATGAAAAGCATTCACCACTAGTTTATGTAAGAGACAACATATTATATTTTGAGCAACTTGTGGCCTTGATGATCATAGAGGAAAATTGGAGGTAGCAAATAAAGGGGCAATGGGTCCCAAGAGTTTAATGCAAGGGAAAAGGAAGAGGACGAAGCACGAGTAGAGGCAAATAGGGAAGAGGCCAAGGTTAAAAGGAAAGACAAGAGCAAAGATAAGAGCAAAGAGTCAATTCCTCATCACAAAGAGGAAGGGGGAGACATAGAGGAACCCCACCCTAAAAAAGTGGGGTTGTATAAAGAAAAAGCAAGTATATCAAGATTGTGCTACAACCCCATCCTAAAAAGGTGGGGTTGTATAAAGAAAAAGCAAGTATATCAAGATTGTGCTACATCAATGATGAAAGAGATGAGTATTCCAAATGGATATTGGGATGATGCATCCACACTAAAATTTACATCATGAATAGAGATCCAAAATCAGGTATACATGGATCTACACCTTATGAAGCATGGTATGAAAGAAGATCTAATGTGTCTCACCTTGAAGTATTTGGATGTACATGTTATGTCTTCATACCTAGTGAATTAAGAAGCAAGTTGGATGCTAGATCTGAAAAATGTGTGTTCATAGGGTATGCAAGTGAGAAAAAGGTATATAGGTGCTACAATCCAAAGAATAAGAAGCTCAAAGTCTTAAGGAATATGAATTTATTAATTATTACCATGGTATGTACCTTTAGAACATATGCACATTGAATGTGAAATTGAAGCTAGGAGTAGCCATGAAGAGGAAGATAGACAAACATACATAGATTTGAGTGGTCCTCAACATTAAAACATGGATGAAGGCTCATCAATATTAGCATCTTGTAATGGAAATCTCAAAGGTAAAGAGAAGGTTTCTGAAGAAGATAATTCTCACATGTGGATGGACATGGAAAATGTTGATGAAGAATATGCATTTAAAAAAGGAGAAATTTCAAAAGCTACGACTAAAACTCAAATGAATAGAAGATTCATCCAAAAAACTAAGAATAACATAAATTACCAACGCCAAGGTATCCAATAGTGAGCCTTCCATATGATTTTTTTATTGAAAAGCATTATGCATACATGAGAAAAGTAATAGCAATTCAAGAACCTACATGTTATGAAGATATCAGCAAGTGTAGGGAATGGAAATAATTTATGAAGGAGGAACCACAAGCCTTGAAGGTCAACAAAACATGGAACTTAGTTCCAAGAACCAAAGACATTAAGGTAATAGGCAACAAATGGGTGTCTAGGATCAAAGTGAATTGGTATGGGAGCATAACAAGGTACAAGGCAAGGTTATTTGCTAAAGGTTTTGGTCAAACATATGGAATTGACTTTGACAAAACCTTTAGCATTGTGGATAAGTAAACCACAATTGAAAATTTTATTGATTTGGATGCAAGGGTTGGAAAATATATCAGTTAGATGTCAAGAATGCCTTCTTGAATGGAGATCTAGAAGATATAATATATATGGATCAACCTCTAGGATTTGAAGATTGCAAGAAATCAATTCATGTTTCGAGGTTGAAAAGGCTTTTATGGATTCAAGCAATAACCTAGAGCTTGGAAAAAAAGGTGTGTGGAGTACCTACTCAAATGTGGCTATCGACAAAGCAAGATGGATACATGACTATTCATAAGAAGAGAAGGTGAAAAATCTATCTACCTATATGTATATGTAGACATTTTGATCATAACAAGTGATGCCAAAGAAGGAATAAAGGACATAAAGATGAGTATATGATCAAAATTTAAGATCTCATATTCGGGAGATCTAAGGTACTTCTTAGGTATTGCGTTTGTGTATAAATCAAATGGCATTTTGTTGATGCAATGAAATTATATAATAGATGTGTTTGAAAGATGAGAGCTTAGCTCAAAGGAAGGAGATGAAGTGTAGGATCTTACACTTTATAGGTCCATAATTGGGTTCATTGATATGTGCCACAATTACAAGACCAGACTTGTCTTATGTAGTGAGATTTCTCTTGCATTTCATGCAAGGTCCTAGAGTGCCACATCTTATTGTAGCTAAAAGAGTGCTAAGATATCTCAAAGGCATTATTAAAGAAGTTTTGTATTATCCTTTTGAGATTGATTTGCAAGTCAAAGGATTCTTTGATGATGATTGGGCCGGTTCAAAGGATGATAGGGAAGCACAAGTGGCTATGCAGTCATGTTAGGGAAGAAGCTCATCTCGTGGAGCTCAAAGAAACAACCCACAATTTCTTTTTCACAATCGAAGCCAAGTATAGAGCTTTGTCTCAAGTTACATGTGAAGTTATGTGTCCAAAGAAGCTATTTGAAGACTTAAATATGCAATCAGGGAGATACATATCTATTGTGATAACATGAGTAGTGTATACCTAGCCACAAACCCCATGTTTCATGCTAGGAGCAAAGAGATTGAAGTTGACTATCATTTTGTGAGGGAGAAGGTGCAAGCAAAAGAAGTAAAAATCTGTCATATTAGTATCAAAGATCAATGTGCAAATATGCTCACTAAAGCATTGGATTTTATGAAGTTGACCAAGTTCAAAAGAAGCATTGGAATGATACAGCTTGGATCAAGTGGTTGAAGCTTGACGGGGAGTGTTAAAAATCAAGCTCCAACCTAAGGAGCACTTTGGAGTATTCTCGTTTGCTACAAGTGGAAAGCTTTGGCTAAATCTCATTGGCTAAAATTTTAGCACTAAAGGACAAGGGATTCCATGAGATTCCTTCACCAAAAATATTTTTGAAAACCCCTCATCCATTTCATCTAATTCCAATCACACTTAGGTGATTCTTGATTTTAGGAAAAGAGCATATCACTTTTGCACTTGTATATATATGCATTATCTTTGTTCCAAATGGGATATCTCGCATGCTTTTTAGCTTTGAAAAGTCTTGTTGTGTGTTGGAGTGTTAGCAAGAAAGATCCTTGCTTGGTCTTTTATTGGTTCGAGGAAGCGTACCCATCTATGTGTGCACAAAGTGTTGGAACTCTACACCCCTATGTTGTCAACATTGTTTCTTCTTCCTTAAAAAATCATTTTATGTAATCTTTGCATCATTGGTTAGATAATATATTCTATTTTTTCTCCCCAAGTCTTGGATTCGTTATGTAAGTAATCTCTAAGAAACATGCATGATAGTGAATTGTGATGATCCATACCTCTTTCTCTATGAAGACTTTGTTAGAGTTATCGATCTTTGGTTTATAAGCATTGTTTCTAATTCTATAGTTATCCATTTGCTGTGATTTTGGTGTGACGTGGTAGCCATTATAGTTCTCTAAAGTTGGTTCAAGTTTGAGAACCATTCTCTATTTAATCTTGGAGAAAATCTTACTAGACCAAAGTGTGGTCACTATGTGACTAGCTCCTGCATACAATCAACTAGCCTATATTGTAAAGATTGCTTCTCTTAGTGTAGGCATCCACTTTGTGTGAAATTTGTTTTTTTGGAAAGCTCCATTAGCCCATTTGAAGCGTTCAAATGCTTATTGGAATTATCTATACAAAATCTGAGAAAGAGGCATTTTGGATTGCAAAGGTGCAGAGAAGTCCACCTATGGAGGTCATTCATGCTTCATTGTTGCATAGGGATTGATATACATCCACTACAACATATGAGGGGCATACCGACACTGCCTATACTGACGGTCACTCTCGACATCGGTATAGTTGGAAAAGTCCACTTAAACATATCGACGATCAAGTGATCATCAGTATGACTGATTAAAATAGATCATTGGGATGTCTCACAACCGCCAGTATAAGCATCATTATAAGCATCATTATAAGCATCATTATAAGCATCATTATAAGCATCATTATAAGCATCATTATAAGCATCATTATAAGCATAATTATAAGCATCAGTATATGCATTGGTATAAGCATCGATATGAGCATCGGTAATTTATTGGAAATTACCAACACCCATACCGGTGCCCATACTGACAGGTATACCGAGGCCATGTTTTAAACATATCGAGAACCCAAGAGCAAAACTCAACATTTTGCACGTGTTTTACACTAAGCACTACTTGCTTCTATCGAACTTGCGCACGTGAACCGAATTGTGACCTGCATTGTCTTGTGCACACACACACACCGAGAGATATCTCTCTCTCTAGACACACACACACTCTCTCTCTCTGTTTAGATCTCACATCTTGGTAAGTGGTGCACATACTCTTAGCCTTTGTCTTTCTCTATGCTTTAGGTTTTATAATTTTGCCTCTCTTTGATTTTGCAGAAGTTTTTTGGTGTCGATTCTTTGGAATTCGATGATAGATGACATACATTAGCTTTGACGACAATGATCCAAAAGAGCGACATACCTATAAGTGATTGTTTTATTCTCTATTGATAGAGAAAGAAAGAGACAGAGAGAGAGAGATGATACACACACACACACATATATATTTATGTGGGAAGTTGATGCCGGGCATCGACTTTATGCTGAAACTCGATGCCAGGCATCGAGTTGCTCCACAAACATCATCTTTTCAAGAAGTTCTAGCAGTACATAACACTCAGAAAATGAAACAAGGACTTATCAACACAAACTCGATGCCAGGCATCGAGTTGCTCCGAAAACTTCAACTTTTGAAATCATTTCACTGAAGACAAGCATGGAGATGATGGAGAGAGTCTCATACACAGAACTTTAACTATTTCTTGTCATAGCTATGAAAACCTCAGATGTTTTACAGATGCTTTCTCACTCAGAGAAGCCCGACTATACTCAGTCATACAAAATGAACTCCTCACATTCTATCACTCTCTTCCACTTCTTCTCTCTCCTCGCATCAGTTGATACAAACTAACTTATATAGATTTTCTCATTCTCGTGACTTTTAAAAAACTTCTAGAACTAAAGTGAACTAACTTTACAAATATAATACACTTGTGAATTTGTCCCTTCACATAGGCATGTAGTTTTATTCTAAATTTTTTATCTTCAAATGTATGTCCAATTAGTGATTGTTTCTCCAACAGCTCCCCCTCAATCACTAATTGACATTCCCTGATTCTTCATATCATCTTCTTTTCTTTTACTCTTGCCATGCTTTTGAATCTGCTGGTCTTCACACCATCCAAGCTCTTTGTCATTATGTCTGCTATCTGATCTTTTGTAGAAATGTACTCCACTTCAATTTCTTTCTCCATTACCTTTTCTCTCAGGAAATGATAATGTATCTCTATATGTTTTCGTGTTGCATGAAATACTAGATTTGCTACAAGATAAAGTGAACTCATATTATCCCCATGTATTGTAGGTATACCTTGATCAATGCCCAAGCTTTTGAACAATGTATGCATGCATATGACCTCCTTAGCTGCTTCCACAAGTCCTTTGTACTCAACTTCAGTTGATGATAATGCTACTGTATGTTGTTTCTTTCAGCACAAATTCTGCACCATCATATTTACTGAGCTTGTGATTAACTTCAAGTGGAGTTGAAGCTTCTCTGCAATTTTCCATATCAAACTTCTTCAATAGATTCAGAAGATACCTTTCTTGTGATACATATATGCCATGATCTATATAAGTGACTTCCATTCCAAGAAAGTATGATAACTTTCCTAGATCACTGATCTTGGATTCTTTTTCAAGTAATCTCTTTACCTCCTCGATTCCTTCATCTGAAGTACCTGTGATTATAATGTCATCTACATAAATACAAATGTAGATTGTACCTTCCTCTGTTCTTTTGATAACTAGACTTGGATCTGCTTTTGAACTTTGATATCCAAGATCATTGAGATACTTCACTAGTCTATAGTTCCATGCTCTTGGAGCTTGCTTCAATCCATACAATGCTCTTCTCAACCTGCAAACAAAATTTGGATACCTAGAATCTATAAACCCTTGAGGTTGTTCCATGTATACCTCATCTGATATGTATCCATTCAAGAATGCATTCTTTATATCCAATTGACTTAGGGTCCATCCTTTTGAAGCTGCAATAGCAATGATTGTCCTAATAGTTGACATCTTAGCTACAGGACTGAATGTCTCATCATAATATATGCCATAGGTTTGGGCATAGCCTTTCACCACCAGTCTAGCTTTGTATCTGGCTATACTTCCATCTACAAGCTTCTTCACTTTATAAACCCATTTATTTCCAATTACTTTCTTACCATTTGGTTTAGGAACAAGTTCCCATGTCTTGTTCTCCTCTAATGCATTGAATTCTTCCTTCATGGCTTCTTCCCATTGCTTCTCACCTTTAGCTTCATCATAGTTCTGAGGTTCTTCATCATCTTTGACCATATATGCATAGTTCTTTTGAGTTATGTAAGAAGTATCATAAGAATACCTTTCTGGTTGTCTTCTAGTCCTGCTTGACCTTCTTGGTTCACATTCTTCATAAGTGTCTAGATACACTTCTTCATCAAATATAGGAGCTTCTTCATTTCTTCTTGTTAATCCTTTTCTGGACGTACTTGCTTGCATATAGTCTTCATCTCTATTCACCTGCACAATTGATTTTCCTTTCTCACATCTTCTTACCTCTTCTTCAAATTCGTCAGCTGTATGACTTTGATCTGCATACCAACTTTTCTGTTCATCAAATGTAACATCTCTAGAAACAAGAAATTGCTTGGTTAGAGGATTCCACAACCTGTAACCCATCTGCTTTTCATCATAACCAATGAACACATATTTTTCTGCCTTTGCTTCAAGTTTATGTCTTAGTTGTGATGGCACATAAGCATATGCAATAGATCCAAACACTCTACAATGATCTAGTGTTGGTTTCTTACCCCACCAAGCTTCATATGGAGTTATTCCATTGAGAGCTGCACATGGTAATCTATTCACAAGATATGTAGCTATATTTACAGCTTCAGCCCAAAGATAATTTGGACAATTCTTCTCCTTCAGCATAGCTCTAGCAAACTCAACCAAAGTCCTGTTCCTTCTTTCTGCTACACCATTTTGTTGTGGTGTATACCTGCAGGTTATTTCCCTCTTAATACCTGCATTCCAAAGATAATCATTGAACTCTTGGGAGAAATATTCTCCCCCTCCATCAGACCTCAGTCTCTTAAGCTTTTGACCTGTGACTCTCTCTGCATATGCATGAAAATGCTTGAAGGCTCCAAACACTTCTGATCTTTCCTTCAAAACATATAATGTTATCCATCTTGTAGCATCATCAATGAAAAGAACATAATACCTTGAGCCACTGATAGATCCTTCTTTTGTTGGTCCCCATACATCTGTATAAATGAGCTCTAGTAATCCATCATGTTTGAATCCTTTCTTCTAAAATGGTAACCTGTGTGCTTTTCCCATTTGACATGCTTCACATTTATAAACCATATGTTGACTCTGCACATTTGGTAGTCCTAGTACAGACTGATTAGCAACCATAGCTTTAATTCCTCTTTCATTGAAATGACCTAATCTCTTATGCCAGAGATCAAGTTCTGTAATCACTCCTTCACCATGTGTGAGCAAAGCTTGACCAATGTTCCCTTGTACTCTTAAAGTAAAGAGTCTACCTTCTTTCTTAACAGAGACAATCTGATTATATCCATTCTCTGGATCTTCAACAAATACTCCTTCATTTGTAAACCTGACTTGAAAACCTTTTTCAACTATCCGTCCCACACTAATAAAGTTTTTAGGTATTGTAGGAACATACAAAACATTGGTTAGCAAATCTGCTCCACTCTTGCATTTCACTTTACCAACTGAATGTACACTATGTCTTGTATTGTCACCTGTTTGAACACTATGACTAGAAATGCCTTTTTCCAATTCTGACATCAATTCTATGTTTCCTCACAAATGATTAGAACATCCAGAGTCAATGTAAAATACCTTTAGATCTTCTTTATCTGATGTGCTGATTGAATTCATCATCAATGATGTATGACTTTCATTCTGTGTGTCATTTGCATAGTTGTAGTAGGTGGTGTTGTAGGATTGATTCTGTCCCCAACTTCTTCCTCCACCTCTACCATAGCCTCCTCTTTGCTTTTGTCTACCTCTTTGAAAATTACTTTGATATCTTCCACCTCGACCTCTGCTATTGTTGTTTTGATTCTGGTTTGATCCTTGTTGGTTGTGCCAACAATCATGAGCCAAATGATTACTCAATCCACAAATCCAGCAAGCCTTCTTGTTGTTATTTTGATTACCTCTTCCTCTTCCAAAACCTCTTGCTTTTCCTCTGCCAGTGCCTTTACCTCTTGCATAATAAACTTGAGAAGTTGACTCTTCTTCATCCTTTGCTTTACCTTTATCTCCTTTCTTCTTGTTCTTCATGTACATTACAGAACTTTGTCCTTTATCTCCATCTCCCTTCAAGTCTTGCTCAAACGTGAGCATCAAACCAAGCAACTGGTTCAAATCTGGAACATAATGATTTAATGAAAGTTCTGTTGATAAGACAAAAGGTTTCCACCTTTCATCCCCTCTCAAACCTGTAAGTAATTGAGCAATCAACCTGTGATCCTCAATATCTTCATCTATGGATCCAAGATTATCTGCAAGATCCTTCATCTTAGTGACATAATCACTAATACTTTGACTTGGCTTCTTCTTGAATGTTGTAAACTCTGACCATAGACTTGCTTTTCGTGCTTTAGTAGTGCTTTGGAAATGATACTCCAATGCATTCCATATATCTTCAGATGATTCCAATCCTCTGATGTGTGGTAGCAAATGATCAGAGATTGTATAATAGATGTAGGCTTTTGCACTTGCATCCTTCTTTTGCCAATGCTTTAAAGCATCAAGTTCCTCTTTCTTTGGTCGGCTTTCATCTTCAAATACTGGCTTCTCTTCTTCACCTGTTACATATACCATGAGATCCTTACTCATAAGTAAGGCTTCCATTCTCATTACCTATATTATTTCTGCAAGATCTTTTAGTGGATGAAACTAGAAGAGTGGAGCTTTCCAACAAGCTATCATATGCAAGAAATGGATCTCTAGAACTCAAGTTATGGCCTTCACAAGATGACCCTGTATGACTTGCCAAAATTAGAAATTTTGCCTTCTTTAGTAGTTTTGAGTGTCTAAAAATGAAAATTCGATGCCTAGCATCGACTTGCAACCAAAAATCGATGTCGGGCATCGACTTTGAGCTTTTTCAGCCACTTTTTTAGCACCAGAATTACCCCCTTGAAAACACACATGAACAAGACCACTTTTATGTGGGAAGTCGATGCCGGGCATCACCTTTATGCTGAAACTTGATGCCAGGCATCGAGTTGCTCCACAAACATCATCTTTTCAAGAAGTTCTAGCAGTACATAACACTCAGAAAATGAAACAAGGACTTATCAACACGAAGTCGCTGCCAGGCATCGAGTTGCTCCGAAAACTTCAACTTTTGAAACCATTTCACTGAAGACAAGCATGGAGATGATGGAGAGAGTCTCATACACAGAACTTTAACTATTTCTTGTCATAGCTATGAAAAACTCAGAAGTTTTACAGATGCTTTCTCACTCAGAGAAGCCCGACTATACTCAGTCATACAAAATGAACTCCTTCTCACATTCTATCACTCTCTTCCACCTTCTCTCTCCTCGCGTCAGTTGATACAAACTAACTTATATAGATTTTCTCATTCTCGTGACTTTTAAAAAACTTCTAGAACTAAAGTGAACTAACTTTACAAATATAATACACTTGTGAATTTGTCCCTTCACATAGGCATGTAGTTTTATTCTAAAGTTCTGATCTTCAAATGTATGTCCAATTAGTGATTGTCTCCCAAATAATTTTCAGTTTAGATCTTTGGGATTAGGATTTTAGGGTTTTTACATACATATAATTCAATTAAATTTATATAGAGAAAAAATAAAGAAAAATTTATGAATTAAAAAAAAAAAAAATATATATATATATATATATATAATAGGATAATTGTATAGATAAATAAATATGGAAAGAGCTAGTGCTTTAAATAAACTAATTAATTATATATAATTAAATATATAAAAATAGGATTAATTTTAAGGTTTTTTTATCAAAGTAAATATATATATACATACACATACACACACATATATATACACACATACACATATACATATATATACACATGCATACACAAATATACATATTTTAGATCTAGACTTTTAGGATTAGGATTTTAGGGTTTTTGCATACATATAAATCAATTAAATTTATATAAAGAAAAAAATTTGAATATATAAATAATATATATATATATATATATATAACAGGATAATTATATAGATAAATAAATATGAAAAGATATAGTGTTTAAATAAATTAATTAATTATAAATAATTAAATATATAAAAATAGGATTAATTGAAAGGTTTTTATCAAAGTAAACATATAGACATACACACACACACATATATATACATACATATACATATACACCTATATATACACATACACATAAATATACACATGCATACACACATATACATGTTTTAGGTTTAGATCTTTACGATTAGGGTTTTAGGGTTTTTACACATGCATAACATATATACGCACATACACATACACGTATAATACATATATACATGTATATACACATGCATACACAAATAGACATATTCTAGGTCTAGATATTTAAGATTAGGGTTTTAAGGTTTTACATACATATAATTCAATTAGATTTATATAAAGAAAAAAATAGAAAAAATTAAGAAAAAAATCTGAATATATAAATATATATATATATAAAATAGGATAATTATATAGATAAATAAATATGAAAAGAGCTGGTGTTTTAAATAAATTAATTAAATATATATATAATTAAATATATAAAAATAGGATTAATTTTAAGGTTTTTAATCAGAGTAAATATATATACACATACATACACACACACACACACATACATATATATATATACATACATATATATATATATATATATATATATATATATATATATATATATATATATATATATATATATATATATATATATATATATATATACATACATACATACATATACACATACACATATATATACACATGCATACACACATATAAATGTTTTAGGTCTAGATCTTTACGATTAGGGTTTTAGGGTTTTAACACATGCATAACATATATATACACATACACATATAATACATATATATATATATATATATATATGAATATAGACATGCATACACAAATATACATATTTTAGGTTTAGATCTTTAAGATTAGGGTTTTAGATTTTTTACATACATATCATTCAATTAAATTTATATAAAGAAAAAAATTAGAAAAAAATATGAATATATAAATAAATTTAAATATATATATATATATATATATATATATATATATATATATATATATATATATATATATATATATATATATATATATATATATATATATATATATATATATATATATATATATATAATAGGATAATTGTATAGATAAATAAATATGTAAAGAGCTAGTGTTCTAAAAAAATAAATTAATTATAAATAATTAAATATATAAAAATATATTTTAACTATATAAGAAATAGACATATATGTAATACATATAACACATATACACATTATATATATATATATATATATATATATAACAACATTAGGGCTTTTAGGCTTTTTATGATATACAAAAAATAGTCTTTAGAATCTTTAATATATAAAAAAAATAATATTTTAGGATTAGGTCTTTAGGATTAGAGTTTTGGGTTCTTTTAGGTCTTTGAGTCTTTAGGTTTTAATATTTCAGGTTTAAGTCTTTAGGAGTATGATTTTTAGGTTTAATAGAAAAAATCAAACGTTCTAAAATATCCATATTGCATCAGATGGATAGTTTGGATCCCCAGGAGAGAATGGCATGTCCTTGCACTCAGTGCAAGTATCAAATTTATAATATGGATCCTTTTGATAAAACTCGACTACAAAACCTACACTACCATTCCCATGGTCCCCTAGGTGAGCAGATGGACCCAAACGACATTGCATCGGTAACCTCTCGTGGACAAACAAGAACAAAAAAGGAGTTAGAAGTACAAGCAAGTACTAATAGCATTACACGGAATGAACATATGGAAGAAATTATCAAAGCATTTTATGAGATGGACGAAGATCATGATGGTGGAGAAGATGTTGAGTGTTTCATGGACACAACAGAATTTCAATGATCAGAAGCCGATGAAGAATATGAAAACATGTGAAGACTAGCTCATTTACCACTCTACAATGGAGCAAAGATATATGTATTATGTGCTTCACTCGTAATGCTCAATCTACAATCCATTTATGGATGGTCAGATAGTCATGTCACTGAACTGTTTAGGTAAGTGGATTTGAAATAAACTTTCATTGTTGTATCAAAATAACTTTATTTACTAATATCCTTCTAATTGCTTATTGCAGGCTATTTAAAGATCAATTTTCGCTAGAGGGCAATGACATGCCTCCAATACGTGGAGATGCAAAAAAAACTTTTACAATCCATTGGAATGGATTACTCTAAGATTCATGCTTGTCTGAATGATTGCATCCTCTTTCGAAATGAGTATAAGCATCTCCATGTATGTCCAAAGTGTGGAGCAACTAGATTTAAAGAAGACCTTGTAGGCGAAGCAATCCCTGCAAAGGTTCCTCACCACTTTCCTAGCATGCCACGAATTAAGAACATGTTTAGATGAAAATCTATAGCTAAGTTAATGTCCTCGCATGCAAAGAGCAGGTCTACAGATGGTGTAATGCTAGTGCGTGCTAACTCTAATGCTTGGAAGCACATGGATAGTAAGTGGCTAGAGTTTGCTAGTGAGCCTCGGTCCATATGTCTAGGCCTAGCCATGGATGGAGTAAAATCATTTGTTTTACATAGCTCTTCATGGAGCACATGGCATTTATGATTGATCAATTATAACATCCCACCATGGCTGGCCACAAAGAAAGGTCATTTATTATTATCTCTTATTGTGACATGTAAGTATAAGGTAAAAAACATGGATGTATACCTTGCACCACTTGTGGAAGAACTGCATATTTTATGGGATGGGATTACTATGTGTGACATGTCACAACCTATAAGAGGATGACACGTGCAAGTGCAAGGCATACTTATGTGCACGATGCATGATTGTCCTGGTTATGGTGAATGTTCAGGTTTGTCGATTTCTAGTTACCATGCTTGTCCCTTATGCGGACCATGACTTGAAGCAGGCTATTCCAAAGCACTATGTAAAACTGTCTATGAAGGACACCATAGATATTTGCCTAATGGACATGTTTAACATGAAGGACAAATTGGTCGACAAGTGTAACACCAAATGAAAGCTAGCGATTGGAAACAACTATGGGATTCAGAAACTCCAATCGCTAGTATGAAACGGTTGTCAAGTTTTCATGAACTCCCTTATTGGAGTGAATTATTGATCAATCATTTGGTAGACCCGATGCATGTTTTTAAGAATGTGGGAGAGATTCTCTCAAAGGCTTTGATTGGAAAGAAATAAAGTAAAGCAAAAAGGGAGGACTTAGAAGAGCGAGGTCATATGCGAGAGTTGTGGGCAATTACTAAGCCCAACACTTATATGAAAATGCTTTGCCACATTTTGTAAAAGCCTCATATATGACAGTGGTTTGCCACACTCTTGTACATGCTTCATTTATGAAATATATAACTCTTTTTGTACATGGTTCATTCTGACTATCTCTTTTGTGTCCAATAATATTTTGTTCTATGAAATCATGTTTCAGTTTCCATTAGAGTACACATCACATGTACTCGGTTTTTTTTGGGCAGAGTGTATTGGCTTTTCCTAAGCAACATCATGGTAATGTTGTTATAACAAAAGACAACACACTCTGCCCAGAAAAAATTTTGCAAATATTGTCATCGATATAAGCGACGGTAGTCCCAGTAGGATCATCGGAATAAGCATCGGTACACCCAATGGGTGTTGGTATATGCGACGGTACACCAACATAGGTGTCGATATAACCATCGGTAAGAGCGGTTGTAGTACCGACGCTCATATCGACGATTATACCGATGCTCATACTGAGAAATATACCACACAACCAAATACTTTGAGATGTGAAAGGTTGGGTTTCTTACGACACCAAGCTTCATAAGGTGTAACTCCATGTACTCATGAGGTTGGACACCTATTCATAATTTATATGGTTGTATTTGTTGCATTAGCCCAATAAGAGTTAGGAACATTCATTTCATTTAACAAAGATCTAGCCACTTCTGCTATGTATCTATTCTTCCTTTCTACCACCCCATTTTGTTGAGGTGTACACCTACAAGTGAATTGCCTTTTGATGCCATACATATACATATACATATACATATACATATACCTCCATATTTGCATGCTTTTTCAGACAGTGACTGGGTTGGTTGCTATGACACTTTTGTGTCCACTAGTGGCTTTTTCTTCATGCTTGGTAGCTCATGTATATCTTGGTTCAGCAACAAGCAGCCTACTATGGCCACTTCGAGTTGTGAGGTTGAGTATAGGGTAGCTTTCACAACGATTGTTGAGTGTGTGTAGCTCAGATGCCTTATGGCTTATTTGGGTGTTGGTCAGTCCTCTGCCACCATCTTCACTAACACTCAGAGTGCATTGACAGTTGCAAGAAACCCTATGTTCCATGCTCGCACTAAGCACATTTAGGTGCATTATCATTATGGCAGGGAGAGGTTCTCTACTGGAGAGATCAACCTGGCATATGTGCCCACGTAGGAGAACATTGCAGACCTTTTCACCAAGGCTCTGCCTAGGGAGAAGTTTAAAGCTTTCCGCAAAGCTTTGGGCTTACTTCCTTTTGTGGATTGATTCCACATAGCTTGATCTTTCCTTATACATGAGTGACAGCTCCTTGTTCACCACATCACTCCCAGGGGGGATATGTTGATATATTTAAGTAGTGATGTGTGTGAACACACTAGGACCATCAGGGTTCTTTTTTCCCTCTTTAGGAGGTTTTTTCTCGTCAACTTGTATACACACCTATAGCCTTGATGTGTTACTTATCTTTGTACATTCTATTGGTAATACATTCAGTATTGTGTGTTGTGCTCCAAGCTTCTTCTTCTTCCTTGTGTTATTCAGGTGCTTCCGCAAATGTCTAACTCCAACAGTGTGGAGCTAGAGTATTTTGTGTCATTAATGAACATTTATACACCATGATGTACTCCTATGCTTGAGAATAAATCCTCTAACTTTTGAATTTTGCCTCTATGGAGGTTCCATGTTCCAAGTATGGTTTATATGTAGCTTCAAACGTTTGTCGAGTTCAACATGTAGCAGGCATACATGTACTCATTTCAAATGAATATTAATAATGTAATTTCTAAATCTATTTAACCTACCATTTGCCACAATCTCTCCAAAGGAGAAAGAAAATTATTGAGAAACTAAAGGTAGCTGAGAAATGATGTAAGCCTTTTAATCAATAAAATATTTCTTTTTCAATGATATTGTGTAATCCATTGTGAGTTGGGTAATGTTTGAACAATGAAAAATATTTTTCTTGTGACTGTGAGGACTTTGAAAATCTCTTAAGCCTATTACTAACATATGTGTAGTCCATGTTCACTTATGCAAGCCACCACAGTTTTTATGTAATCGAATGATTTCTTAATCCATTTCTATGCCTCTCCAAGGCTTATAAGTGCTAAAAAAGACTTAGCCATAGAAACACAACATTCAACCTTGTAAAGATTTTGGAGGGCCTATTCTCGTGTTTCTATGGCAAGGTCTTTTTTAGCATTTTGAAGCCTATGCAAGGGTTTGAGGCTCATAAATAGTTCATATTTAAAGAGAATGAGACCAACAAGTACTGATATAAATTGTATGTGGTCTATATGTATAAAGTACTAATAAAAGCCTAAACTTATTGAAATCTTGGTTTAGCTACAGTAACTACAAATCCAACCTTCCTAGGCTTACAAAAGCCAAAAAAGCCCCACCATAGAAACATGAGATTTGAGCCTACAAAGGTTTTGTAGAGCCAATTCCCATGTTTTTGTGCTTGGAAGTATTTTTGGCACTTTGATGCCTAGGAAAGGATTGAATGCTCAATAATTGTCCATACTCAAAGGGAATGAGGCCAAGAAGTACTAGTATAAACCCTCAACACCCTATATGTAGACCCAAAGCATGTGTGGAAGCCTAAATTTGTTGAGAGCATGATAAACCTACCTATAACTACATATCTTGCCTTTCTTTATCTTAAAAAAGCTTTATTAAGCCATGGAGAGGCTTATTAGAACATACATGATAAAATTTGAAAGATAATAACTAAAGGAAAAGATAAAATTAAATTCTCTTGTTTCAAAACTTAGGTACAAGATAATTAGGAGACAGAGATAAAAACAAATAGAAAATATAGTGTAAGACAACACATTTCATTCATCATTGAAGTACATTGCGATATATGTTTCTAAAAAATCTACAAATTACACAGGTGATGGGTTATTCTTTCTTATTTATCTAGCCAACTGAATATCTTTGGCTTGTATGGTTACTCTATTGCCATGGAAAACACACAGGTTGGCATCTTCAAGCATGGAGATGAGATAGGCCTCTTCTACCTGTCAAAGTGCCTCAAGTGCTATTTCTTAGTTCTGTAGTTCTTCCTTTACCACTCTTGCAAATACTCTTTCTGGTATGAGAAGTTCAAATGATTTTTTATAGTTTCATAAATCTGCAAATGCTCTATAGTGCCTTCTTCATTTTTGTGGGGCTCTTGAATTGGGAGAAATGTTATGTTGTCATCATTGAGGTCTATGACATGGTTGATAATTCTTTTTATTTTGAGGTACATGCTTTGAAGGTCTAGCTTCATCTTCCACATTATGTTGTCAAGTTGTGTGTTGGCTTCACTCCCTTTCCTCCTCTGTTGGTATACGACCTTGTCCCTATAGAAGTTTCTTGCCTACACGTGTTACCATATGGCTCATTGGAATGTGCATCTCATTCCATGGTAGGTGAGTGTAGCTTTCTTCATTAGTTGATGGTTCTGGATCCGAATCAATATCCAATATAACCCTTCTCCTCACCACCTATTTGGGCCTTTTCTTGATGGATGTCCTATGTAGTGACTCATCATTAGACATTGCATTTGAATGTTCTTGTGCCATCATGTGAGAGACCCCTAGAAGTGGTGTGGGAAGCACTTCAAGGTCTCTTGTGGGGTTGCATCCATGGTGGGCATTGAGTTCCTTGCACATGGCTAGGAAAGACTACATAGTCTTTCCTTGTAGTCTACTTGGTGTGTGCCATTCTCTCAAGTTGTAAAGTGAGAAATGGAGTGAGTTCTCTCTATTTATAGAGTTTGTTTTCAAATTTTTGTTCACACTTGAGTGGACAAAAACTAGTTTGGAAACATTCAAAAAATAATAATATAAAGGATACCACATTAGAACTAAGATTATATATAACGCTATGATTTACCACATAATGGAATATAATGAATTCACTTTAATTCCAAGACAAACCCTCTTGTAGTCTTTTAGTATGCCATTGACCATGATGTAAAGGTCCTAATGATTACTTCCATTTCTCACTAGCAATGTCGTGTTGTATCATTTTTGCAACTTTTGCCAAATGTGACTCCCTAGCTCATTCTATTACATACTTTCTTGAGAATTTAGTGTAATAAAACATATGCAAGTAATGGCCAAGAGTATTAGCTACATCATCATCGGTTGTCTTCATCTTTAGAGATACTTTGTAAGGGCATGGAAAAATACTTTGCAAAATACCTTTGTCTCGTAATGCATGCATCAAAATATTATACAATGTAGTGTATCTTCTAGTACTAATACCTGCTTCATCACATACTGTTTGTACCTCCCTAGGAGTAATAATATCTTCTAAGTTGCGTGCAAAATCTTTAATCACTTGCACCCTTATGTGACTTCCTATTGGTGACTCCAAAATATTAAGAACACATTTGTTGTTCAAACAAGAATTCAACAACTTTAATTGATCCTCCACTGTTGATGAAGCACTGATGTCTTCAACAAATGACTTGCACAATAAGAAACTCAATCTAAAAGTCTTGTAACATAACTAAGCAAGTGAAACGTGAACCTAATTGCAAGATATATGTTGCTTCCACTATCCACCACCTATTAAAAGAACTTCAAAGGATGATAATGGTCGTTTCATGTATCTCATACCAAGTGGAGTCTCCATTAGTTGTGTTAGATTGGCTTTTAGCTTTGTAATTGTGCTCTCTTTTTCTTCCACATCTTGTTGGAGTATATTGTTGTGCTCTTCCAGAGATTTGGCAGCAATTTCGAAAGTGTCTATCTTCAAGTGGCATAGAATCTGGATAGATGTGATCATGTGGAAAGTGATCTCTCTCTCTCTCTCTCTCTCTCTCTCTCTCTCTCTCTCTCTCTCTCTCTCTCTCTCTCTCTCTCTCTCTCTCTCTCTCTCTCTCTCTCTCTCTCTCTCTCTCTCTCTCTCTCTCTCTCTCTCTCTCTCTCTCTCTCTCTCTCCCTCCCTCTCTCTCTCTCTCTCTCTCTCTCTCTCTCTCTCTCTCTCTCTCTCTCTCTCTCTCTCTCTCTCTCTCTCTCTCTCTCTCTCTCTCTCTCTCTCTTTCTCTCTCTCTCTCTCATCTCTATCTGTGTGTGAACAAGAGACAGATGATCCTAACTCAACCTTAAAAAAATCCTACTGGAGCCTACTAAAAAGTGCTCTATTAAATGCACTTTTTCCCCTTAAAAAGGTACAAGATTAAGCTTAATCCCAAAAAAAATTGGGATCCTTACAAGGCCCATGCAGGATTCATTTTTTCCTCTAATGGTGACACTAAAATTATAGCCAAGTTCTTGTTTGGAAGTACATTCACTTGCTTTTATATTCTCGTAGAAAAAGCAAGTGATAGGGTTACGCATGTCATCAATAAAGTAGTTGAAAGATACTTGATGAGTTTCAATTAGCACTTACAAAATTTTACCCCTTCTCACCCACAAGCGAATGGCCAAAGTACAAACAAAATTAACTACATAGTAATAACTAAGCATGATTTTAATCGAATTTATTATTGTAACAAGCAACATCATGTACTTTCGGCATACCACTTTGCTTATGTTATAGGATGACACTAGGAACTACACAGGTTAACTTGGTACATGAACAAAGTGCGAACAATAGCCATAGATTTATTAGCACTCACTTAAGGAGTATGTATAGGATATGAGTGGATGGGACATGGGATTTCATTGCAAGTAGAATTACTTAACATCAAGAATACTTCGAGAAGCCGGGTGATACTCAGTCAACTTCTAGAATGAGGTCTGGGGAGTACCCACATGGAAAGTATGGATGCAAAGGAATTAGAGAACCGAAAGTGACTGACACTCATAGTTTTAGTTTTCAGAATACGATCAATATATAATCATAGCTTACCTTTGCATCAAAGCTTACCAGTTTTTCCTGCAATAAACCATGTCATTTTTTACTGACTTGTCGACAATGCAAAGCAGTACTTTATGATAAGTTGATGTTTTTATAGAGGATGACAATGTTCTATTGGCAGAGCTCAAGTTACTGAATTGATTGCTTATTTTCTCTAATAGAATTTTAGAGATGATCAAATACTTATTTATTATTCAGCTTTGTCTGTTGAGAATTTCATGTGCAAGTTGATCGTCTTTCGGAAGAAGAAATGCACGTTGATCAGAATCACGTTGGACATATCCTATGAGCTACGCGCTGCATTCTGCTGTGTTTTAATTTAATTTTTTTTCAAGTTGATCGTCGACCTATCCTTTCATTAGGTTTGAACTTCAGAGAGAGCAATCCTCTCACCTTGACGTCATAGGATCTGGAGGTCTTGAACCCTAGACCTTCAGTCAAAGCACAAAAATAAATGTGCTGAATGTTGAATTCGTATAGTCAGAAACATTGAACTTTGAAGCACAAAAATAAATGTGCTGAATGTTTTTTTTTTAAATGGAGGTTCGGCCGAAGTCTACTCCCCCGAATTTTAACTTTGAAATTGCAACTCTAGAAAGAAGGGCATAGTACCCATGGGACCCCCCTTATCCCACAAGAACAAGGGTTTACAAGATTGGTTTAAACGGCGGTCAACACTACCGCAGAGATAGACAAATGGTAGCACTCAGCCACAATGCAAGATCTTTCCAGATTACATGTCCCTTACATGTTGCTGCCAGGGATTGAACCCTCGCCCCCGCCTCAAGAGGCGAGAGGCCCAACCACTAAGCCAACGAACTGAGACAATGTGCTGAATGTTGCATTCATATAGTCAGAAACATTGAACTTTGTTTTTTTTTTGAGAGCACAATGAATTGGAAATACACACTCACACAATCAACCTCGTAAGGTAGAGGCACCGATCATGAGAGACTCATGGAGATGTCCAGGCCAGATTCGAACTCAGGACTTCCTCCCACAGCTTCAAGGCATGAGCCACTAGGCTAGGCGGTATCGGACAGAAACATTCTATTGAGCTTTGCTACATGATGTATTCAACTCAATGCAACAGATATAGTATAAACTGGAACCCCTAGACCTTCAATTAGAGGACAAGAACAAATGCGCTGAATGTTGCAGTCGTTTACTCAGAAACATCGAACTTTGCCACACAATATACTCAACTCAATGCAACAGATATAGTATAAACTAGGGAAGAAATGTTTTATCATCAGTGGATGCAGAGAATTAAAGGACTTGGACTCACCATATCCAAAGTGGAAGGCAGGCTGAGGATTATAATGTCTATGCATTAAGATAAGTTGCTCTGATAGTCTACGTCATAAGCACCCAGCCATGTTTCACCTGCAAGGAAGTTCTGAACGGTATACTGTGATGCTTCCTCTTCAGAGAGATTAGGCCTCACCCCTGGCCATTTCACTCGATGATCTGTATTTGAGCCAGGTCCACGATTTGCATACTCACCATAGTAGAGAGTGTCGATATAAGGGTTACTCTCATTCCACTCTACCCATCCTGCTGGATCGATGATGGAGTCCATTTCAGATTCTAGAAATACTACTCTCGAATATGCTTTCCATGGTCTACCCAGGAAGGTTGCCACAGGAAAAGGAGAACTCAACAGTTCAGCTTCACCATTAATCGTGCAGTTCTGAAAGGAATAACCAGATATATCTACAGCTACCTTTCTCCCTTGAGCTGTCAATGTGTTCTGCTGATTTTCAAGCGGCAACCTTGCGGTGATATTACAGTTCTGGAAAGCAGCAATCGCATTCCCGAAGATGAAATCCACCGTCCCACTGATTGCGCATTCGCGATAGAACTGGCGACTCGATAATGCATACAGCGTATCCTGATACCCCTCGAAGCTGCACCTGTAGAAGACAAGGAAGTCCGCTTGAGCTCGCAGTGCAACAGCTTGATGGCCGCTTGGACCTGCAGTGTTCTGAAATGTGAGGTCGCGGGCATAGAACCCTTCAGCAGCAATACCTGCAAGGAGACACCCATGAACAGTGATTAGTGTAATTAACGATGCGCGCACAGAGTCATTAGCGTCATTCTTATCGATGTCTCCCATCAAGGATTCTCACTGCCTGCGTACCTACTGTACATGTTCTGTATGTATTGAACACGCCACTAGATACGTTCCGGTCGCCTGTTATGACAGTGGAACCAATGCCATCGCCAATGAATGTGATGTTCTTAAGATCCTTCGTCACATTGAATACTTCTTCATAGATGCCTTCTTTGATGTAGATCACGTAGCGCCCCTGACGTTCATCGGGAATGTCCATAAGTGCATCTGTTATGTAGAAGTAATCGCCACTTCCATCCTGTGCTACTACTGCATCAGCTTCAATATAGTCTGATGAGCTCTGCAGGAGCCGGCGTTCCCCCGCAGACACCCAATGCGGAAACCCTTCTTGTACTTCCATCAGCTTTTCATGGTCTTCAGTGTTGTCTGCCTTCGCAGACAGAAGGCGACGCCGCAGGTGAACATAAGGTGGAACAGGGGAAAAGCCGTTCAGCCAAGTATCTAGATGGTCTCCCACCCGGGCAAGGGTGTCTACTAGAAATAAGCCATTGGCTATCACCTTGGATAGGTGACCTTGGTTGGCTTCAACCTCAATCTGTATGCTTCCTGGAGCTAATTCAAAGCCATCAATGCACGCCGTTTGAAAGCTAATAGCTGCGCTGAGCCAGACCTTGACATCCCGCAGGTAGATTTCAGAGGACTTTATATCAGAAAATTGGAAATTGGATAGTTTTGAGACTGCTAAACTGAGCTGCTCCTTGGCCTCTTGCATGAAACCGGAGCAGTCCTCTGTGCATTGTCTCACAAGCGAGCTCAATCCGGGCTCCGAAGAGACCTGTTTTGCTACCTGGTAAGCCTCGTCAGCTCTGGCTAGTGCTGCTTGAACAGAAAGTGAAACTAATTGTGAAGGATTTGTAATTGCACTTATGGAGAATGAAGACAGCTCTTCCAGACAAGCGTCAGGATACAAGGTGCGGCTGCATACGGAGCTGAAGATCTGCTTGACTCCCACATCCAGGCCAGGGATAGATAGTTTTTGTTTGAAATGGAAATTGCTTGATACAGATCCATCATTCGTGTGCCGATGAGAAACATACGCAACAGAGATGGCTATAATAGCGAGCAAGGAAACTGCAAATGCTATTCTTCTGCAATGGATATAAGGCAATGCAGGTGCATTGAGGATAGCCAAGCCTGGCTGCATGGTGACGTAGAGAAGACGATGAAGGCAATAACTGAAATACGCCCAAATAACCTTGCAAGGGCAGCAGAACACTCAGAACAGATGCCACAGAATATCTCCTTCACTAGTTGCGTCTCTATACATACTCTGATACTTCTCTATCACAGATACAACAAATCTGTAACTCTTCGTTACCTACTTTCACTTCAGCTGCAAGAGACGTCCCCGATGGATGGTGGGAGTAGTTTGGCTTCCATTGTAAAGATCAATCATGGAATGGCTATGTGCTGTGCAATTGCACTAGAATGATTGATCGGGGCAATGTGGATTCGTAGCTCACATGGCACTGGATGCAGAATTATTGAGGCGGCACCCTTGTAGCTTGTGGAACTGTCTATCTGCATCACTACATGTGAGTACAAAAATTCGAAAACGACAAAGTTTTTGCCCGTGATATAAAAAAGAGAAAGTTCGGACTGCCTGGCGGTACTCTTGCAAAGAAATTCTGATCGTATAAGATTCAATCGCTACGTCGAATTCTGTAGTCACATAGGACGGCAAGCCTGTGTAATTTGTATTTTATTTCGCACCTCAGAACTTTCCTTTTGTTTCTCCCCCTCTCCTTTGCCCTTAAACATTGCGAGACTTACAATGATCCGCGTGTCAATCATACCATACAGAAATACAACAAAGAAATCTATTTGATGAAAGAGATGCACTTGTCCTCACCTTCATGTTCACAAAGAGTGTGGTAGAGCAAGAAGCATTTTTCCGTTACGTTCGCTTATGTAAACTGTGAAGTGGTGGATAGCGAAACAGAAGCATTCCGTCCTCTTCTGCCTTGAAACGAAGAGTTCACACGGTTACGACCGTTCTACTGGTTCAGATCAATTGAAAACACTATGCATAGGCCGATTTAACACTACGGTGGCGATAGTAGAGCTTCCGAACGTCATATTTCTATGTCCTCTACCCCTCTGATCCTGGAATTCATTGTACACTACTGCCTGCAGAACATGCCTTGGGAACAAGGAAGTCACCAGAGGATATTATGCAGCAATCCAACCATTCAATCTCTTCTTTCATGTGATTACACCCATGTCCATCCACTCTGACTGAAATGCTGTTGCCTCATGTTTTTGTACAGACAATGGCCACGGCGAAGCACGGATAACAAGTATGGGATAAAGGGATCCTTGGCACTTCGGTGTGTGCGTTGCCCTTTCCGATTTTAAACTCACTAGAAGAGCACGTCGAAGACTTGACTTCTATGGTCTCTTTCAAACTGTCTGTGTTTGTTTACTTAAATTACATTGTGTTATAACCATGGCATCTATCTACTTCCTCTTTGCTTCCGAGGCTGAAGGGAGGTGAGAAAGTTTATACAGAGAAAAAAATGGTGTTGTATTGTCTTATGAGAGAGGTCCATCTTACGATCTGCTTTTCTTTATACATTGTTGGAAACTGTTGAGACAACAGGTGCACACATTCATGGACCTCGTTATTTACCACATTCAGACACATATGTGTCGGGAGTTTCTTCCTCGGGTTTCTGAAAACAGTGAACAAAGCAGTTCCTGAAGACTGAGAAGATGACTTTCAGAACAGATCCACGAGCAAACTAGCGGCGGAATTTGGAAAACGAATAAGACGTGCGTTATACGTACAAAATCGTGAGAGGGCATCGTTCATGTATGTCTGATCTCACGCATAGTTATCGCACACATTCTTCCTCCATGCGGGCTGCAAAACCGTACTTCATGTCTGCTTTCCCTTTCGTGAAATAGCCATAGTCCAAGCAGACTTGTACAAGGTCTAACAACGTAGACATTCAAAGCCCACCAGACAAATTGTATGGTACAAATATGGGCAGCTCAAGAATATGTGCGAAATGGCAATTCTGATCCTAAACGAACAAGATCATGTGGAATCCGATTACTTCTGATTCTTATAACATTTGAAGCATGTGTCTCTTGTTCAATCCCAGCAGAGTGTTCTCTTCTTTTAGTAACTTTTTGTTTTAACAAAGGAAAAAATTCGAAGCAGTAACAGGAAGAGATACAAAGAAATCTATAAAATTTTCATCTCTGAGAAGATAGGGGGAAATTTAGACTTCATTGTACTGTCTTGTAATGCATAAGCATCTGAGTGCATAGATGGAGGCATGTTCTTAAGCTTGTGATTGCCTAAATGTAGGCATGGTTTTGTAAATTTTGATTTTTTTCCACCTCAGACCGCAAGGACACTTTTGACTACTGGTGCACACTCCATGTGGGTATCTTGTAATACATATGATCCATGTGGGTATCTTGTAATACATATGATTGGAAGTGTCTTATTGCATGCTTGCATTTGCAACTTGACAACTCTTAATTTTACTATATGAAAGTGCAAGAACGGTTCATTTTGATTTCTTTATTTTTTTCTAAATGAAGTTCAATCTTGCCATCTACTCTTCTTGATAGCTTGAATCCAATGGAAAGTACAATATGAAGGACATAGTACCCATGGGACTTTTGAATCCTACACAAGCAAGGGTAGAATGTCTAGCGCCTACTAGGAATGAATAGAGCTCGAAAATGCACTAATGGTAGGAACTACATAGGTCAATTCCAAGGTGAGACGAGAAGACCAATTTGAAGTGATTTAGACCCCGCTGGAGCAAGCATGCCTTTGCCACTTTTTGGAATTGTACATCAAGAGCTTCTGAAATCCAATGATTTTAATGAGGGAGTTGGTTGAACATCTCATCATGTCATATGATGAGGAGTGTCGTGCTAGTGCATCCAGAAGGAATTTAACCCACACCCTCCCAAGGGAAGAAAATGATTCATCTACTTGAGCTAAAACTCTTAAACCATTTTGCATTCTTTTTTTAATATGAAAGTTTGGCCATTGAGATCTACTCTTCCAAGTTAGCTTGAAGTGATTTGAAAGTACAATGAAAAAAGAACATAGTACTTATGGCACCTCCCAAATTCCACAAAGTAAAGGTTGAATGCTAAGCACCTACTACGATATAGAACTCAAAAAAATCGCTAAGATAGGCATTGGGAAGGGATGGCCCTGAGGCGAGACAAAATAATTGGTTTGAATTGGGTATCTTGAAGACCCAATGGTCCCCCGAAGGAACTAGATTAATATCTCACCTCTCAAATGGTCAAAGGTGTCCGACCATAGCCTGCAAGGGTTAAACCCCATCGCACAACCTTGAGAGGCGAAGGGCTCAACTAATGGAGCTAACATGTGTGGAAATTTTGCGTTCTTTGTTGTAGAAGCATAATCTATATTAGTGAAAATTTTGCGTTCTTTGTTGTAGAAGCATAATCTATATGAGTGAAGGGGGATTAGTAAAAAAAATCTTGAACGTTCAAGTTGCTTACGTAATTCTGTTGATGAGAGATCGGCACAAGCTTCTATCTGACATCTACTAGGATACACACTTTGTGGGTGCTGAAACAAAAGATTGTTTTACAGTCCTCATTTCTTGAACTTCATGGTGATACCAACATGCTTCTAAGAGATGACGTTTTCCACCCTCTAGTTGTATGCCATGGAAAGAGCCTTGTCTTATTGGATTGCAAAGCCTTGTTGGACACCCAAACACATTCCTTAGCAAATATTATTTCCATGGGAATAGAACGGATCGTTCATGGATAGTTCTAATTATGAAAAATTATCCACACATGCTAGTGTAGTTGGTTGGTGCCCCTGCCTCTTAGGTTGGGGACAAAGTTGAACCCCGGTTGGTTGTTGTGGACACCCCTCAACACCTTACTGATGAGATGAACTTGTATGCCTTCTGATTGTTCAAATTGTTGCTGACTTTCGAGCTATTTCAAACCGACTGGACCTTCGGGCCAGTTCAAATTAGTTACCTTGTTTGACTTTAGGACCACCCCTTCTCAAGTTCTATCTTAGCAAACCTTTGAACTCTGTACCCCAATAGCATCAAACATCTAACCCTTGCTTTGTGAGATGCGAAGGGTCACATGACTGCTATCTCTAGATTCACTTATACTTTTCAATTAATTCAAACGTAATCGGAAGAGTAAATCTCGATTATCCAAATTCCCTTTTTTTTATTATTATTATTATTATGAAAAAATTGGTTAATGTGTTATGTCTTTATAATAGTACATGCTTGTGAGTCATTCGAGCATCCTTTGCGTGCAAAGTTTTTTTTCCATCAAAGGCATGTCAAAAGGGGGATATATATGAATTATTTAGGGTCAAAATTATTTAGGACCGCGGAGATTTTTGTCCATCAAAGGCGTGTCAAAAGGGGATCTATATGAATTATTTATCGAGGACATTTGGAGAAATTTGTCTATTGTTATCAAAGTAACTTCTATAGTTTGTCTCGTGACAATTTTTCGTCTACCTAAAAGCAGACAGCCGACATAGATACTTACAAATATGCCATCGAAAAAGACAATCATCCTTTGCTGTAAAAGACTGTCCAGTAGCACATATAGATTGAAACGACTATCTTGAATGAACAATAGAAATACTATTCTACATAATACTCAAATCTCCCAAACTGACTAGATTTCTCGTTCCAAGAACATAACCATAAAGATCTTCTTTGCACCGTCAAAGATGGCTTCCTTTAGTGGCTTGTGTTGACTGACTTCCTGCTAATGAAGAATGTTTGCAGAAAAACTAGAGAGAAAAGTATGAAGAACACATCCACTTAATCATTACATTGTTTGCACACACAGTTTGATTAGTCGAGTCAATTTCCTCCTTAAATCGTTGCATGATCTGCATACCCAGTTTCATGAATTGACTCTACTCTTTTCTTAACGTGATGGGTGATTTCAAGTGGTAGCAAGAAATAGATAGATAAGACAAGATTTTATGGAGCATCTCCACTCCACGATAATCAGAAACGGTTGTTTGAGAGGGGAATTTGGAAAAGATATCCTCATGCAGCTTTGCAACTGATTCATCTGCATAAATCTTAGCAATCAATAAGTCACCCAAAGAGAGGATCAATGCTGCTTATCTCGTCCCAAGCCACTTGTCCGGGTGGTTGGGCCTCTTGCCTCTTGAGCCAAGGGAGGAAACAAATAATGAATTTCACGTCACAGGCTTCTTGCTGACGAAATATCAAGGGCTAAGAAATTGAGCATAATGCTCTCTCTCTGTCTCTCTCTCTGTGTTGTCTGCTCTGCGGACATTGCTTTGTGACGCTCAAGCCATTGCTTCAGACATTGGGAGCAATGTATTCAGATAACAGGGCCGACAAAATTGAATTCAGCTTTCCTCATGGTGAATCCACAGGCGAGTTCATGTATTGATTGAGTATATTTACTCACCATATACAAGCTCTCGGGCGACTCCGTTTTCCTGCACATTCTACATTCCATTTGAGATCTTAAATCAATCATCTAGCACATTCTATAAATCACTCTAAGTACCAGCATAGAGGGGTGCTTTGCCGTCCATGTGCCCTGTGGCGATCATGGACAGTGTCCAGATTGCATATTGCATATGCATGGCTATATCGTTGCATGAGAATAACAATGAATTTCGAGTAGCTTGGTCATAATAGTGATTAAATGAGAGCTGCAACAACTCCAGTCTCTAAGAGATGCGTGCACGCGCAAGTTACCTGCCACTGCATACTAAGCCCATCGCCTCGTTGAACCCTAAGTCTCAGGGCTAGTAATTGTTCAGCATCTCGTCCGCCGCGTGCAAAACAGAAAGTCTCCTCCTTACTCGTAGCTGTCGACAGAAATAGCCAAAGCCCGCGCCGGTATCAAAGGCTGCTACGCCAAAGAATCTCATGGCGAACGATAGAGAATACGGAGGTGGCACGCAAGCCAGAGACATCGCTCGACACTGTAGCAAGTCTTGAAGGAGCTGGAAAGGGGGAGAGATTTCTCATATTTTTCAAAATAGGTGACCATGAGTGTTGGATGATCGCGCTTGTTGCTAATTGTCCGTCTTTCGCGCACTCCCACCGTGACCTGTCTGTCGTGCACTGCCTTATCTGTCGTGTTTTTTATTTTTATTTTCGGTTGAGCCTTTGCTGCTCAAGAGAATTAAAGAGTATCCAGCGGGTGTGGTTTAGCAGATGTGCATTGTACTCCTACATAGATAGCCAGGGTTCAAGTCCCACCCGAGGCTGGATGCTTCAAAGTTCCCCAAGATGGTTGTCTTTACCTTACGAGGTCGGGTGTGTGTCTTTCCAATTCATTGTACTTTCAAAAAAAATAAAAAAATAAATAAAAAGAGAATCAAAGAGCTTTGCAAGTGAAGCTTAGATTCTTTTTTTGGAGGGGTTTTGACTTCTTATTGAAGCTAACTCAATCGCAAAGTGTTCAAAAGGAGGTTTGATTTTAGAAGAGAAAAGTAAAACAGAGTCGAGAGAATAGATAATTATTGCCTTGACGTTTCACTAGTATCGCCTGCTTTCAAACGTCAATATCGATTGCCAATGATGGCATAACTGATCAGTGGTGTTAGAATTTTTGGGCTCACTTGTTCAACACTAGTGGTTTCAATACCTCAATCGGGAACATACGATAAGCGGCATAGAAAGAATATGGAATACAAAAGATAAGTGACATCTTGAGGCAAAGCAATCCATGGTGTGAAGCAGATCTAGGTATGCAAGGGTGAATGTTGCACGTATCTTAATTCACAAGCATATAGAAGATATTAGTACCAAAATTACACAAAAAATAGGTACCCGAATAGACAAGATTGGATGCAATTTCCCTCCACTCACTCTGTTTCGACAGGTCCATAGAGTGCATGTATTTATATAATTTTCCATTATGTCAAAAATAGTGGTTGCAATTAGGGCCATTTCAAAAAGAAAGCATGAAAGTAAAGAGTTGCTCTCTTTTATGGAAAGCCTTTGCTTTTATTGACATAAATCGCGATCTACAAAAATCCTTATCCTAACCACTATTTTTACTAGAAAGAACTCTCTACATGGGTCTTTATTTACGAACTATATATAAAAGATAAGCTCTTTTATTTGTATCCAGACACATCCAAAATATCTACGCCCATTTATGCATTCATGAACCTTCCACTGCTATATCAAAACACCATAACATATTAATAACTCAATAAATTACTACTCCAATAATTCCTTATTCAACATAGTCCATAATTGATAACATGCTTCTTAGCTGAAGTAACAACTAACCTCAATTGATTAAAAAATAAAATAGATGGTCAATCATAAGTTCCATCACTGAACAAAATAAGCATGTTCCATGTAAAAACACATGCATGTTCATGGAACAGTTAAACTAATGAGATTATTTATGAGGTGCTAACATAGTCTCTAATTAAGTCAATAAAAGAACATACATTGCTAACTATTCAAAATGTATTTTTGTTTTTTTCAATCGTTCATGGTCTAGAATATGCTCTAAATATTCTAATTTATTTTGGGAAGCATAACTAAAGTATGTTGCATACTAAATCCTATATGTAAATGCATCATATGTAAATAACTACAGGATTAAAGAAAGACAAAAATCAAAGTTTGATAATCAAAGAAAATTAGACTTGTGAAAAGGTTGTTGTTGACATGGTTGTTGTAAACATATCATTTTGATAATCGATTGGTACTCTTTCTCTCTGCATCGTGAGCAAAAGAAATAGCTTCATGGAGCGATGTGAGTGAGTGAATCTTAGCTTAGATCTCCTTCTCTAAACTATCATCATATGTTTTCTTCACGGTAACTTCGAAAACATCTTCAAGTAGGCGGAGAAATACTAGGTATTGCCAAAATTGGTCCATGTGGGTTGTAAAAGTATCATCCTTCTTCCATGTTAATACGGCCCACAAATGTCGAACATGTAGGTGAAACTATAAGGGAAGAAAAGAATCGTCCTTAAATTTTTCTTGTAAAAGCCTTCCATGTGGTCAAATGATCTGCACTATGATGTAGGACATTATGCCAAAGTTGAGCCTTCCCTACTAAATAGTTAGTAGCAAATTTTACTTTATCACTTTTCAAATATGATTCATCAAAATTGAAATTGTCAAATTGTGATAACCATGAGAGAGGTAATGAGCCATCTTTGTTGATATATTTAGGTAGTGATGTATGTGAACACCCTAGGACCGCCGGGGCACTTTTTTCCCTCTTTAGGAGGTTTTTTCCCCCTGGCTTGTATATACGCCTATTACCCTAATGGGCTACTTACCTTTGTACATTCTCTAGTAATACATTCAATATTGTATATCGTGCTCCACACTTCTTCTTCTTTCTTGTGTTGTTCGCGTGCTTTTGCAGATGTCTAACTCCAATAATTGGTATCAGAGCAGGTCATCGCTTCATCTAGGGTGCCGTCGACACTCCTCCTTTTGCAGTCTCAGAATCGCACGAATTTTGGTGAGCATACTTAGCGTGTTTTCGAGATCAAAACAGCTTTGTTGTGTGGTACCGAAATCGCGATCTGAGCTCGTTTCGGCCTCCGAACACACTATCGCAGTGCTTGTGCAGGCTATTTCATTTTTTGTGCCAAAGGTATATACCAGTTTCTGTTCGCCAGTATAAGCGTCTCGAAGTCTGCTACATGTCTAGTGGAATTCAGCTTGGCAGTTCTATTCAACTTTTTGAGATACAGTCAATTTTCTGCATCAAGGTATTTTAGTCACCGGCCATGGCTGAAAGCAGTGATGTATTCCGTATGTTGGTTCTTGAGGATAAGTTGGATGGTATCAACTACCCGTTATGGGCTTATATGATGTGGCATGTGTTGGTTGCAAAAGGATTGTGGAACATTGTGCAGGGTGTCGAAAAACGTCCTATCACACCTACAACTCTTATAATTGCAGGTACTAAAGCTGATGCAGAAGGTGTCAAAGATGATGATATTCTGCATATTCCTATTCGTGCTGCGGTTTCTGCTGCACCTAATATAGAGCAGATTCATTGGGATGGCAGAGATGCCAAGGCACATGCATTGATAGCTTTATATGTCAAACGTGCCATTATTCCTCACATTCGCTCTTGCAGAACAGCTAAGGATGCTTGGGATACACTTACCACATTGTACCAAGCTAGGAATGAGGCTCATGTTGCTTACCTCCGAAAACAGTTGGAGAGTGAGCACATGAATGAAGGTGATTCTATGGACAGTTTCCTAACGAAGATCAAAGACTTGAAGGAACAGTTGATTTTTGCTTATGAGGTTATACCAAATAGCTCACTTGTGCATACCGTTTTGAATGGTCTTCCTGATCCATATCAGAGTTTTGCTTCCACTCTTTGGTTGACGATGAAAGGCAATCCGAATGCCTTATCATTTGAGGAGTTAGTCTCTGTTTTGTTGCAGGAAGATCAGTCTAGGCAGAACAGGTGCATTATGCGAGTTGCAAATCAAGCTTTCCTTGCTAGTCAGAAGGGCAAAGGAAAATGGAGCTCTTCAACTAGTAAGCAGAAATTTGCTAATTCTGCATATTCAAAGAAGGAAGATAAAGATGAGAAGAAATCAGAAAAGCATAAATTGTTTTGTAAGTATTGTAAAGGGAATGATCATATCATAAAGAACTATCCAAAACTGGCTGCTAATGAGGCAAAGAAGAAAGAGGCTGGAATGGTTGTTGCAGAGGCCTCTACACCAAAAACAGAGTCTGCTAATCTGGTGCAGGAAGAAGAATGGGCATTTACTACTATCTGCAGTTTTGACCCATCTTCTCATGAGCAGTGCATGTCTGCAGTAGACCCACATGTTTGCCAATATTTTGACAGTGTGGTGACCAAACATATTACCTCGCAGCGCAGTTTCTTCTCTTCACTCAAGCCTGCCCCTACAGGGAATACTGTTACATGCGCCATCAACTCCTCTTATCCTGTTATGGGAGTTGGTAGATCATTTTGACTATTGCTTATGGTAGTTCTTTCACCTTGTCAGATGCTTTATTTGTGCCAGGGATCAAGAAGAACCTATTATCAGTTTCTGCATTAGCCAAGATTGGCTTGGTTGTGAAATTTGTTGATGACAGGTGTACAGTTCATGATCTGTCAAATGGCGATGTGATTATTGCTTCTGGCATTTTATGTCGTGGGCTATATAAGCTCATAGACTATGAAAGATCAGTAAATGATTTGGCATGTGCAGTAAATGATTCTCAGGCTATGTCAGATGCAAAGCTTTGGCATGCACGCTTTGGTCATCTGAATTTTGCTAGTTTGCTATGCCTGCAGAAATCTGAAATGGTGTCCTCTTTGCCCAAACTTGAGGCACTTGGAAAACATGTTTGTGAAGGCTGTATTTTGGGCAAAAAGCAGCGTTCGTCCTTTCCAAAAGATGGTTTAGTTTGGGCTACTCAAAAATTACAGCTTGTACATAGTGATGTCTGTGGTCCTATGTAGACACCTTCTTTTGGGAATTATCTTTACTTCGTGACTTTCATCGATGATTTTTCCAGGCATGCATGGGTATATCCATTGAAGGCAAAGTCCAAAGTGTTCATGTGCTTCAAACAGTTTTTGGTTTTGGTTGAAAATATGTCAACATGTAAAATGGGCACCCTCCATTCTGATCGACGGGGGGAATATATGTCTTCTGATTTTAATGCATTTCTGGCTGAACGTGGGATAAAACACTAGTGTAGAGTGCCGCATACACCTCAACAGAATGGAGTTGCTGAACAAAAGAATAGGCCACTCATGGAGATGGCGAGGTGTATGGTCAAGAGTCAGGCTTTACCACATAGTTTCTGGCTTGAGGTTGTCATGTGTGCAGCATATGTACTGAACAGCTGTCCCACTAAAGTGCTATAGTCTATCACTCCATATGAGGTTTGGCCTGACCGCAAGCCATCTGTTGCTCATCTGCGTGTTTTTTGTTGTTTGGCATATGCATTAGTGCCTGAACAACATCACAAAAAATTGGATGATAAAGCAGTAAAATGTCTTTTTGTTGGGTATAGTTCTGAAAGTAAAGGCTATCATCTATATAATCCACAGAATAAATGCATTCTGGTTAGCCGTGATGTTGTTTTTGTGGAGGATGCTATTCAGCCATTGCTTTCATGTACTAAGGAGACATTTGTTATCTCCAAAGACATATACGATACTTTGCTGCCTCTTTTTACAGGTGGACAGTCTAGTGTTGGTCCTAATGAGGCAACTTCTCAACCTTCATAGGTTTCATGTGATGATGCAGATCATTCCATTTCTGATGCAGATTTACATGATGCACTTATTGATTAGAGAGCTGATATTGAGAAGGCAAGGACTATGCCAAAATGGCTGGTGCAAACCTTGCGTGATAGCAAATTAGATGCACCTCTGTATCGTACTCGATCAGGCTCTCATAGTGCCTCTTTTGCATCAAATTTCTATGCTATGGCTGCATCTAGTCTATGTGATGAGACTGAGCCTGTTTCATTTGATGAAGCACAAAATTCATAAAATTGGATGGTTGCTATGCAATCTGAATATGATGCAATAATGAAGAACGGTACTTGTGTTGGAAGTCAATGTCTTCATTGGTCCAACAATTAGCTTCATAAGAAGCTTTCTCCAAGTCTTCCAGCCGGGCGCAGCCAACGCATGTATATTATTATCTTACACATGTACAAGAGAAGACGACAGGCGCACTTGGTCTAGCTGAAAAGCACTAAAATCGTTCTCCACCCACCAGGGTTCAAATCCCGTACGCGACAGCAGCGAAAGAGTTTCTTTTAGAATCATTGAACTTTGCTTTTAGGAAACGCAGACGCACGGACTATGGAAGAGCTTTCTTTTTCATAAGCGATCAATCACGATCGTTGTGCTTTCTTTTAGCTTTTCAAGGAGGAGAACAACTATATAAACAAGGCCTTGGCTCCTTGTATAATCACTCACTCAAAGATCTAGAGCTTGGAGATCTTCTTGAAGACAGAGTGTTCTCACACTCTTGAAGGAGGTGAAGTTGTGGTGAAGGAGAGGCTACTCTCATTGCAGCAGGAAGTCTTCTACGAGGTGGTGGTAACTATCTTTTGTGAGTTAACCTTGTGGTTGATTTACAATTTCGTTACACTATTTTGTTAGCTTCGTTGCTTCATTCTCTTCACACACACTTAGATTATTTCGACATAATCTAAATTTTGTATCATCATCTTCTTATTCTTCCATTAGTGAGTGCACCACTTTATATGGTTGAGTAGTACTCCCATGTTGTAATTTGGACATCTATTATTTTTAGTGAAGTAAGCATCCAGCTTACGTTCCCTATCCTTGTCTCAAGATCTCTTTCTTTCTCTATCTCACTTATCATCTTGTCAATTAAGTTGTGTATGCTCAAGAGGTTTTAGTATTGGAACGATCCTGGGGCCCCAAATTCCAACAACTTGGTCTTTATATGACTTGCCTCCTGGCAAGAAGGCCATTGGCACTAAGTGAGTATACAAGCTGAAGCATAAACCTGATGGTACAGTTGACAGGTATAAGGCTAGGCTTGTTGCAAAAGGTTATGCACAGGAAAGAGGAATTGATTTTGATGAGACCTTTGCACCTACATGCCATATGACTACTGTTCGAAGCATCTGTGCACTTGCAGCCCATCATGGTTGGAATGTACATCAGTTGGACATTAAAACAGCATTTCTGAATGGTGACTTGCATGAAGAAGTGTATGTTTTTCAACCCCGTGGCTTTGTGCAGAAAGGGCATGAAAACGAGGTGTGCAGGTTAAAGAAGGCATTATATGGTTTAAAGCAAGCAACACGTGCTTGGCATGAGAAGATACATGCCTATCTGATTGCACATGGTTTGGAGAACATTCCAACTGAAAGCACCTTATATGTGAAGCGTGATAATGATGTGCTTCTGATCATTGTTGTTTATGTTGACGACATGCTGCTCAGTGGTCCTATTGAGAAGCATATTGCTAATTTTAAGGTTGATTTGCATGCCTCATTTGAGATGTCTGATTTGGGGCATTTGCATCATTATTTGGGCATTCAGTTTATGCACGTTGATGGTGGAATGGCTTTGTGTCAAACAAAATATATTGACATATTATTGCAGCGCTTTGGCCTTGAAGACTATAAGCCTATTACCACTCCTATGGAGACAGGTTTACGATAGAGTCTTCATGATGTTGGAGATGCATTTGATGTTGTTCTCTATCAACAGGCTATTGGATGCTTGATTTACTTATGCATTACTCGGCCAGATATTCAGTTTGTTGTCTCAGAGATGACAGGTTTATGCATTGCCCAAGAGTCAAGCATTGGTAGGCGGTTAAGTGTATCTTTCGCTACTTGAGTGGTACTCTGCTACTTGGGTTGTTTTATCCCAAGGGGGGATCACTATCGCGAGATTTTCATGCTTTTTCTAACTCTGATTGGGCTGGTTGCTATGACACTCGTGTGTCCACTAGTTGCTTTTGCTTCATGCTTGGTAGTTCATGTATATCTTGGTTGAGCAAGAAGCAGCCTACTGTGGCCACTTCTAGTTGTGAGGCTGAGTATAAGGCAGCTTTCATAGTGACTGTTGAGTGTGTGTGGCTCAGATGCCTTATGGCTGATTTGGGTGTTCATCAGTCTTCTGCCACCACCATCTTCACTGACAATCAGAGCTCATTGGCAGTTGTGAGGAACCCTGTGTTCCATGCTCGCACTAAGCACATTGAGGTGCATTATCATTATGTCAGGGAGAGGTTCTCTGCTGGGGAGATCAGCTTGGCATATGTGCCCACACAGGAGAACATTGCAGACCTTTTCACGAAGGCTCTGGCTAGGGAGAAGTTTTAAGCTTTTTGCAAAGCTTTGGGCTTACTTCCTTTTGTGGAGTGATTTCCACATAGCTTGGCACTTCCTTATACATGAGTGCCAGCTACTTATTCACCGCATCACTCCCAGGGGGATTTGTTGATATATTTAGGTAGTGATGTGTGTGAACACTCTAGGACCGTCAGGGGCACTTTTTTCCCTCTTTAGGAGGTTTTTTTCCCTCGGCTTGTATATACACCTATTGCCCTAATGGGCTACTTATCTTTGTACATTCTCTAGTAATACATTCAGTATTGTGTGTTGTGCTCCAAGCTTCTTCTTCTTCCTTGTGTTGTTCGCGTGCTTCCGCAGACGTCTAACTCCAACAATATTTGCGGCCATCAAACCATAGAAATTGGTAATTTTTAACACCAATGTTGGAATGTGTGCCATCAAGTTGAGCAAAGATAATAGCTTTTACCACCATTGCAAGATTATCCTCTTCAAATTGCATCTTCTAAAGTACTTCATATTGTGAAGGCTGATTTATTCAGATTGAGACAGAGTTTTACCTTTTAACAAGCATCAAAGCATGAGCACAAATGTTTGAGATGAGCTTCCATTTTTTCGAAAACTGAAAAATCATCTAAGAAAATCCGCATGAATGATGTTAGGTAGGGGGCAAAGATTTGTTGTATACATCTTTGAAAGGTACTAATAGCGTTTCTCAGTCCGAACCACATGGCTGTGCAAGCAAGTACTCGCCAATTGGTAATGAATGTTATCTTTGGCATATCTCCTTCCACCATGCGAACATGATTGTATCCATTGAATCCATCCAAGAATGAATACATTTCCCGGTGTGAAAATTCATCGAACATATTGTCTAAAAAGCGTACCAAAAAAGGTTCGAGATAGTGGTTGCATTCAACTTACGGTATAAGTCTGCAACAATAGTGCACGAGGTGGTAAACTGGTCTATGAAGACATATTTGGAGCACTCTTGAGTGAGGAGATGTAGAAAATATATGGTTTGCACTCAGAGTGGAGATGCATTTAATGTTCATGATTCTTACCAAGGAAAGAATCAACAATGTGGCAGGAGCAAGAACAAGGAAAATAATGGTCAACGAAATAAGAGTAGAAGCAAAATCAAGGAAGAGTGATATTGAATGTTGTTATTGTCACAAGAAGGGACACATGAAGAAAGAATGCTATGCATTAAAGAATGCTGAAGATAAAGGATAGAATGTTGATGGGCATGTTAAACAACTACCTACACCATCTTCTTTGACAGTGAGGATTGAAGACATAAATGTTATTTCTCATGATGCCGATGTCTTGACACTTCACAATACTATGCCCATTGAGGCTCTTATGGATGATTCCCTTTCCCACACATGGCTGCTAGATCTTGGTCCTTCTTTCCATGTGACACCACATAGAGAATGGTTCTATAATTATGCAACAAAGTCTCTTGGTACCGTGAGACTTGTTAACTCTTACTAGTGTGACGGTGTGGGGATTGGAGATGTGGTTGTGCAGTTCATTGATGGTTCAATATTTACTATGCATAATGTATGACATGTACCTCAGTTATGACGTAGTTTGATGCCAGTTGGTCAACTTGATGACCTTTGTTACAAGGTGGTCTTCTATGCTCAGTCCTTTCAAATATCAAAGGGCAATATGGTTATTGCAAAAGGAAGCAAAGTTGGCTCACTTTATCCTTTATTTGTATCACAAAAAGAACACTTGTTAGCTGTTACTGAATAGCCTATGTCTTGTATTTGGCATGGCCATTTGGGCCAAATATCACGTAGTGGAATGATGAATCTTTCACATTCTAGATACTTACATGTGTTATCTTTCTCTAATTTTTCATTTGGTGAGCATTGTCAATATGGAAAGCAAACTAGGAATGTGCACAGGATGCACATTGACTCTTCAATTCAACCTTTAGATCTCGTTCATAGAGATGTGTGTGGTCCTATGCCCACAAGTTCATTAGGTGGTTCTCTTTATTTTGTCACGTTCATAGATGATGCTACTAGAAAAGTCTAGGTATATCCTATCAAAGCAAAGGATGAGGTATTCCCTACTTTCAAAAATTGGCATGCTTCAATTGAGACTCAAAAAGGAATTAAGCTTATGGCTTTATGCTTAGATAATGGGGGTGAGTATACCTCACATGAATTCAGCCTTTTCTATCAGTATTGAGGAATTCATAGAGATTTTATAGCTCCTTATACCCCATTACACAATGGTGTAGCTGAAAGGATGGATAGAACTATTCACGATAGAAAAGTTTCTATGATGCATCATGCAAACCTTTCAGAAGGCTTTTGGGTAGAAGCAGTATTGGCTGCAGTTCATGTGATTAACCTTTCACCTAGTACTACCAAAAGTATGAAAGTGGCACAAGAGTTGTGGATAGGGAATCCACCATATTATGATCATCTTCAAGTTTTTGGGTGTGAAGCATACGTTCATATACCCAGGAATCTTAGACAAAATTTGGACCACAAGTCAAAGAGATGCATTTTTCTTGGATATGATCGAGAAGGACAATTTGGATATCACTTATGGGATCCTAAAACATGATCAGTGATCAGAAGTATGGATGTCATTTTCAATAAGTCTAAGATGCATAAGCAACACATTAAGGAGGTTGAAGTGAGAAGAGTGGTGTTTGAGGATACTAGTCCTCTAGTTAGCATGAAAAAAAATGTTGCGCGTAGGGATGTTCAAGAGAATGTCCGATCAGATCAGTCTACAAATGTTCCTATTCAACAATCATTGAGACGCTCTACACGTGTCTCACATCCACTTGATAGATATGTTCCAGGTTTGGATTTTGTCATGCTAATAGATGCTGGTAAGCCTTCTTGCTACAGAGAGGCTATGCAGACAATGAATCATGTCAAGAATGGTACTAGGGATTTGGTACCTTTGCCAAAGAACAAGAAAGCTTTGCCATGTAAATGGGTATATAAGCTGAAATTCACATCACATAGTGCTTGTCCAAAGTATAAATCGTGACTTGTTGCAAAGGGTTTTAAGAAACAACATGGTGTTGATTTCAAGGAAATCTTCTCTCTAGTGGTCAAGATGACTACCCTGCACATGTTGCTTGGATTCGTTGCAATGGAGGACTTAGAGCTAGTCCAAATGGATGTGAAACTTCTTTCTTCCATGGAGATCTTACAAATGAGATCTTTAAGGAATGACTAGAGGGTTATGTAGTACTTGGCAAAGAAAGTCTAGTCTATAAGCTCAAGAAGAGCTTATATGGACTTATACAGTCCCCTAGACAATGGTACCAAAAGTTTGATGCTTTTGTGAAGTCTCAAGGCTATTCTCAAAGCAATGAGGCTCATTGTCTCTACACAAAGAGATGCTCAGATGGCAGCTTGATATGCATGATTCTTTATGTCGATGCTATGTTGATTGCTAGGAAGTCCTCTTATGACTTGCAAATTCTAAAAAAGAAGTTGAGTTAGACATTTGATATGAAGAATTTGGGGGATGGAAAACATATTCTTGGCATGCACATTACTCGTGATAGGAGTTAAAGATGCATATACTTGTCTCAAAGTGAGTACATATCCAAAGTACTTCACATGTTCAATATGCAAGGTGGAAAGGAATTGAGTACACCTTTACCCACATATGTGAAATTGAGCAAGGGTGATTGCCCCAAATCAGATGAAGAAAAGGAATTCATGACCAAAATACCTTATCAGTCTATTGTTGGTAGTCTCATGTATGCTATGGTAGCTAGGAGACCAGACATTGCATTTGTAGTGGGAGTTGTGAGCAGATATGTGCCTAAGCTTGCAAGCAACATTGGGAAGAAACCAAATCTACCCGCTCCATGTTCATAATTTGGAAGTCCAATTTTTCTTTATAATCTTGGATTTCTAGTTCCAAATTTGAAAGCGTGGTATCCCAAATGCGAGTATCTTGCCCATGCATCATAGAGACAACATATCTATGAGAAGAATGACTCTAAGGAAGAGACAATTTTTTCACAAGTGCATAATTTATAAAATTATGCATAGCAAAATCGTCCACCATAATCAATATGGTGTGACCTTTCACGTGCAACTTGACCAAATCATGTGGACCAAATTCTTGAGGTTGCCACATGTGTTTGGAGACTTGGCACTTATGGCTACTATCACAGTGCATGATATGAACCTTCTTTGTGCTTGAATTTCCATCCAAGTTCAAAGTTTGGATCAGATGAATCTATTGTTTCCCCTTACCTTTTTCAATCAAAGAGGCCTTATTATCTCTTCCAACTAGACAAGCCCTACTACGATGTCCTGGCTTGAGGCATTTAAAACACAAATTTTCTGTTTGTGCTTTAACATGATCTTCTTGAGAAAGCACGTCTAAAAATACGAGGTTTTTTAGACATGCATTCAGATGATCTTGGCCCTTTGCCCTTGCATTTAGTGTTATCTTTTTGGGAATAACCACTATCTTGCAAGAAATCTAAATGGGAATTATTCTCAGAAATTTGTGCAACCTTAATTGCTTCATCAAGGGATTTAGGTGCTTGTCTCTTCACCTCATTACAAATTCGCTGGTTAAGTCCTCGAACAAAACCACAAAGCCAATGGAATTCATCAAGATTTTTCACGTTTAGAATAACATCTTGGTATTCTCAAATGTGAACTGATAATGGTTTTTCTTTTTGTTGAATTCTATCCCACACCTTGTAGTTATGTTCCTCCTCATTCTCAGGGAGTAACTCTTTTTTAGAGAGATGGGTGAACTCAACCCAGGTTGAAGGCTTTTTATGAGTCTCAGAGAGAGTCATCCACCACTTATAAGCCTTAGGGGGCCTAGCGATAAAGTGGCCTCTACCACTCGCACATGCTCAGGGGTGTTCTTGAGTTGGTGGAAATCATGCCACTTCTCTAAGAACATCAAAACAACATCCTTATTCCTATCTTTATCTTCGCCCAAGAAGTAAGCAAGATGCAAATCTTTTCCTAAGGAAAGATCTACGGAATGAATTTGACCTACTAATTGCCCCGAAGTATTAGAAAAAATTGGAGTAGTAGGAGTCATCAAACTGAGATGACTCAAGCTACCAGTTAGGGGAAATAGGTCTGCTCGGGAAATGGATATATATGGATCCTTCTCCATCAAAATAGACATCAGCAACGTTGTTATCGTGTAGGTATGGCTACCAAGAGTATCCCTACCTACCTCCTTGGGCTTCTAGAGTACATCGAGAATAGCCCTAAGGTGACTTTGAATTCCATCAAAAGATTGATGAAGTTATGCAACTTCTGCCGCGACATTGGATAAACATCCAAGGTCTTGCTCTACTCTCAACATCCTACCTTCAAAATCATTCCTCTCATTTAAGGTGGTGTTGGTCCCCTCGCAATGTGGTACCCTCAATGTCCAAATTTATTGCCATTGTGTCTACTTTTGATGTGTCATGCACATGACTAGGAATTGAAATCATTCGTGCAGATGTATGCAATGCACGTGACATTGTAGGTGGTCTAGTCATGAGTGAAGATGTTACTAAAATGGGAACTGAAACATACATCCAAGCACTAGTGCTACTCGTCAATGCAGCATGGCTCGAAGTTCCCTCCATTGCACACGGTCTATTTACAAACTTACTTAGATTCCCTAACATAAGTGGTGTGTGTGATAAAACCAAATATACGATGCACAAAATTCACAAGAGGACTTCCCTGATTGATTTGTGCTTTGTAGTGGACTTGATTCTATCAGAGAGTGCTAGAATAACAACATATCGTGAACCTCCAGATCTTCACAGCTTCACTTGTCCTTCCTTCATTCTTCTCCAAAGACTTTAACTCGGATTTGCAAATATCTTTGGCTTTGATCACCAAGGATGTTACCGTTATTGTCCATGTGAAAGGCCAAATTGCCACCAAACATTTCTTTGTATATGTTCTTTGATAAAACATATAGTGGCCTAGTCACTCATAGATTGTAAGTTCGACCTCATTTGTAACACCTAAGAAGTCTGTGTTCATGTTCCATGTGTACTATGTTTTTTTAAGTATTCTACAATCTTTGTGTAGAGTATCATGTGCGGCCCTTGGAGCTCAGTTTTCTACTCCGAGGATGTCACCGTGAAGCTCTCGAGAAGGAGAGTGTACTATGGTGCATCACCATCAAAATACTTCATTGATATCATAGCATTTTGATGCAAAAAGATTTGTTCCTTTTGTGTGAGTGAAGCGAGCACCCACCAACCCACCCAAGGTTTTCTCCAAGGCTTATGGCTAAGGTGGCAACCAAGGCATAGACCTTGGCATACCTTCTCATGCGAGTCACAGAAGTCACCTTTGGCTGCACACAAGGTAGGACTTCAATGATCAAGGAAGATAGAGGTTCCTAGTACATCCTGGCAGGTCACCCATCCTTGTACTATTCCCCCCGGAGCTCGCTTAACCGTGGCAATCTCTTGCCACTAAGCTACACTCTTATGGTGTCTAAAGAAGGGGAAAGACTAGGGTTAACATTATCTTGAACATGTTTTGGTCCCTCAAAGCTTCATTCTTTGCTTTCAAAGCCTATTTTTGAAGCATTTTTGGGGTGTCTTTTGGAGCCATTTTTGGAGTACTTTCGCATATAGTTCTCTTCACACAGGTCCAAGAACATCAAGAAGAGTGTTCTTTGTACTTCTTTGACAATAAATATCAACCTTTGAGGCTGTGTTTTCAGCCACACTCATAAAATTACAGGTTTCTCAAAATGTTTTCAGTTTTGGTGGGAGCAACCGTTGCAAATTTATGCAGGTTTTTGAGCCTAAAACATCAGAGTTGATAGACACTTGCATGTGTTGTTGGCTAGTTTTTGGGTTGTGAATTCAACCTTTTATTGTCATTTTACTACATATATTGAGCACATACATACCATGTACGCTTTTGTGTATACCACTTATGTATGTCCATGTGGTCATTGATATAGCAGTTATGTTTTTTGCATAAAGCCTTTTACGTTTGATAAAGAGGGTCGTGGTGATTTTTTCTTAATTGGGAGACACCCAGATGTCGAGGTCTCTTTGGTGATGCAGGTGGAAGACTTACCCATCCTCACCATAGGAGATGTATGATAGTTGTTCATAGGTGCTTGATAAGACTAGTTGGCTTCTATTGGGTGATTAAATGCAATGGAGTCAGTGATTCACTATGTAGGTAAACATGTCAATACTTGCAGTTTTATGATATTTTGACACTAGTCATATGTTCATTTTGCAAAGGATACTTCGGCAAATATTTTCCAATTTTGTCAATTATACAGTGGTCGATTTACTCCTTGATACACTTATTCATTGGTATTTGGACTCTCCTAGCTCCATTATCATTCTATTCATGTTGGAGCCCCATCCCAATGAAAGCCTCATTTTTTACAATATCCTCTTCTCTCTGTACAAGAAGGATCGCCGACTAACCCAGAGCGACATGGAGATCTATCGTAAATTCGCCACCCAGTCGCGTACTCCATCTTGGAGACTCTCTCTCTCTCTCTTACCATAATAAATGAGTGACCCATGGCTCTACACATGGGTGCCATATCGCACTCATGTGTGAGCCCATCCACTAATGAACTAAGAGGTGGTTCACACCTTTCTCAAAGGTTACTCCATATAACATTTCCTTCCCCTTAAGTCCATTTTTGTCCTCAAAAATGGTACTGGAAGGTCTAAAGAGAGAGATAATCAACGGAATACTACTCACACTAATTCCCCATGTATAAAAATACATGGTCATGACTCCCTGTTATTTCCCCATATCCTTCCCCTTAAGAAGACTCTTGGAAAAGTAATCTAAAGTTCGGAAACCGTCTCTGAAGGGTGCTAACCTGCTCCCATGTGGCACTATCTTCTGAACTATCTTTCCACTTTACTAGACACTCTTTATACAAGTGACTTCTCATCCATTTCTCTCGAGTCGTAGTATGCTCTCAGGCTCATGTGGAATAGATTGAACAAAAATAGGCTCTACTACCTCAGTGTCTGGAATGAGGTTGTCAGATTCACCCAGCCTTTTCTTAAGCCGGCTAACATGAAAAACTGGATGGATTTGACTATTCTCTGGAAGTTGGAGCTGGTAAGCCATCTTTCCTATTCTCTTAAGTATTTGGAAAGGTCCACAATACCTAGGAGATAGTTTTGGGCAAGGTCCCATCTTCATGGTTTCAGATCTAGATGGAACTCTAAGATAGACTTTCTCTCCTACCTCAAAGTTGATGTCTCTCCTTTGAGGGTCAACATAGGCTCTAGCTCTATCTTGAGCTCTCCTAATGATGTCCTTAGCAAGCCTAAGCATATCATTCATCTCTTCCAAGAAGTCCTTTGCAGCTTGAACCTTTTCATTATGCAAGCCTACTGCATAAGGAGCTCTTGGATGAAACCCATACATAAGCATAAATGGACTATGCCCAGTGGAAGAGTGCTTGGCACTATTATATGCAAACTCTACTATAGGTAAGTACTCTTCCCAATTAGTTTGCCTTTCATTCATATATGCTCGAAGCATATCCTCTAGGATTTGGTTAACCCTTTCTGTTTGCCCATCCGACTATGGATGCTCGGCCATACTCATGCTCAATTTCATGTCCAACCTTTTGAAGACCGCTCTCCAAAAGTGGCTAGTAAACTTCCTATCCCGATCGGAAACTATCTAAAGGAAGACCATATAAACGGTATAGGTTCTCCACAAAAATTCTAGCCAACTCTGGTGTCTTCACTGTAGTATGTGTCGTAATAAACCTAGCCATTTTGGTTAACCTATCCACAATTACCCAGACCGAGTTGTGCCCTCTCTGTGTCTTAGGTAATCCGACTATAAAGTCCATGGAGATACTCTCCCACTTCCCATAGGAATATCCAATGGGTGGAGTAGTCCTCCAATCCTCAATCTCTCAACTTTGTTGACCTAGAATTTAGTGCACTTAAGCACATATTCTAGGACATCCTTATGAAGTCCAAGCCAATAAATCTGCCTCTTAACAAGATCATAAGTCTTGTTAACTCCTCAATGTCCCGCACTAGGTGTGTCATGACACTCATACAAAATATGTCATCTCATCTCAGCATCTCTAGGGACACACACCTTTCCTTTATATAACAGATATCCATCATGGACATTGTAATTCTTCCACTTGAATCCTTCTTGAGTACCCGTCGATACTCCATCCTCACTGGAAACCCGTATATCACGATCCCCATTCTCTATGGCTTCCCAAATCTCTGAATATGCAGGATCAAGCCTACATTTTCCTCTAATGGACTCAAGTAGCTCACTAGTGATCTAAGTAAAACTCAGTCCATTGAGCATAGGCATGCGGCTAAGTGAATCATCCACTACATTAAACTTTCCCTTCCTATACCTAAGCTCGTAATCAAACTCTTGAAGGGTCTCTGCCCATCGGGCCTTACGACCTTTAAGGTCTGTTTGATTAGAGATCCACTTAATGCTCTCTTGATCAAACACTATCGTAACTTTGGCACCATATAAATAATGACGCCACTTCATCAAAGCATGGACAATTGCATACAACTCCTTCTCATAGACGGAGTAATTCTTCTGAGCCAGTTCTAGTTTCTTACTCTCAAAGGCCACTGGTCGACCATCCTATACTAAAACCGCTCCTATAGCAAAATCACTCGCATCAGTCTCAACCACAAATGGTTTGTTGGGATCTGTTATATGTAAAAGTGGAGTTGTAGCAATTGCTACTTTGAACTTCTCCATACTTTGCTTCTGTTCGTCTCCCCAATGAAAGGCTTTACCTTTAAGCTATTCCGTCATCGGGACAACAATCTTGGCATAATTATTGATGAAATCTTCGATAGAAACGTGATAAACCTAGGAAGATATGTAGCTCTTCCAAGTTCCTTGGATGTGGCCATTCCATAATAGCCCTTACTTTTTCAAGATCCATCTGGATTCCATCTTGAGAGACTATATGCCCAAGGTATCTAACCTCTGTTTTGAAAAATTCACACTTTGACTCCTTGGAAAAGAGTGAATTTTCCCTTAGCATTTGAAATACCTTTCTTAAGTGTTCCAAGTGCTCCTCTTATGATGCACTATAGATCAGAATGTCATCCAAAAAGTCTACTAAAAAGTGTTCTAGATAAGGCCGTAAAACACTATTCATGAGCTTCATGAAAGTGGTAGGAGCATTTGTGAGACCAAAAGGCATCACCAAAAACTCATAGTGCCCATATCTAGTCCTAAATGCAGTCTTAGGGACATCCTCTGCCCTAATCCTAATCTGATGATATCCTGATCTAAGGTCAAGCTTGGTAAAATACCTAGCTTGATGTAACTGATCAAATAGATCTTCCAATCTAGGCATTGGAAATTTATTTTTGATAGTTACTTTATTAAGTGCTCTATAATCTATACATAATCTCATAGAGTCATCTTTCTTTTTAACTAGGAGCATTGGCGATGCCCAAGGTGAGTTACTAGGTTTAATGAAGCCCTTATCTAAATAATCATGCAATTACCTCTCAACCTCCTCATGCTGAGAAACACTAAGCCTATAAGGTGGCCTGCAAATAGGGTTAGTGTTAGTAACAACCTCAATGGCATGGTCAATGTCCCCTCTCTCAGGTGGTAGCCCTCTAGGTAAGTCACTGGGAAAAACATCTCTATACTCAAACATAAGATCCTTAAAACTTTTAACCACACACTCTTGCAAAAAAGAATAGTAGAAAGTCCTGTCCATATTTACATTTCTAGCATGAAAATATACATCAGATGAGCTATCTATACAATTCTCCATATCATAACTATAAAATAAAAACATGTCTTGTACATGCTGAGAATAACAAAGACTATACAACTCTAATGATGAAATGAGAGGTGTACTAGGTACATCTCTCTCTCCTTGAATACAAACTTTATTTCCATTCTTTTCAAATTCAAGTGTGTTATTTTGATAGCTGTGTTTAAGTGTGTCTCCCAACCCCCATAGCCGCTCTCTTCCTAAGACTAGATCTATCCTCTCCATATTCATAATTTGGAAGTCCATATAATCTATATAGTCCTGCATCTTGACTTCCATATTGGATACCATAGTATCCCATCTCCTCTTATCTTGCCTTTGCATCATAGATACAATGTATTTATATGCACTAGGCTACTGGGGAATCTTTAATTTATTGATCAAAGCATAGTTTATAAAGTTATGAGTGGCATAGTCATCTATCATGACCCGCACCCTGGTCCCGTATACACTACCATGCCGTTTAACTAGGTCATGTGGTCCAAATTGCAGTGACCACAATGTCTGAGTCAAACAACAGGTGTGCTATATATCCTCGTGCATCACCTTCACTTCCTTGCTGCTAGAGCTGCCATGAATAGGAAGGGTCTGCACTAGGTGGACCACCTTTTTGCCCTTTTCGGGGGCCGTACTAGACTTTGGTCCCTTCTTCTTTTCTTCCCCCTTCTTGAGTGGACAATTCTACTGTGAATGGTTAGGAGACAAGCACCTAAAGCACAGGTTCTCTCTTTTGGCCCTCTCAAACTGATCTGTGGATAACCTAGGCCCTTGTGATCTTTGTTTTTTAATAAAAACTTTGTTTTTCCCAAAAGGAAACTTCTTCTTGAATTTAGTCATACTAAGAGGCTTCAGGGGCTGATCCATCTCCATAGGAGTATATTGAGGACGGTCATGGTCCTCATAGATTTGTGCGTACTTGATTGCCTCCTCAAACATCTTAGGCACATTCCTTCTGACTTCCCTCTTTCAGGCTTTATCTAAGCCCCTAACAAACCGTCTGGTCTTCTGGAAATCATCTAAACCCTTAAGTTTCAAAATGATCTTCTATAATGGGATAGGTAGACTGTAAGAGGCCTATCTCTCTATGTAATCCTATCCCACTCATCCCAATTCCTGTCCTCCTCATTCTCAGGAAGAAACTCTTTTAGAAAAACAGTTTCAAACTTAGTCCAATCAATAGGGATAGTGGTCGCCTCCTTAAGACTCATCCACCACTTGTAAGCACGCGGTCCAAGGGAAAGACTCGCCTCTAGCACATGGTACTCTGGTGGGGTGCCCTTCAATTGATGCAAATCATGCCACTTTTGTAAAAAAGTGTAGATTGCATCCTTGTTCTTATCTCGATCATCCCCCGTAAAAGTAGGTGGCATCAAGTCTTTAAGGAGGGGAGATTCCCTAGAGCTCTCTCCTTTGTGTTTACTAGGAAGATAAGTATCTTTCCTAGTAATCTCTAGAGGAATAGGAGGGGTTTCTCTTTCCTTCCTAGCTAGGAAAGAGGTGACACTAGTCTCAAGTGAGATCATTTGAGACTTTAGTTGTTGTATGAGAGATGTGATGCTACCAAGATCTCTCTCTAATTTAAGGGTTTGTTCTTTCAAGTCTATGAATTGATCATGAGTGAAAAACTCATGTAAAAGTTCCTCATATGTATACTCTTCCTGCTGAGGCTCTTTCTCTTCTAAGTTTTCTTCTACTTCTTGCCCTAATTCTACTTCTTCCATTCTAGAATCAGGATCCTCTAGTTGCTCTTTAGATGGAGAAGTGTGTTCAACTACTTGTTTCCCTTTAGATTCCATGTTTTACTTCCCTTCCCCCGTTTGCTAACTAGAGTATATGAAAATGAATGGAAGTAAAGCTTAAATATGCAAGAAAAAGAGAAATATATCACAAGAACACTTCACTGTTACAAAATGAAGCTGCAAAAGCAAAATCCAAGTGATCCTTGAAGCTTTAGGTCACTGATTTTGAATCCTCGCCAGGCCCAAACAAAAATTGGAAATGTCTGGTTGGTCCAGGGAGGTTCTAAACACCAAAAACCATAAAAAACAATGCCAAAACCAAGTAGTAATAGCCCCAACCGAGAAAACTCAGTAAAACTGAGCAACTTCTGAGATTTGATAGTCCTCGCGAGTCCAAAATATGTAGCTCAGCACATTTACTTCAAAGATTTGAAACTATCCCAAGTGAAAAAAGTGAATTTGGACACCGAATGATGAAAAACTAGGCCCAAGAGTGGCTGCCTAGTTCTTGCTAAAGCGTTGCATAGAGATTTTGGTTGACCAAATCTCGTCCAAATCCAACACAGATGGTCTTTGAGCAAAGCTTATGAGTGTAGCTTTGAAATATGACCTAGATCTTTGAAATTGGATATCATATGAGCCAAGCTATGGTGCGGAGAAGCCGGGTATGTCACAAATAGGAAGTGGAAAAACTAATGTTTATGGAAGGGTGACTTTGAGAAGCTCCAAACTGAGAAACTGAAGCTTTTTGAATCAACCCAAAACCCACATCCCATATTACATGTATGCATCAATATTTTACCGAAAATCTTGGTTCATATCATCACCTTTATACTCCAAAGTTCCAAGCAATTTTCGAATTTTCCTCCTTACTTAGTTTAAACTCATTATCAATTTGAAGAGAGCTTGGATTGTCTGCCGAAGAGCCCTTTATCCCACATATTCGATCACAGGTGCCTTTTCTAGCTATAAATATGAAGCAAGCTTCTCCTTTGAAGTATCCAAGAGAGGGCTGGAGGGTGGGAAGTCTTCTTCACATGTCTGGCAGTGCGAATATGCGCAGACGGCCCTGGTCTGTCTCCTCACGTGGCGGCACGCTTCCTGTCACTTCGTGATTGTTATCAGGTCGTCGGTAGCACTGCTCCGATACCATTGTTGAATCCCCGTCTCAATAAAGGCCTCATTTTTTACAATATCCTCTTCTCTCTGTACAAGAAAGATCGCCGAATAACCTAGAGAGACACCGAGATCTATCATAAATTCACTGCCTAGTCGCATACTCAATCCTGGAGACTCTCTCTCTCTCTCTTACCATAATAAATGAGTGACCCATGGCTCTACACATGGGTGCCATATGGCACTCATGTGTGAGCCCATCCACTAATGAACTAAGAGGTGGTTCATACCTTTCTCAAAGGTTACTCCATATAACAATTCAGTTCTCTACCATCATGGCATCAGAGGTCTCAGGCACATCTGGTGGATCAGGGTCTAGTGTCAGTGTTCCAAGGAGGAGCTATAACTTGCATGGCAAATATCATTTTGAGATCCAAAAATTTGATAGCACAAACTTTGCTCTATGGAAGAATCAGATTAAAGATGTGTTAATTCAAAGGAGGCAATGGAAGCCAATAAATGGGATTTCAAAGAAGCTTGTTGACACGGATGAAGATGATTCGGATGAGTTAGATGAAATGGCCAGGTTTACCATTTGGTTGCACCTGGCAGATAATGTTTACTTTACAATATTAGACTCTGGAAGTGCAGAGGGGCTTTGGAAGAAGTTATGCAATACATATGAAAAAAAGATGGCATCAAATAAAAGTCTATCTGATGAGAAAAAAATATGACCTTTGCATGGACATAGATAGTGTTGCTACTCATCCAAATGAGTTTGATGCTATATTCTCCGAGTTACAAGCTCAAAAAATGGATATGGATAATGAAATGAAAGCAGTATTTCTTTTATGCACCTTGCCATCATCATGGGATACATTTTGCACAACTATTAGCAATAGTGCACCTAGTGGTAAACTCGTCTATGATAACATATGTGGAGCACTCTTGAGTGAGAAAATTCATAGAAAATCTATGGTTGACACTCATAATGGAGATGCATATAATGTTTGTGATTCTTACCAAGGAAAGAATCAGCAACATGGTAGGAACAAGAACAAAGAAAAGAATGATCAACAAAATAAGAGTAGAAGTAAATCAAGGAAGAGGGATAGCGAATGCCATTATTGTCGTAAGAAAGGACACATGAAGAAAGATTGTTATGCATTAAAGAATGCTAAGTGTAAAGGACGGAATATTGATGGGCATGTTAAATAGTTACCTGCACCATCTACTTTGACTGTGAAGATGAAGAAATTAATGCTATTTGTATTGACGTTGATGTGTTGACGCTTGATAGTATTGTGCCAATTGAGGCTCTTATGGCTGATTCTCTTTCCCACACATGGCTAGTGCATTTTGGTGCTTCTTTCCATGTGACACCACACAGAGAATGGTTCTCTAATTATGAAGCAAAGTCTCTTGGTACCGTGAGACTTGGTGACTCTTACCAGTGTGATTTTGTGGGGATCGGAGATGTGGTTGTGCAGTTCATTGATGGTTCAAAATTTAGTATGCATAATGTATGCCATGTACCTCAATTTTCACGTAGTTTGATGTCACTTTCTCAACTTGATGACCTTGGTTACACGGTGGTCTTCTATGCTAAGTCCTTTCACATATCAAAGAGCAATATGGTTATTGTAAAAGGAAGCAAAGTTGGATCACTTTATCCTTTATTTATATCACAGAAAGAGATGATGATGCACACTCCAAGGACACTATGGAAGCTCTAATACCAATGCAACAGTAGCGTAGCCACAAAAATAGCTCATGAATGAATGACTCTCCTTCCAACTATATGCCTCTATATATAGCTCTCTCCAAGGGTCTACCTTCTTGGGCAGGTGGATTCTAATCATCCAAGTGTCAGCAATGTAACTACATGTGTGCCATGTGTCCTAATTAACTGGAGTTAACTCAAGTGGATGCTTTTAGAAGGTTCTAGAGCTTTTTGGGCAAAACACTCTCCCCATGTACCCCATGGGGGTTGAACCCAAGAACTCCTCCTTCACATCCTTGAGTCTTAACCACTAGGCTAAGTGGATCACTTGGTTACAAGAGTAAATGACCTTCTAGTAAGTCTAGACTTGAGATGTTTGGCCATACATATGAGAGGCCAAATGGTGTCCAATCTTAGATCCGTCTAAACTAGTTGGACCCTTAGATCATAGAATTACTTTATTATAGACTGCAAGATACAAAAGGGAGATGCACACTCATATTCTCAAAACCCCCTCAATAGCTCCATTTTGTAGAGTATGGAGGCTGCTAGGGTATGAGAGAAAGGTCCATCAAGAATGTAGTTGCAATAGCATGAGCACCAAATAGGAAATCTCCATATGGAAATACATAGCCACCAATGATACCATCATGCGAGATCGCCAGGTACTCCATAAGATGTCCACCAGATGGATCAAATGGATACTCCATAGGTATGCCATCAATGAGGTATAGGAATGAAACAAGATCTCACTAGTGAGATCACCTCCATGTGAGATAGATAGGATGACTCCATGTGGTACGTGGGGACCTCCAAAGCTTTGACAATATCCACCATGAGATGTGTATCGCCAAGAATTAGGTCTTGCAAGAATTAAATATAAGGCATGAAGCATAAAATCATAATCACATGGTATTACATCTGTATGTTGTAGTCCTCCATGGAGTGTACAAAAGTTTTGATGTGTGTTGGTAGGACCATGAAAGCCCCCTCTGAACCAAGAAGCTAGCTAAGAAAAATATCCAACTGAGTGATGAATCCAAGTATATGCAGGAGTATCCTCTAGAAAATAAAGAGATGATGGATTCCATGTATGGGACACTACATGCTCACAATGCTATTGTAGATGAGGTAAGTGGATTCTCGAAGATAGGAATGGAAAATGACGAGTCACTAATCCTAGAGTAATTCCCAACTCAAGCTGAGGGGAAATGTAAACCTTCAGTGGTATGATAGGAGGTGTAGTCATCTGAGGTATAAGCTAAGATTGTATCTCTGATTCCTGATGCTCCAAAAGTGTAACATGATTTGGAAAGTCATGTACAAAGAGAGCATGCTCCACACAATGTGACAGTATGAAACTAGAATGGTCCCCCTCTAACATAGAAATGGGAGGATCAAGATCCTGATATGAATCCAAAAGGGATGAATACTTATAGTATTCATCAAAGGTGCAGTCTTTGGTTACTGTAATTGAGTGACTCTTTGGGTCATAGAGTTTGTATGCCTTCTATTGCTTACTGTAACTGATAAAAATGTACTGCTGAGGTCGAGGCCTTGCACATAGCCATCACTACCAAAGACATGAAAATAGCTCACATTTGGCTTCTTCTAAAAGTAAGCTTCAAATGGATTTTGGTTCTTATGGACATATGAGAACCCTCTATTCAAAATATGAACTACTGTTTGTCCTACTTCACCCTAAAACTTTAATGGAAGTTGCTTTTGACTAAGCATAAGCTTGACCATCAGGATCACACTTTTGTTGGTGTATTTCATCCAAGCCTATTGTTGGATCATACGTAAATGTAAACATTTCTTATACACACTCTCAGTGAGAGAGATATAGAAACATGCTCTTGTAACTCTTGAAAAGTTATTACCTTGAAAAGTAAAAGTTATTGAAGAAACTCGTGACCATGTTAGGCACAAATCACGAGCTGAATTAGGAGTGATTGATTAGCTAGATGATTCCTCAACTTTAGGGGAACTTTTAGGTACAATCCCTCCAAGATTTGAATTCAAATATCACTATAAAAACACCTATGCATAGTTGTGGATTAGAGCAGCACTTTGAGCTACATTCTGGAGAGATTTTGATCAAGCACCAAGCCACAAGTGAAGCACACATTGTGATCCCCTTCCCAAGCTTCATGTCCATTCATATCATGTATAATATGTTCAATATAGATTGATTTTTGAGCTATACTTTGAAGTTGTTCTTATCTGCTGCTAAAGGCTCATATTCTCATTTTTAGTCAACTTCAGTGAGGGATTTCTCTGTGTATACTTGATCTTTTGCTGAGACTTAAATTGATTTAGGTAAGTTGATCATTCTATTTTCATGGTACCAATTTTCATCATCATTTGTTTTTTACTTTGTGAGCTACAGTCATTTGAAGCTGACTAGGTATACTCGTAGTTAACTCCAAAAATGTCGGGATGACACCCCTATGTTGCTAGATTTATTTCTCTCACTATGGTTCATAAAAAATCATCAATTATTTTCTTTAGATTCATTATCTATTTAATTAAAAGTGTGAAAAATATATCTATTCAGTTTCAAGCACGTTGTGAACTCTAAGTTAATTTCTAGAGTGCAATCCATCCTAAAATAGCAAGTTTTTGCTTCATTCATTTAAGGTTTTGGTTCATCTGTTTTGTATCAACTAGTCTATTTTTGAATCGATTTGAGATTGATACTCCAGAGCACTAGGATTGCTTATATGAATCCTTAGCAAGCACAAGGTGTGTACTAATCATCTCTGAAGTTATCTCGGAAGGTGTAGAGCAGGTTTTTGCAGCACGAGGCACGACTTTGGAGTGTATCACCCATCTCCCTTCACAGTTGTATCATAGCAAAGATAAATCAATATGGGAGATGGATTTCCTTCCACCATTGACAAATTGGATAGAAACAACTACTGAGCCTAGTCTCTAAGGATGGAGGCCTACCTTCAAGGGAGAAATCTATTTGGATACATATCTGAGATGAAGTCATGCCAACGATGAGAAGCAAAGGACAACCATCACATGAAGAGCAAGAAAGGCTTATAATTTGGTGCTCAAAGGATGCACTAGCCAGGTCCTACATCTTAAACTCAATCAGTGATTTTCTCTTACCTCATGTGAAAGGATGCAAGACCTCAAGAGAAACTTGGAAAGCACTTGCTTCCTTCTTCTCTTCAAATGCTAGAGCAAGGAAGAATTAGCTATGGATGGAGTTCACTACCTTGAAGAAATATCCCAAACAAAGTGTGATTGATTATGTCACCAAAATGAAGGAGATCTCGGATCAGTTAGGAAGCACTGGAGAGGTAATTGAATAAGAGCAAATCATCAATGGAATCAAGGCTGATGACAAGTGGGAATCTTCCACAACTACCATGGGCCTATACATGGACATGCAAGTGTCTGACCTCAACACTCTTATGGGCCAACTCTTCACACATGAAGCAAAGAGAAGCAAGAATGGTGAATCCTCAAGAGGTAATCAGTCTTTTGCCTCATACTCTGATAAAGTTAAAGCTAAGGATAAGTCAAAGTCTAAGAAGAATGAAGATGAAGATAGTTCTTTCCAAGCCAACTTCATATGTAGAGGAAAAGCTAGAGGAAGAGGTAGAGGAGGGAAGCGAGGTAGGGGGAGAACGAGGTGGCTATGGATCAAATAGAGGCTGATACAATTGATACAACAACAACTACTTCAACAATAATAATCATCAAAATGGATATAGAGGAAGAAAGGATTACAACAACTACACTGAAGATCAAATTCAAGAAGACTCACTACTCCTCATGAGCCTATCATTGAAGCAAGGTAAGTATGATAATCATGTTTTCTATATTGACTCAATGTCCTTAAATCATGTATCAAGAAATGTAGCATTTCTCTCTGATTTAAAAGATCCCAAAACTAAACATGAAGTGCAGACAAGTGATGATACAAGACATTCAATGGAGAAAGTAGGTAATTTCAAGACATCAGATGGCAACATTAATCTTCTAAGCAAGTATTTGTATGTACCGAACATAACCAAAAATTTGATAAGTGTTGGATAAATTGTGGAGAATGGATTGCAGGTTAGGTTTACAAGACATGGAGCATATGTGGAAGACCCTAAGCAAGGATTTAGAAGAATTTTCAAGGGAGAAAAGATAGGAAGACTCTTCACCTTTGAAGTGGAGGACACCAAGAACATAGCATTATTTAGCTATGGATCTCAAACACTCTCTAAATTGGAGGTATGGCACAAAAGGCTTGCTCATATTGGCAAGAGAACTTTGAAACAAATTTGCAGGGATCAAAGTGTACTTGGATTGCCCAAGATCACAAAAAAACATATGATATACAAGTGTGGAGCTTGTCAATTGGCAAAGCTCATAGACAACCCTTCAATAGGAAAGGCTATATCCATCAGGAATTATTGGATCTTGTTCACAGAGATGTGTGCGGTCCAAGCAAAGAACCTTCTATTTCAGATTCAAGACATTATGTATCTTTTATTGATGAATGTGGTAGATGGATAATTATGTAGCATAAAGATGAAGTATTCAATTGTTTCAAAAAGTATCTTGCTCTTGTAGAAAATCAAACAAGTAGATGTCTCAAGAAGCTCAGATCAGATGGTGGTGGAGAATACTTCTCAACTGAATTTGATATTGTTGAGCCCATAAAAGTCATATTGGTCAAAGTCAACTACAGTCAAAGTCAACTACAATCAAAGTCAAAAGGTCAAAGTGAAACCAATAAAAGTCAACATGGTCAAGGTCAAAGTCAATAGGGGCAAAGTCAAAGTGTTCGAAAGGCAGGTGTCAAAGTGCACAGGTAGTGCACAAGTAATTGTCCCCAAAGGGTGAATTGGAGAAAGTGGTTGCAGGTTGCAGAGGTATTTCTCTAATTTCCCTAAGGTTAAAAGTGTTTTTAAGGTGTTTTGGAAGGTTTAGGTGAACCCTCTCTTATGTGCAAAAGTGAAGACTTAAAAGCAAAATGTGAAGGTATGTGAAGCGGCAGCGTACGTAGAAGTGAAAGTATAGCCCCCCAATTAAAATTTTTTCTTTTAGTCTAAAGTCACTACATGACAAAACAGGGATTCATTGGCTTCCACTTGTGAAGACAATCTTGGGACATCAAAGTGAGCACCAAGATACACTTGCAATTAGAAGCGTACGTAAATCGACACTCAAATCAAGGCAAGGACTATTCTTGGACCATTCTAAGTGTAAGCAAGAGTGAGCATAGTCTAAGCAGGGGCAAGAGAGAGAAGTGAAGAGACACACAGTGTGCGACGCAGAGAAGTGAAGTGCAAGGTGTGCATGAAGAGTGACCAAGAAAGTGTGCACAGAAGTGCTAAGCTAGTCCCCCAAGGATCCCAAGGTCTTATTGAAGTGTGCACGTGCCGATAGAAGGTACCCATCCCTCCCCCTTAGTTGAAGCTTGGTGCAAGGTGTGCACAAGTGTAGGCTTGGAGAAGGTGGAGGTTTGGTGCAGAGGAGGCCGGCAGCAACAAGTCCCTTGGGTATTTGGTATTTTGTAATTGAGCACTTTGTGGTATTTTGCACAGAAAAATTGGATTGTATTGTGCTTCAACATCGTATTTGTCTGATTATAATCAATTGATAGAGGCTTCCAGTGTGTATCTTTCTTCTTTTCTTTCACTTTTCTCCTACAAACACTCAAATCCCTTCTTGTCCAAGAATCCCCCAACAAAATTTGGCACACCCAGTGGGACTCCAAGGGGATTTGAGCATAGGAGAAGACATCTTGGAGTGTGGAGAAGCACTATTCAAGTGCCGACAGTACTACTTCATTGGGCTAAAAGGTACATATTCTTATCAATTATCTCATACTAAGAGGGCTATGAGCAGCCCATGACCGCAACCCGGTCCCAGACATTGAGGGTCACCTGCAAGCAAACAAGAAGGAAGGCTGTTAGAAGATCCTCTAGTCCACTTTCATCAACTTCATCAGTAAGGAGCATGGCTGGTCAGGTAGACTTGGAAACCCTACTATCAAGATTAAATATAAAATTTCCTTCTTTCAAAGGCCTAGTTCAAGAAGATCCGGACGAGCATATTAGAAGGTTTTTAGCACTATGCAAAACTAGAGGCTTAATGAGAAGAGAGGATGCCTTTTTGATACTCTTCCCTGCTACATTAGAAGGATTAGCAGATAAGAATATAAATAGAGTGACTCCAAGATACAAAGGGGAGATGGACTCTCATATTCTCAACAATATCTTCCTCCACTTTTATTACCACCACTAGCACTGCACCTACCATACTTGTATTTATGGTAGCACCATCACACACTTCCACGTCCAATCCCATTGACATATCACCACCCACTATACCTCCCCCACCCCCACACTTCTAGCTGCTCCCATTCCCCTCCGCCAACATCATCAACACGCACAACTCCACTATGCATGACATCCACTCTTTCCCTTCATATTTCCCATTCCCCTACATTTACACCTATATAAATTTCATCTATAAATGTGAATAATGGTTTTAACACCATGCTTCAATGTGCGAATCAACTATGACAAGAGTATCAACACTTGGAAGAGTGAAATGAAGCACTCACTATAGAGTCCACCTGAATATAGGAAGGTGTGACAAAACTAGAAACAAGAAACAAAATCTTACATGACTTGTAAACCATTTTACAATAGGAACATTCTACACTTGACCATAAACTTTAAATGATAGAGAAATAAATAGAGATTCACCTACATGTACAGATGGAGAGGAATGCCAAGCTCCAATGCAACATGACTCTCTTCATAAGACACATGATAGCTGTTTTGGAGGAAAACAAGCATCTCTAACAAGAAAACCAAGACAATCTGGAGGCAACAATTGAAAGTATCCCAGCTGCACAAATCAGTCCCTCCAAATTCCAAGAAATGCCATTAGAGACAAACCCCATACTCCTAGAAGCACATGCCAACTTTCTCAACCCATAGGATCAGTTGTAAGAGGAGATCAACCAATTATCTAGCCAGCAACCTTCTACCACTGCACAAGTTCTAGAGGCCATTCCAATTGTTGCAACGCCACAAGAGGTTGAAGCCTTACAGAAGCAAATCAAGGAATTAAAAACCAAGTTGTTGTAGTATGAGAGGCCACCATCACCACGAGAGGTGCTTGACCCAAAAGAAGTAGTGGAGATCCTAGTAGAAGAGCCGTTCGAAGATTTGTATGAATACCAATTGGCCCTAGGTAGTCTTGTCATGGAGGAAGGCCAAGGAACATATGAAGCACCCATATCCTAGTGGCTTAAAAAAATCAAAGATGTTAGAGGTACCATGATGATCACATGACCTTTCATATACAATCAATGTCCAACCTTGAAGAAATAGTGCTCAAGTTACAATACTTTCAAAATTGTCCCACCAACACTTGATCATAACTTTTGAAGTGCAATATATGCCCTAGCTCATGTTGTTAACTAATTAGAATGCTGAGAGCAAGAGATTCGTAGACAAGGATCCCACATTCACCACCCAATTCCAACTAGGTAATGTCCTAGAGAGGACTCAATGGGGCACAATCTTCCAACCCAATTGGCAAACACATTTGCTAAAAACTTATCCAGAGATGATCCAAACATGGTCCACTATAGCACTACACATCAAATATAATCCATGCTACAGTACAATATCTCAAAGATGACCATGGCTAGAGTTTGGAGTAAAGGTCAAGAATATTCTTGGGTGTTCAAATTGGTTGAATTACATGTACTTCACTCTACCCTAAGGACCTCCTACAATAGCATACATGGTGTCGAACATTTGCCATTGGAACCCGAGATTGAAGAATATGCCTTATATAGTTGTTAATGTGTATGAATATTTTTGAGCTCATGACTATAGTTTTCAAAACCTTTCACAACATAAAATCTTTGTATATCTTAGCACCATGATTTAACAAAGGCAATTTTGATTTGGTATGTGATATGAGCACCACACCTTTTGTGAACACTATATATGCTTGGCATGTGCACATCAAATATTTACCCGCCTGCTACAAACGAACTTTTAAAGAGATGTTCTCCATTGGCTTTTGGGAATACCACTATGAAATATTCTTAGCAAGGCTGACCCATGTGTTACACCTCTTTGCAATAGAATGCGCCTTACATGCTAAATAGTTACGTACGCCACATCCATAAGTTCTAGGTCCAGTGGATTGGGATCGACTAATGATTGACTTAGCACATAGACTCAAACCCAAAGAACATGAATTGGCTGCTCATGTGGTCTTATATTAAACCCAACACCATCCACAACAAGGGTATGTCAAGGATGACATGCGAGAGAGGGGGGTGTGTTAGTAGTCAAGCCAAATCGATTCATCAAGGGAGCATGAGGCAAGGAAGCTAGAGATAGGAAAGTCAAAGAGAAGGTCAAGGAGGAATAAGCAAACAAGGAAGTCAACAAAGACCTAGCAAGTAGGCTAGTCACTTTTCTAGATCATGCATACAACAAACAATGATTTTTATCACTACATTTCATTGTAAATTCCATTTTTGGTAGAATAGACTCCAATTTTGTTCAAGTCAAGTAGTGATAGAGCTTGAGGACTAGTAGAACAACCTTTATATAAAATTTCATAATTTTCTTCACTTTGTCTTTCACAAGTTTCATTCATGATTAAGGTTGAATCTTCTTTCTGATCTGAAGCATAATTGTAGTAGGTATTATTGTAGGATTGACTTTGGAAGCCTCTACATGCATTTCTTCCAAAGAAACCTCTACTACCTCTACCTCAGAAATTGCCTCTCTGATTTCTATTACCTCTTCCTCTTGAATTAAAGTTCTAATTATATCCTCCACTATTCTGATTATTATGCCAACATTCAAGAGCTAAATTATTAGTCTTACCATAAATCCAACAAGCTTTGACTCCATCTTTATTGCTTCTACCTCTACCTCTTCCTTTGCCACCTCATCTTCCTCTTAGGAAGTTAGCTTGACTAGTGGTGCCTTCATCCTCATTCAATTGTTGCTTGCCTTTGTTATTCTTCTTCTTGTCCTTTGAATACATTGCTTGACCTGTACTCTTATCAACATCACCTTTGACATCCTGCTCGAAGGTTAGCATATGTCTTAGCAATTGATTCAAATCAGGAGTGAAATGATCTAGTGACAACTCAATAGACAAAATGAATGGCTTCCATTTCTCATCTCCTCTCAAACCTATGAGGATTTGCCTTACCAATTTATCCTACTTCAATGTCTTCATCAACTGCTCCTAATGCATCTGCAATGTCCTTCATCCTTGTTACATAATCAGAAATGGATTGAGAAGCCTTCTTCTTGAATGTGGTAAACTTTGCCCACAAAGATGCCTTCCTTGACTTTCTAGTGTTTTGGAAATGCTCCTCAAAGAATTCCAAATCTCACTTGCACTTTCAAGTCCTCTAATGTGAGGTAACAAGTAATCATTTACTCCCATTGTTGAGAGCAGTATGGCCACCCAAGGACTGACTAGACAAGGAAGCCAGCGGAGAGAGTCAGAGCGAGGTGAAGGAGTAAGTAGACAAAACAGTCGACGCAAATCTGGTAGATAGGCCCTTCAAATTTTTCTAAATCAACATCTTTATAACAGTGATTCTGATCACTAACAATCATTGTAAATACCATTTCATATTTTTGTAGCTCCATTTTGTGCAAGCCAAGGAGTCCTTGAGCTTGAGGAGCCTTAGAAGTACCTACATATCAATTTTCCTATTTTTTAGACTCCGTTTAAGCCCTCAAATTGGCCCTGGAACCTAATTTTTAACTAGGCCGGACACTAGGTCTGGACAGGGCCAAAACCTAGTCAAAAACTATAAAAAGAGCTAGAGAGCTCATTTTTGAGGTTAGATTGTAATTGAAACGAACTTGTAAGAGCTTTTTGAAAGTAATCTAAGAACTCCATTGCTTCTCACTCTTTGTCTTGCCGTGTGTGCGCGTGTGTGTGTATGTGTGTGCATGTTTGTGTGCTTCTCACTCACGCACTTGTGCCTCCACTTGCTCGAGGTCTTCATACCATCCTCACGTCTTCTCGGATTGACATTAAAGGAGGTGCTACTCATCACTGAGCTACACCAAATTTTGGCGCCGTTGCCGGGGATCGAGCTTTGAGGACGAGCGTGTGATGGTAAGACGTAGATTGGAGACGTTGGCGTTGTAGGTAATTTCTTTACTTTTCCTACTTTTCTCTTTCTTACCTTACCACCATCATCACCATCATCATCATCACCATCTTCCACCTCCACTTCCATCATCGCAAAAATTTCAGTTTTTTGATCATCTCACCTTCTCCACCTCATTTCCCTCATTTCACTTGTGAGAGAGAGCGAGAGAGCGAACTGTTGTGTGCTATTTTCTGCATGCTTTTGGAGTTTCTTGCAGGTTTCAGCAGCATCATCCCCTCCAGCACGTCGCACAGGTACGGAAATGTGCAGAACTGTCTCGCAGTCGCCGACTCCTGTCGATCGCGATTGACAGAAATTTTCACCTTTTGGTAAATCTGAGTGCACCACAGTGGACTAGAGACCCTGCACACCACATTTCCACAAAAATTTTTGAAAATTTTGCAAAATTTCAGTCCATCGCGATTGACAGCTCTGTCCATCGCGATTGATAGCTCTGTCCATCGCGATTGATTGCCTGTCCATCGCGATTGATTGACCCCTGTCCATCGCGATTGACTGACCCCTGTCCATCGCGATTGATTGCCTGTCCATCGCGATTGACTGACCCCTGTCCATCGCGATTGATTGCCTGTCCATCGCAATTGACTGACCCCTGTCCATCGCGATTGATTGCCTGTCCATCGCGATTGACTGACCGCCTGTCCATCGCGATTGATACTCTGTCCATCGCGATTGATACTCTGTCCATCGCGATTGACAGCCCTGTCCATCGCGATTGACAGCCCTGTCCATCGCGATTGACAGCCAATTTTAGCCAAATTTTTTAGGGTTTTTTAATTGAAGAGTTGGGCTAATTTTGGGCATAAACATTTTACTCTAGAGCACATAAGGAGGCCTTAGGAAAACAACTTGGGGAAAACCTGTTGCACAGTGATCCTGTTTGAACCCTGTCTTAACCCTAGAACCCTGAACGGTCATAAATTTCTCATACGAAATCCGTTTGCCGTGATTTTTGTTTTATTGGAAAGCTCGCGGGGAGTACAACAAAAACATTGACTGGTTACGGTTAAATTAAGATCAGGAATATTAGATAGGGTATTTTTTAAGTTGACCATACCCAGGGGGAACAAAATTCAGGGATCTCTAGAGTTGTGTCCAAAAGTCATAGTGCAAATTGGTGAAGTGTTACATGAATGAAAGTGATTGGTTCTGTCTTTTGAATTTAAGTCTTGAGCTAACAGTGGGCCTTTTACAGGTCCTTTGAGAGCATCAAAGGGTACGCAAAGCAAGAGTAAGTGCAGGCTTGGGAACGCGCGTCCTGGGCACACCAGGGCAACAACACGAGGAAAGGAACTCAAGGTTGGAAAACCCGCAACACTCTCTATCAATTCTTAGTTTAGGATAAGTGCGGGTAGTGTTAGAAGTAATTCCAGGCAACGATAGGCACGAGATAAATCAAAGACTATCTAAGAAATCAAGTTCAAGACAAGAGAGAACCTGTGTGTGTGAACGACAACCTTAAAGGAAAAGAACCTAACGTGAAACGACCAAACTAAAGTGCGAAATTAAACTCAAGTATTCCTAACGACGTGATATCAGACAAGAGTATAAACACGATAATCAACATAAAAAGGGGATTAAGTAATTGGTACAAAAGGACTCTGCAACGAGGTTGTACTCTGGGCGAAAATTGGGCTACTTAAATAGGCATATGAACCTTAGATCAGTACGACATCTAGTAAGGGATAGACAAAGCCTTAGGTCTTCAGAGGCTAGTGTCAACCACACTGCTAGGTCGTGGGCCCAGCAGTTGAGCCACCACTCATACTACCCAAGTTCTGAGACTAGTGAATCCGAGATGTCTCAAGGTATGGAGAGACCTACAGGAAGTTCAGGAGTGCCATACTTGCACAGGGTAGAAGGCCCTTACAAAACGCAGCTGGAATACCTTAGGACCAACCGATTAGGTGCCAGCATCTATGAGGACGGCCTAGGAAGATCTGTGGTACAGATTAAGAATCCTGATCAATTCATTGGATTAGAGCACCCAGCTGTCAAGTTTGAAAACGGAGCATACTTGGACAAAGAAGGAACCATATACGTAGTCACCAGTCACCCAGATAGGACGGACGAATTTGGAAATGTGATCCCCGAAGCAGACTTAGGTGACCTGGAGCAAGGAAACATGGGTGCAGAACCTAGAACCCCTCGAGGTAAATTGGTTCTCACTAGGATTATCACACCAGAGTGGATTCCCCAGGATAATAAGAGCATAGATTTACTCCTCAATCGAGAGACTGACGAAGCCTTTTGGAGGTACAAACCTGATCGGCCAATTGATATAGGAACAATCATGATATATGAGTTTAAGGATCCTGATAGCCCAGGTAGAGTGACCTACTTAGATCACGCTTCGGAGAGGATCTTTGTGGTGACAGAAAATGATGGGCATGCTTACACTTGGAAGGGTGAATTCATTTTCCCCCAACCAAGATCGAATGTATCCTATGGTCACCCTAGAGCTGGAACATCCCAAGCTCATGGAATGCAAAGAGACAGAAGCAGAGATAGACCAGAAGTAAGCTTTGCCAACCCAGTGGGCAGAGAAAGAACGAGGACGGAAACAAATAGAGTAGAACCTGAGATACTTAGAGCTCACAGGAATCAAAGAAATGCGGATGAGTTCCCTCTACCACGACCTAGAGAGCACACAAGGACTTTGAGACCGACTCAGCTAGTTAAGTCCATGAAGAATTACTTCGATGGCACTGGAGATCCATACGATCATGTGGCTGAGTTTAGGCAAGTCCTGAGAGCTGAACAAGTGGAGGATCTATTCACACAGTACAATGCCTTTGGTCTGACCCTTAGGAACACTGCCCTGACATGGTTTCAGCCACTAAATGAGAGGCAGTTCAGGAGCATAGACCAACTCTTAGAGGCTTTCATTATTGAATTCTCTAAGAGTGGCATAAGGCATAATACCTCCTCGCTGATTCACAGCTTCAAGCAAACCCCTCAAGAAACCGTGAGACTTGCAGGAAGAAGATTTAGGCAATACTTAGAAAGATGCCCTGTTTCGGAGCTACCCACACCAGCTAAGCAAGTGGCTTTATTCCTGGATGGATTGCTAAGTACTAAATTGAGATCTTATGTGTACTTGAAGGACCCTAGGACCATAGAAGAGTGTGTGCGCATGTGCATTGACATCGAGGATAACCTAGGGGAGGAGTTAGAGCTTTCCAAGATATACAAAGATTCAGATAGTGCCTCTAACCTCTCTTCCACGCAATCCACATCAATTGAGGAACTTGCAGAGAAAGTAGCTCAGAAATTAGGTGTCACTAACAAACAAATCCCAAGGTTTGCCCCTGTGAAAAGGTGCTATACTTGTGGTGGCGACCACATGGCAAATGTATGTCCCATTATGGCTCAACCCCAAGTTAATCCTAGTAGCCAGTACTGCACTATAGAACGAAGGTACACCAATCACACCGCACAAGATTGCCCCTACAATAAGCAAACGGTTAGGCAGACGTACCCACAGACATACCCTCAACAAGGAAGATACCAGAACCAGTACCCACCTCAGCAGTATGCTAGGCCTCAACAAACCTACCAACCCTATCAAAACCAACAAAGGCCTCAGCCTGTGCTAGCACAACAACCCCCAGCTCCAGCTAATGTGATTCCGGTAAAGTATGCTATTGCAGAAGAAAACCTGAATAGAGCTATAGTCCCTGTAACACCAGTGCTTTCAGAAAGTGATCCCAGTGACCATAGCTTTGATTCTACACATGTTGATAGTCCCCAAGCTTACTACATGCAATCTCTTGAACATGGTGAGTCCTACTATAGTGAAGAGCCAAACGAACCTAGTTGGGAGTCAGATTACACAAACGTCATGTATGCAAACCCCAACCCTAGACCTCAACCTAGGCAGGTAAGACCCCCATTCCCTAGAGGACCATGCTACAGATGTCAGGGGGATCACCTCATTCGTGATTGTCCCTTGCCTCCACCTACACAACCCCAGTCAGTAACGATCTAGGGTTTTTGCCAAGACTGCGGAAAGGAACATCTCTTACGAGACTGCCCCAGGAATCCTAGTAATATGCCAAAAATTACTCCTATTAACGTTATTGGGTTAGTGGTAGATTCCACAGGAAGTGTCACTTCCACTACACCTGTGCAAGTGATCACTAGAGCTCAAGCATTGCAGCAAAACCAAGGGGTAGAACAGGAAAAGAGCCCAGATGTTAGTGAAACAGAGAGCATGACAAAGAAGAGGACTAGAGCCTAGAGAGATAGTCGTGAAAGGATGAAACGGCAATGGGCAAAAAAGATGAGTGAACTCGAGGAAAGCCTCAGAGAAACAAAGGCCATGATAACTGAACTCACATCTCAAACTCCCCCTCACACTACTCCACCTCCACCATTCCCATCTCCATCCCACCCGCCACCTTCCGACCCGCCTCAACTAATTCCACCACCCCCTAGAGTAGGATCAGTCCTAGCAGATCCCACTCCCGAAGACCTTGATATGATGCTTAAAGCATATCAGGCCAGAATCCAAGAAGGGCCAAACGTAACTGATCATGAAAAGTGTTACCCTAGAGCAGAACTAGAGTTAGAACGAACCAAAATTTGTGCCAAGATGGTGGAATTGGCTCAGACCATGTTTGAGGCCAGTCGCCTATTTAACATCTCTAGTTCAGCGAAGACACAGTTGCACTTTGAGGGACTGTTAGAAAGAATAGAGAAGCTGATTGCACAATCAGAAAACGAACCCGCCTCTCAACACAAGGACAAGGCAAGTGAAAGATTAAGCATTCCTGCTCAGGAATCCTATGTGCCTGAAGCCTATGTGCCTAACTCTACGGAGCCAGACACATCATCTTCTATGAATCGGTTCACACCAGAATTCCTACGCGAGATTCAAGAAGACAAATGGGCTAAAGAGAGTGAAGTCCCTCCTCCTATTGAACTTGTGGGTGATGCACGCGACCAATTCCCACAAGACATCCCATCCATTTATGAGGAGCAGGAGAGCACCCACTCTCAGGACAGACTAGACTTTAAGTCTAACTCTCTACAAGAATTACCCCACTTCACAGGCCCATGGGAAGCTAAGTCTACTTGTATGAGAGCACCCACGGTCATGGTACAAAATGAGGACTCAGTCTTACCTAGGAACACAGAGGTAGTGAAAAACACTAAAGTGCAGTGCAATCTCAAGTTAGAAGAGCTACTCAAGGTTAGACCTGAATTATGGAAACATGTCGCCAAACAAGTACCAGAGATAGCAAAACCTCGTTCCCAGGTAGGATCCCAGAGAACAGTGCCAGAAATACCCTTGGATAAGATAGGAGATATGTGTGAAGGTGAAGAAGGGAACACCTATCTTCCCATTACCTACCAGGAGTACACCACCAAGGCAATTTTGGACTCAGGTGCCGGAGTTGCAATTGCCACCACTTCCCTATGGAAGCATTGGGGCAAGCCAGCACTCAGGCCAACGAGAATGAAATTGCAGATGGCCGATGGTCATATTGAGAGACCCTTAGGGTTGTTAGAAGGAATAACTCTCACCACCTGTGGTGTCGAGTTTGAACATACATTTGCTATATGTGACTTCAGCAAAAATCATGCCTATGAGATGATTTTGGGAAGACCATTTATGCGACAGTTGCAAGTGGTACAGGATTGGGGAACCAACTCCTTGTACCTACAACACTTAGGTGTTACGACCAAAGTGAATCTTAAAGATTACTCTCATAGAGATGTCCCTCCTATCCAATGGAATCCCATCCATAGAGCCAAAGATGATACGGAATCTGTGCATTCCATAGGATCAGGATCCTCATGGATGCATGAAGACACCCACTTATGGATGTGCAAAGTAGCAGTGGACGAAGAGAAGAGAGAAAAAGCCAGAGAGGTAGGTGCAAAAGAAACCCATAGATCAATCCAAGACCCAGCGTATGCACCTGTAGTTTTTCCAGACGAAGAATTTGAACCTCACGGCTGGGCAGAAATTTTAGCAACCATGGATGTAGCCATCAATGAGGAACAATGGACACCTCACTGTGATGAGGATGGCTATGACATTTCAGTCTTCTCCATAGAGCCAATCATGGGAGAGGCAGTTCGAGAAGAATGCGAACCTAGCCCTGATGCATTTGAGGATGCAAGTGACTCCGATCTAGAGTCAATCATTATGGACCCACCATTTGCATCAGATGAAGAATACTTCCATGAAGTAGAATTTCAACCCCAGAGGCATGGAGAGCTTACAAATGATGTAAGATTAGCAACACATGTGACCCCGAAGGAAGAAGGGAAGAAACGAAAGAAGAGAGAAGTCTCACTAGAAGAGGAAGAATCTTTGTTTGAGGTCCCAGAAAATTTTAAGAAGTATGAGATAGACGACAGGAGAGTCATGATAAGAATGCCTAAACGAGAGGCACAAGTAGGAGAGACCTATGATAACAAAGAAACCACCAAGAAAATAGTAGTGGCCCTAGAAGAAGGAGAGGAGAGATGCACATACATAGGCCATGACCTAACAGAGGAAGAAGAGCATGCGTTAATTGCCTTGCTAAGAGAATACAGAGATGTATTCGCTTGGAGTTACAAGGATTTGAAAGGTGTTGACCCTGACATATGCTCATACACTATCCCCATGACCTCAGATGCTAAACCCTCTGAGCAAAAGCCCTATACATATAACGATAATTACGCTGCCAAGATCAAAGAGGAGATAGATAGACTGGTCGAAGCTGGATTTATCTATGAAATTGAGCACACTGAGTGGGTATCCCCCATCGTAGTGGTGCCCAAGAAAAATGGAAAGCTGCGTGTATGCATTAACTTAAAGAAGGTCAATGCAGCCACAATCCGAGATAACTATCCGCTTCCCATCACAGAACATCTCTTAGAAAGAGTGGCAGGCAAGGAAGTGTACATCTTCCTTGATGGATTTTCGGGTTACAATCAAGTAGCCATAGCTGTAGAGGATCAGCATAAGACGGCTTTTGCCACAGAGTGGGGTATATTTGCCTTTCGTGTAATGCCATTTGGGCTTACCAATGCACCAGCCACCTTCCAGAGACTAATGTGCCATGTATTTAAAGAGTTCCTGAGGAAGAATTTAGAAGTCTATGTTGATGATCTTTGTGCTCATTCCAACATTAGACAAACCCATATTCCTGAACTGAGACAAATCTTTGACAAATGTAGGGAATATCAGGTGTGCCTAAACCCAGAAAAGTGTGTTTTCATGGTCAGGCAAGGCAAGATTCTAGGGCACATAGTGTCAAAGAATGGCATATCTACTGATGAAGAGAAAGTGAGAGCCATAGCAGAGCTACCTAGGCCAAGGAATGTCAAGGAAGTGCAAGCTTTCATGGGACATTGTGGTTACTACCGCCGGTTCATTCACATGTATGCTGTCATTGCAAAGCCCATGTACGGACTTCTGACAAACTTTGAGTGGACTGAGGAATGTGAGAATTCCTTCAATGAGCTTAAACGGCGATTATGTTCAGCACCAATCTTAACCACACCGGATTGGAATAAGCCATTCCATGTTCACGTGGATGCATCCAATTATGCTATTGGGTGTGTGCTTGCTCAACCTACTGGTGAAGGTAATATGGATCTTCCAATTGCCTATGCCAGTAGACAATTGAATGCAGCTGAACGAAATTACACCACCACTGAGAGAGAAGGCTTAGGCATGATATATGCAGTTAAAAAGTTTAGACATTATTTGCTTGCAAATAAGTTTAAATTTTTTACTGACCATCAGGCATTGCTATACCTCGTGAACAAGCCATAAAATACAGGAAGATTAGTAAGATGGTTTCTCTTACTAATGGAATATGATTTTGAGGTAGTGGTGAGAAAAGGGAGGACTCATTTGAGAGCAGATCATCTCTCTAGGCTCACATCTGGAGAAGCCCCACAAGGAGTGTCAGATGACCTTCCTGATGCTTACTTGTTTAACTTGGAAGTGGTACCGCAGTGGGCTAAGCCATTAGTGCCAGTATTGACATACGGGCCGAACCATCCAGTAGTAAACACACAGAATAGAGAGGTTGTGAAAGCCCAAAAGTACCACATCATGGCAGGAAGCATGTACAAGCACACGGATCAAGGAATCTTGGCTTGTTGTGTAGAAGAGGACGAGTATGCGAAGTGGTTGCAATTAGCACATGTAGGTGCATTAGAGCAACACTACTCAAAGCAACGAACCCTACAGACACTAAGAAGACTCGGAGTACATTGGCCAACTATGGAAGCTGATGTCCAAAGGTTGTGCAAGGAATGCCCAATCTGCTGCACTAAACCACCTGTGGAACATGCCACTCTTTATCAAGTGTCCATAGTGCCAGATTGGAGTGAACCACTAGTATCCTTCCTAAGGATGAAAACATTCCCTCCAGACATGACTCTGGCGAGGAAAAGGAGTTTAGAACAAGAAGCCCAGGATTACTCACTTATTGGTGATAATCTATACAAACGTGGTAAAGACGGTTACCTGAGACTATGTGTCCATGAGAGTGAGTATCTCAAGATCTTGGACACTGCTCACCAAGGTGTAGCAGGAGGACACTTTGGACCAGATCGAGTGATCAAGGCAATACTATTTGCGGGTTTCTGGTGGCCGACCCTTCACATGGATGCACATACCTATGTGAAACGGTGTGATGTTTGCCAGAGAACTCAGTATCCTATACGTAAAGATGAGATGCCACTGAAACCTATGATGGGTGGACGTGCATTTTCTAAGTGGGGAATAGACTTTGTAGGTCCTATTAATCCCCCAGCTAAGGGTTCTCATGAAGAATATATCATTGTTGCAATAGACTATCTAACTAAGTGGGTAGAGGTAAAAGCTACGACAAAGAACGACGCTCAGACAACTGCTAAATTCTTCTTTGAAAATGTATTCACAAGATATGGGCTACCTATAGAGCTAGTAAGTGATAGAGGCACTCATTTCTTGAACGAAGTGATTGAAAATCTGCTCCAAGAATTCTTGGTAATACATAAGAAGTCTGCCCCCTATCACCCTCAAGCTAATGGACAAGCCGAAAGCACCAACAAGATCTTATGCAATGTACTGACAAAATTAGTGAACACTAAACGCTCTGATTGGGACAAACAGCTACACCATGCTGTTTGGGCATACCGAGTCGCCTACAAAACGGTACTCCAAGCCACCCCCTTTCAGATGGTATTTGGCCAAAACGTGGTGCTACCCTTGGACTTCTTGATACCTACATTGAAAGTAGCACAAGAGCACGAATGGACGGGTCATGAACTCTCCTCTAGATTTTTTGACCTTGAACGATTAGGAGAAACAAGACTGAGAGCAGCTGCAGGGATATATGCAGCTAAGAAACGACAGAAGGCATACTTTGATGCCCATGTGAAGGACAAGGGCTTGAAAGCAGGAGATTTAGTTTTAGTCTACACATTGAAACAACACGCAAGGAAGCTAGAAAAAAGAGGCTACGGACCTATGATCATCAATAGGATCTCCACGAGTGGATCAGTACAACTAGCCACTTTAGAGGGTGATGTTCTCCCAAACTATATTAGCGGATGCAGAGTCAAGTTGTATCAGGAACCCCTCACGGAGGAAATGCTAAGTCGACTTAATACTGCTAAGCAACGTAAAGAGGAGGAAAAACGAATTCGAGAAGAAGCTCAAGCAGAAGCCCTAGAGCGCATACGGAGAATGAAATTAAGAAGACAAGGTAGAGAGCACCCTAGGCAAGATGCATATGCAGATCAAGGATATGATGTGGCTATGTGTGAAGTTTCAAGTGCTAGCTCATATAGGATAACTGATCGACGTCCTTTCATAACCTTAGATATAGGGCAAGGAAAGAGTGCAAGGACTGTAAGAGCCTTGATTGACTCAGGTGCAGCCACTAGTGCTGTTAAATTGTCTCACTGTCAAGAGTTGCAATTAACTGTCAATCCTGTGGAAGCATATCTCATAGGATTGGGAGGCGTGGAAACCCCTTGCATGGGCGAGGTGGAACTTCCCCTCTATATTCATGATGAGGCAATGACAGTTAAAGTACTAGTGTGTCAAGATGAGGACCTCACTGAAACCCTTATCTTGGGTCAAGACTGGATCTATGACCAAGCAGTCAACTTAAACCTAAGGAGTGGACTTCTTCAGGTATGGGTCAATCATAGTCGAATTACAATAGAGTTAGATAATGGAGCATTCAAGGAACTAGGAAAGGCACACACTCCTGGTCCTTCCAGGAGTACACATGAAGATGACCATGCTGTTCTTGTCCAAAACTATGTGTTACAGAGGAATGATGGCTGCAAAAAAGGAGTCAGGGATGCAACGGAACTCCCTTCTTTTCCAAAGGCCAGAGGGAGGCAGCAACCAAAGGTGGATCAAAGGCAGAAGAACCAGAGTACTACCTATGGCGGAGATCAAAAGTACCTGCGCAGCAAAAAATCTCAGCAAGTGAAACAAGTGTGGGTGCGGAAAGGCGAACACCCGGTTGCACTCAAGCCAACCACACGGGCAAAGCCTCTTATTAGTAACCAACAACACGATACTAATAAGAAGTCTTTCAGAAGCTCATCTACTAACGTGAAGTCTATTTGGGTGCCCAAGAAGTCGATGAAGGCCAGCCCACAATCAAGACAAATTTGGGTGCCTAAGGCTTGTTTGCGGGCTCAAATAGCTACACCAAGAGCACACCCTATACAGCATGATCCATTCACTTGCACAGCCGGCATCCACTCGTTTTTAACACCCAGGAACACACCAAGGCCCATGAGCATGAACAGATTCACTTGTAAATGGGTCCCTAAAAGGCCTCACTTTCAAGCTAACACACCTATAATGCTCTCGAGAGTCTCTACGGAACCAAGAGCAAAACCCATCCACTGCATTTGGCAGCCTAAGACTTGTAACAAACCCCCGGACCCCAAATGTAAATCCATGTCCACCTACTAACCACTTCACTCTCACATCACATCATTCCGCTTAGCTCGTAGGTCTACCCAATTTCTAACTACACACACTAGCACCGAGCACTTATTAACCCCTAACCTCTCCCGAACTTTAGGTTAATGTTGTAACAGGGGACACCGTGTCATTTTTGTGTCCATTGCAATGTTAACATTTATTCATATATTCTCACAGAACCAGCTGCGAAGTTTTCAACATGGCTGAGGCAGCAGGAACTAGCTCTTGTTGCGAACATTTGTTTTATGTAGGGTACAAGTTTCAAATTATGTAAATACCTTTGGGAAGTCTTCAAATACTTCAAGAAGGCTCATATTATTCATAAAATGTAGCAAAAATACCACGTGAGTTCTAGAACATGGTGAGTCAAATTAGTGAGTCACAAGGGAGCTTCAGTGGTGTCGTAGTGGAAGGTCGATGTGGCTAGTTCTCAAAGTCCATCAATACTTTGCTTATTTGAGCACTTGAGTCATGTAATACCTCCATCCAAGTGTCTACCACGAATTTAGATGTATTAGGAAGGTTTTAGATTAGTTTCCCATGCTATAAAAAGAGGAGAAAAGTCGTGATCTTGTGGGATGTCCAAGAGAGTCATATGTGTATCTCTACAGTGCTGTAGTTTTGTATGCAGAGATTGCAGAGCTTGTATCTCCCTCATTATATATCCAAATTACATGTTTGATAGCTCATTGGAAAGCTCTTACTGTCTAATTTCTTCCTGTAAATTTTCATAATCATTGGATTTGTGAGCTGAGAGCAATACTCTCTGCAAGTAGTGTGTGTTCTCTGTTTTTTATCCCTGCTGAAGGTCTCCATTAAACCTCAAACTTGCAGAGGTCATATTTCCTTGTGTATGTATCCAAATCATGTGTTCTTTGGCTTGTTAGAAAGCTCTTTGAGTCTACTTGTATTCTGGAAAGTTTCAAAGTCATTGGAGTTGTGAATTAAGAGCAGTAGTCTCTGCAAGTGATGTGTGTCCTCAGGTTCATCTCTGTTTCAAGGTCTCCATTAAAGCTGCATATTGCAGAGGTCATAGCTCATTGTGTATTTATCCATTTGAGGTGTTCTATATCTTGTTGGAAAGCTCTTAGAGTCTAGTTTATGTGTGAAACAGTTTTGGAAAATTCCAAGTGAGTAAAGAGAAATTTGCTCTGCAAGAAAATTGGTCTGTGCATACAAGTTTGTGAAAAAATCAACTACGTCCTGTTGGGTTTCACCTACTTCTAGCTGTACTTTGGAGATCAATAAACTCCAACATTGGTATCAGAGCAAGTACTTGGAGGCTTGGAGAAGGTTATCATACCTTGACGAAGAATTTGAAGCTATCAAGGAAGAAGTTCATCATCAACACTACACAAAGGTAGAAGAAGATTGCAAGGAGGCATCTGAAGCAACATCCAAGCAAAGAAAGGTGCACATACCTCATTTACAAGGTGAATATTATATTTCTTCTCATCACACACATTGGAAAGGAGGCTTAAAGGAGGAAGCTTAGCATTTCTATTATGGGAGACCAACATGCACAAATAGAGAAGCTTGATAAGACCAATTATCAAGCATGGAAGTTTAGAATCACAGCATACTTGCAAGGTAGAGGCTTGTATGGTTTGATTGACGGCACAGATATCAAACCCACATTACCAGAGGACCCAAATCAGCAACAATTGAGGGATTTTAGACTTTGGAATGAGAGAGACAAAAGGGTTATATTCATTTTATCACAAAATATTCAAGATTCAATGGTAGGACACATACAAGATCTAGACACAAGTAGAGATGTTTGGCTTGCATTGGAAAGGTTGTATGCTACAGGTACAAGAGCAAGGAAGATTCAACTCAAAAATGAGTTGAATAACATAAAGAAAGATACAAGGACATCGGTCAATGATTACATATTGAAAGTTAAAGAGATTGCAGATCAACTAGGATCAATTCAAGCTCATGTGGAGGACGACGACTTGGTTGCACATACTCTCAACGGACTCAAAGATGATGAGAGATGGAAACCCTTCATTACTTCAGTTTATGTCAGAGGAGAATTACCAGATTTTGATCAACTTATTGCCCTCATGGTCACGGAGGAGATGAATCTAAATGGTTCTACTTCAAATCAAAAAGGATCTCAAGGACAAGCTCTTTATGTAGGATCATCAAGAGGTGGAAACAGAGGTGGAAGAGGTTCAAATAGAGGTCGAGGAAGAAGGAGCGATGATCAAAGGACTTCAAGTGGCTTCTTCAACACAAGAGGAAGAGGAAGATCAAGCGCTAGAGGTACAAGAGGCTACTACAACTACAACCAAAGACAAAGGAGTGAAGATAATAAGAACAATTGCTATATATGTGGAAGGTATGGACACTATGCCAAAGATTGTTATCAAAATGAAAATAATCAAGGTGGTAATCGAAGAGGAGGCTATTCAAGAAGAGGTAAACAACAAGGAAATTATGCAGTTGAAGGTAAAAGTGATGATTATGATTCTCTTCTTATGATGAATGTAGAAACTAAGATGAATTGCAATAGCGATGTATGGTATGTAGATAGTGGTTGTTCTAATCACATGTCTCATGATGCTTCATGGTTTTCTAATATGCATAATCCGTCATGTAAAGGTCATGTTGAAACAGGAGATGATACAACACATAAGATTATGCAGGTTGGAGATGTTGTTATGCAGGATAAGAGCAAGAAAAATTGCTTGAAGGATGTACTTTATGTGCCAACGATCACTAAGAATTTGATGTCGGTTGGTCAAATGGTAGAAAAAGGTCTACAAGTGAGATTTAATCATGCAGGTTGCTTCATTGAGGATCCAAAGCAAAGGAGGTTAATTGCTAGAGGTCAAAAACAAGGTAGATTGTTTACATTCAAGGTAAACCCAAATCATACAAACTATTTCTCTTATGGTATGCATCGAATAGCAGAGCTTGATCTATGGCACAAAAGGATTGGACACATGAATGTACACAGGTTAAAGGAGCTATCAAAGAAGAGGATTGTTGAAGGATTACCTGATCTTACTAAGCAACATATGGTGCATCTTTGTGAAGCATGTCAAATGGGTAAGCAGAGTAGACAACCTTTCAAGCATTCAAGCTATGTAAGTGATGGTTTGCTAGATCTCATACACACAGATGTGTGGGGACCTACTAAAGAGGCATCCTTGGTTGGTAATAAGTACTATGTATCATTCATTGACGATCATAGTAGAATGACATTTGTGTATTTTATTAAACATAAGAGTGAGGTCTTTGATTGTTTCAAGAAGTTCAAATCATATGTCGAAAAGCAAACAGGAAGGTATATTAAGAAGCTAAGATCCGATGGAGGAGGAGAGTATTTCTCTCAAGCTTTTACTGATTTCTTGTATGATGAAGGTATCAAAAGAGAAGTTACATGCAGGTATACTCCACAACAAAATGGAGTCGCAGAAAGAAGAAACAGAATCATAGCAGAAGCATCTAGAAGCATGCTTAATGATATGTGTTTGCCTAATTATTTTTGGGCTGAAGCTGTTAGCACAAGTGTTTACATTATGAATAGAGTTCCGACTGCTGGAGTTCATCATTTGACACCATATGAGGTATGGCATGGAAGGAAACCAAGTGTAAGTCATTTGAAAGTATTTGGCTGTGTATGTTATGTACATGTACCTAGTGAGGTGAGATCTAAACTTGATGCGAAATCAGAAAAATGTATATTTATTGGTTATGCAGATACTCAAAGAGGATATAGATGCTATAATCCTCATACCAATAAGGTTGTTGTGTCAAGAGATGTAAACTTTGATGAATCACTTTCATGGTATGCAGATAAGAATTGTTTGCAGGTCATGGATGAAAATGAAGAAGGTGTGGTTGAAGGAGATGAATGCATAGTTCAGCCATCAGGAAGTTTAAATGATGAAAGGAGTGGTTTAGATGAAGAAAGAGGATCACCTTTCAATGGAAGATTAAGGCAAGAGTCACCTCCAAGTGTTAAAAGTAAAGGTAAAGTCAAACTTGTTGAAGTTAATGATGAAGGAGAGGAAATTAGTGATGTATGTGAGTATGGAGAATCATCAAAGGTTCCTAATAAGAAAGGAAGAGCATCTACATTGGAGGTAAGAAGAACTTCAAGAGTAAGTAAGCAACCTCAAAGGTATACTTATGAATATTTCATGAATACTCATTATGCTTTTATGACAAAAGTTGAGCAGGAAAATGAACCCACATGTTATGATGAGGCCAAAGGAGATGAAAAGTGGGAGAAAGCAATGAGAGAAGAAATGGAAGCACTACAGGATAACAAGACTTGGAATTTAGTTCCAAGTACACCAAAGCAAAAGGTAATTGGTTGCAAGTGGGTTTTTAAGATTAAAAGAAATAGTGATGGTAGTGTGTCTAGATATAAGGCTAGACTTGTAGCAAAAGGATATAATCAAACTCAAGGTGTGGACTATGAGGAAACATTTAGTCCAGTAGCAAATATGGCAACGGTGAGAACTTTGTTGGCTTTAGCTGCAAGTAAAAGGTGGAATATATATCAACTCGATATAAAGAATGCCTTTCTTAATGGTGAGTTAAATGAAGAAGTGTATATGTCACAACCAGATGGTTATGTGGATGCAAAATGTCCTAATCATGTATGCAGGTTAAAGAAGGCATTGTATGGTCTTAAGCAGGCACCAAGGGCATGGAATGCAAGGTTGGTAAAGTATCTTATGCTGCAAGGATACACAGCGAGTCATGCTGATCCTTCACTTTATGTAAAACATGTAGATGGCATCTGTGTCTATGTATGCATTTATGTGGATGACTTGTTGATTACAGGGAATGATGCAAAAGCAATTGATGAGATAAAAGGTAATTTGGGAAAGGAATTTAAAATTTCAGATCTTGGTTTGCTCAGATACTTTCTTGGGATTGAAATTGTGTATAGCGATGAAGGTATGTGGTTGATACAAAGAAAGTATATATGTGATATGCTGAAAAGGTTTGGTATGCAGGAATGTAAATTTGTTTCTACTCCAATGGAATGTAATGTAAAGCTAAGCGCAAAGGAAGGTGATGAGTTGCATGATATGAATGTATATAGATCCATGGTAGGATCTTTGATTTATGCAACAAAAACTAGACCTGATATATGTTATGCAGTGGGAGTATTGTCACAGTTTATGCATGAACCTAGAGTACCTCATATGCATGCAGCGAAAAGAGTGCTTAGATATTTGAAAGGTACCATGAACGAAGGATTATTTTATAGTCATGATGCTGATCTAACTCTTAAAGTCTTTAGTGATGCAGATTGGGCTGGAAGCAAAGATGACAGAAGATCCACAAGTGGATATGTGGTAATAGCAGGAAACAAGACATTAACATGGAGTTCAAAGAAACAACCTACAGTTGCTTTATCTTCTACAGAGGCTGAGTATAGAGGTTTAGCATTGGCTACTACTGAGGTTATGTGGTTTAAAAAGTTGTTTCATGACTTGAATGTGCAGGTTGATGTACCACTGATATATGGGGATAACTTGAGCAGCATTCATATGACCTCAAATCCTATTTTTCATGCTAGAACAAAGCATATAGAGGTTCACTATCATTATGTTCGAGAGAAGGACATGAACAATGAAGTGCAGGTTTCTTTTGTTGGAACAAAGGATCAAGTTGCAGATATCTTCACCAAATCCTTGGATGGACCAAAGCTTCAAAGATTCAACTATATTCTTGGCATGAAGGAAATACCCTTTGAAACTTGAGGGGGAGAATGTTGCGAACATTTGTTTTATGTAGGGTACAAGTTTCAAATTATGTAAATACCTTTGGGAAGTCTTCAAATACTTCAAGAAGGCTCATATTATTCATAAAATGTAGCAAAAATACCACGTGAGTTCTAGAACATGGTGAGTCAAATTAGTGAGTCACAAGGGAGCTTCAGTGGTGTCGTAGTGGAAGGTCGATGTGGCTAGTTCTCAAAGTCCATCAATACTTTGCTTATTTGAGCACTTGAGTCATGTAATACCTCCATCCAAGTGTCTACCACGAATTTAGATGTATTAGGAAGGTTTTAGATTAGTTTCCCATGCTATAAAAAGAGGAGAAAAGTCGTGATCTTGTGGGATGTCCAAGAGAGTCATATGTGTATCTCTACAGTGCTGTAGTTTTGTATGCAGAGATTGCAGAGCTTGTATCTCCCTCATTATATATCCAAATTACATGTTTGATAGCTCATTGGAAAGCTCTTACTGTCTAATTTCTTCCTGTAAATTTTCATAATCATTGGATTTGTGAGCTGAGAGCAATACTCTCTGCAAGTAGTGTGTGTTCTCTGTTTTTTATCCCTGCTGAAGGTCTCCATTAAACCTCAAACTTGCAGAGGTCATATTTCCTTGTGTATGTATCCAAATCATGTGTTCTTTGGCTTGTTAGAAAGCTCTTTGAGTCTACTTGTATTCTGGAAAGTTTCAAAGTCATTGGAGTTGTGAATTAAGAGCAGTAGTCTCTGCAAGTGATGTGTGTCCTCAGGTTCATCTCTGTTTCAAGGTCTCCATTAAAGCTGCATATTGCAGAGGTCATAGCTCATTGTGTATTTATCCATTTGAGGTGTTCTATATCTTGTTGGAAAGCTCTTAGAGTCTAGTTTATGTTTGTGAAACAGTTTTGGAAAATTCCAAGTGAGTAAAGAGAAATTTGCTCTGCAAGAAAATTGGTCTGTGCATACAAGTTTGTGAAAAAGTCAACTACGTCCTGTTGGGTTTCACCTACTTCTACCTGTACTTTGGAGATCAATAAACTCCAACAGCTCTCACACAGAAACAAGCCCGCAAGTGGTGGACTTAGACAGTTTACCCGTTTTGCCTGAGACAAATGAAAGACCAGAAGAATTGCAGGCAATCAAAATCATACCTATTGCGGACCCTCCGCGTGGCCACACCATGCCCGTAGGAAAGACTTCCCACTGGTTTACTGAGGTGGGAGGACCCTTGGGTGAAGGAACGTACCTATAGGAATCAGAGTTGGACTTCAATGGGAAGCAAGGCAGATACCATTTCTTTACAAGAGAATTCGAGAAATTACAAAATGCAGAAGGTCTACGTTCGATATGGGAAAAGGCAGGATTGAATGCATATTTCAGTGCACGGCTCCCAAAGCCTGACTACATGCGATGCTACTATCTCATCAACACCTTGACTCCAAACCAGAACCCAAAAGGTGCAAGCTCATTTGTGATTCCATCTCTGACAAAGGGGAATGAGCTCAAGAGGTTCAGGCTATCAAACAACTTGGTGAGAGAGGCTCTAGATATGCGCGGAATGCATATTCCTACAGAGAAGGAAACCCTAGTACCAGACTACATGAAAAATCGAAGTCTCACCAAACTCAAGGACATGGTGTCCATGACGCCTAATATTGCAATACACCTTCGCATGTGCATGCAACACTTTGCTTTCCCGGCACAAGATAGATTCACCATGCCTCCCAAAAAGATTTGGTTTAGTTTGTATCTGGCAGAGACACAGAGCCTCACCATCAACTTACCGCACTGGATAATTGATCAGATACACCTAGCTCACAAACGATGGCCGCGGAAACAGGTTTTATATGGTTGCTGTGCTCTGACGAGAATCATTTATAGGTGTTTGGCTTATGACATCCCTATTCAACGGGCCCTAATGTGGAATCGTGTAGGGCAGTTTAGAGGCAGGACATCCACTGGACCCCCTTCTAAGAAGATGAGAGGCACTGTCCAAGTCCCGTGTGCTCAACCACGTGGAGCCACCCTAACACCAGATGTCACCCCTCCACCCCGAAGAGTCTGACCATTCACACTCCGACTTCCAAGACGCAGCACCGATGGTTCCACCTTGATATTCCCTCCTATCCCAACCGATCTTGAATTTCCCAGTGGTGCACCTTTGGAAGAACTCACTAATGAAGATTTCGAACAATTATTACAAGATGTAGAGCTGGAGGCAGAAGAGGCACAACAAGCGGAAAACGTGCAAACGTAGGCCACAACCTCCCAAGCACCTGTCACACCAGTTGAAGTGGATGAAGAGGATGACGAAGATGAAGAACAGGAGGAAGATGAGGAGGGTTATGATCAAGAGCATCAAGAGGAGCAACAAGAAGTGCCAGAACTTGTAGGTGCACCAGCATATACAGCTCAACTACAAAGGTTATACGACACAATCAAAGCAGTACAAGAAAGGCATCAACTCTCTCTTGTATCAGGTCAAGCTTTGATGCAAGAAATGCTATCAGATGAGGGGGTGGACCAACATTTCATTGACACCCTCAAATTAGTGTCAGAATCTTTAGGAGTTCCGGAGGCTGTCCACACTGCAGTTCGCCAGTCCGTGAGGTATGACAAACGCAGAGTTGACACATTACCACGAGCAGGTAAGACTATCAGGATACCCGTCACAGAACAAGAAGTACCCATTGAAACAACAGCTACCCCCACAACCACCACTGACCTCTCTGCCGAAACCTTCGTTCAGACATCACCCATCTCACCCCAGCATCCCCCATCACCACCTTCTCCACCCCCACCACCACCTCCCACCATGGAAGAAACGACAGTCATCACCTCTACCTTCACTTATAACCCATCCTCATTCAAATCATTCCCATTTCGAGAACCCACCTCACAAGACACCCTCTTCTCCTTCGTCACCAATCCCTTGTACACTACATCCCTTCTATCCTCCGAACCCATAACTGGCCATCCCATAATTCCAAGTGTAGTTGGAAACCCAGCACCCACCGAAGGCACCCTGTGTTTCCCAGCCTATTCCCCACTACGGGTACCTCCATTCCATGACCCTCACTTCCCATCTGGCCCCTACCCCTCTTTCAACCCGACCGCACCATCCCAATACCCGTCCTTTGTGGAGCAGTTCATCCGCTCTCCAATGTTTCAGAGGCACATTTCTCCGATGTTCGCAACGACATCAATTTACACGAACACCACACTCACTTCACCTACCATACCCACCTACATGGTAGCCCCTGTACACACCACTTTGTCTGACCCAATGGACATTTCACCAACCACAGCACCTCTCCCCACGATTCCACCATCTCCCCCTCCCTTACCCCCCACCTCACCACCCACATCATTGGCACACACAGCATTCACTACACCCCTATCCAATCCCACCTCCCCTGCATTTCAAATTTTCCCCCTTGCATCTCATAATGTAAATAGCATGTTCAACACATTACTTCAGTGTGCACATCAACTACAACAAGAATACCATCAATTGGAAGAACGCACTGCTGCCCTCCAGGCAGAATCTCAACGTCTACAAGCTAGAGTCACCACTCTTGAAGCTGATTACCAAACGCTCCTAACCGAGCATACAACATTACAGCAGGCTCACTCCGAATTGGAATCAAAGACATCAACAGTAGATGACCAAGCAGTCAAGGAATTAGAAACAGTGCTTCAAGCGCAAATGATATCTAATGCTACACTCAGACGCAACATTGGGCTATTAAGGAAGCATATGGCAGAAGCACTAGAAGAGAACAAGAGACTTCAACAACAAAACCAAGACAACTTTGAAGCGGCTATGGAAGGAACTGTAGGAGCAACCATTAGCCCTACCAGATATAGAGCAGTCCCATCGGAAGACATTCGCATCTTACTTGAGGAGCATGCAAATTTCTTGGAGTCATATGAAAAGTTAGAGACTGAATGTGCAGATCTAAAGAAACAGATAGCCAGTGTCCCCACAGCTCAACAGGAGCCGGTAACCTTGCAACACTCTACAGAAGAAGTAGAGACCCTTCGGAAACAGGTGGCAGAACTCCAAGCACGCCTCTTACCATATGAAAGGCCACCCTCGCCCATTGAAGAACCAGAACCGGAAACAGTAGTGGAAATCCCCGTCGATGACAGCTATGAAGAGCCATATGAGCCGATGCCGACACCCGGTGGTCGAACTACAGAGGAAGGACAAGACACTTTAGAAATTCAAGTTCTAGATTGGGTCAAAAGGGTCGAGAAAGTGGGTAAGACACATGATGATCGTGTGGCCGTGCAAATGCAATCTCTCACAAATCTGGAAGAAACAGTCCTTCGGTCTTCTTACTTTCAAAATCTATCCCATCAACGGTTAATCACAACATCAGAGTCGCAATACATGCCGTATTTTGTCTTGCTACATGATTATAATGCAGAAGTCAAGAGACATACAGGGAAGGAGCCCACATTCGCCACTCAATTTGAGCTAGGGGATTTACCGACAGATGCACGTGCTGGCTCGATCTTCCAACCTAATTGGCATGCACGTCTACTAACCGATTACCCAGAGATGATGAGCACCTGGGCAACCATGCCACTATATATCAAGTATAATCCATGCTATTGCCCAGTGGTACGTTGCAGATCCTGGCAAGCATTTGCAATCAAGGTACGCAACAATAAAGAATGCTCGGCTTGGGTTAACTATCCATATTTTGCTCCACCTCGAGGGACCCCAACCGTAGCCTACATGATATCAACAATTCGGCACTGGTCTACACGTCTAAATAATGTACCCGACATAGCAGCAAAAATGTGTATGAAGATATTCGAGCTCATGACCATTGTCTTCAAAACCTTTCGGAATGTACAAGCTCCATACATCTCTGCCCCTGGATTCTCTCAAGGTAATAAGGATTTAGTCTATGACATGAGCCAGACCCCCTCGGTCACTATAATCTTTGCTTGGCATGCACGAATAAAGTACTTACCCGCATGCTTCAAGCAAACATTTGAGGAAATGTTCTCTACGGGATTCTGGGAATATCATTCGGAAATTTTCATTCCCAGACCCACACATTTGCTACACCTATTCGCTGTAGAACAAGCGATCCATGCAGATCAGTTACGTCTGCCACATCCGGACATTCCAGGACCAATTGATTGGGATTGTATGATGACAGATTTGGCTAGAGGACTACGCATACAAGAACATCAGCTTTCCACTCAGGTTGTGGAACATTACATCCAACACTCCCAGCAACAAGGGTTTGTCAGGGACAACAGACGCGAGAGAGGGGGGGGGTGTTGAGAGCAGTATGGCCACCCAAGGACTGACTAGACAAGGAAGCCAGCGGAGAGAGTCAGAGCGAGGTGAAGGAGTAAGTAGACAAAGCAGTCGACACAAATCTGGCAGATAGGCCCTTCAAATTTTTCTAAATCAACATCTTTATAACAGTGATTCTGATCACTAACAATCATTGTAAATACCATTTCATATTTTTGTAGCTCCATTTTGTGCAAGCCAAGGAGTCCTTGAGCTTGAGGAGCCTTAGAAGTACCTACATATCAATTTTCGTATTTTTTAGACTCCGTTTAAGCCCTCAAATTGGCCCTGGAACCTAATTTTTAACTAGGCCGGACACTAGGTCTGGACAGGGCCAAAACCTAGTCAAAAACTATAAAAAGAGCTAGAGAGCTCATTTTTGAGGTTAGATTGTAATTGAAACGAACTTGTAAGAGCTTTTTGAAAGTAATCTAAGAACTCCATTGCTTCTCACTCTTTGTCTTGTCGTGTGTGCGCGTATGTGTGTATGTGTGTGCATGTTTGTGTGCTTCTCACTCACGCACTTGTGCCTCCACTTGCTCGAGGTCTTCATACCATCCTCACGTCTTCCCGGATTGACATTAAAGGAGGTGCTACTCATCACTGAGCTACACCCATGTAGATAATGCTCCTTGCTTGAGCATCCTTCTTCATCCATGTCTTCAAATCTTTTAGCTCCTCCCTAGTTGGAACACTATGATCTTTAAACTCTAGTTTTTCTTCTTCACCTGTAATGTATCCTATCAAGTCTTTGCTCATAAGATGAGCTTCCATCCTCATAGAACAAGCAGGATAGTTTTCTCTATCCAATTTCTCTATCTGAAGAGAATCTCCCATCCTTTCTTCGCCTGTGTATTAAATTCTTCAAGATTTGTGAGGAATAAGTGTACCTTTACTTTGAATGTAGTTCCTTTTGATCTTCTTGATAGCTTTAGGCCTCCTTCTCTAGCTTTCACTTCAATCTTTCACCTTTTGAACCTTCAAAGGTTGATTTATGTATAACTCCAATAGTCAAGGTCCTCCTTTCTTCAATTTTGATGATTCCTGCCCTAATACTACTGATGGAGAGTTAATCTCCAAAAGAACAAGTTATCCTTGATGTTAGAGCACCTCTATATCAAGAACAACTCAAAACCTCAACCAATTTTGGAGGATTAGTGTCAGATTACCAATCTTTGCACTAACTATGAAGAGAGTAATTATTCAGAAACGTTTGTTGCACTTAATTCACTCATTGAGCAATCAAATGTGTAAAGCTTTCAATGAAACTTTGTATGAGATGTCGCTAGTGTTTTGGGCACCTTCTCCAAGTTAAAATTTCTCAAAAGGTTTTGTAAATCTTGAGATTTACTCCAAACAATTCACCTGTGTCTAAAATTGTACTTCTCTATATTCGATTTAGACACCTGTAACTTCTAATGCATAATTCTCTCAAATTAGAACCCATTTATTCAAATTCTTTTAGAAATAAGTAGCTTACCTTCCACCTTAAAGAATGAGTGCTTGCTTGCTCAAAACTTTACACTGTGGAAGAAGAAATAACCAAAAATTACCATCGAATTTGCACCTGCTACAGTCTTCTCTTCTTCACATTTACACATGTAAATGTTCCTACTCTCAATTCTCTTAGCCTCATCACAATTAGAATCTGAAAATTTGTATAGAGGTCACTAAATTATAGAATTATACTTTTACAAAAGCATTTCACAAGAGGATAAACACAAAAGGAGCATTGAGCAAAATATCGGATGCAACTTTTCTTCTATTCAAAACATTACATCTGATTGATGAGCTGTATTCTCATCACTTGTAAAGTGTCTAATGACTCTTACAACTTGTCTTTTCATCATCTCTCTTACATGCCCTGACTTTCTACTTGTATATATAGGCATATATGTACAGGCTCGTGACCATTACAAAGGTATCTGCAAACTAGTTATAAGTTCAATGTACATGTATATACAAGTCTTTATCTTCTGGTCATGCACTAACTTAAGGCTTCATATATTGGTCTTTGCTTCATCCTTTGACTTCAAACCTTTATCCAAAGCATCAATTGATGGTTGTCCTGCACCAACACATGTGCATAAACTTGATCATTAACTATCTTTTTCAAGCAAGAAGAAAACATGTTTTGTGCATGAAAACATTCTTTGAAAAGGAGAAACGCACCAAAATTATTTTGTAGATGCATGCTAGTACTTGATGTATTTCTAAATACTGCTATACATGTTTAGCTTTCATAATTCATAGCATTTGCATAATCATTATAGAAAAAGTGAAGACTACTACCATGCTTCAATAATGTTTAGATGCAAGCTACATGAAAGCAATGCATAAAGCAAGTATTAAAAACTTATCTCATAATTATGCCATGTCCGTCCATACTCCATGCAAAGAGCTCTTTTGCACTCTTAGGTTCTCGGGAAAAATCTTTCCATGCAAAGAAGAGCCTGTTGGAGTTAGGCATCTACGGAAGCACACGAACAGCACAAGGAAGAAGAAGAAGCTTAGAGCACAACACACAATATTCAATGTATTACTAGAGAAATGTAGAAAGATAAGTAGCCCATTAGGGAAATAGGCATATATACAAGCCGGGGGGAAAAAACCTCCTAAAGAGGGAAAAAAGTGCCCGAGCGGTCCTAGTGTGTTCACACATATCACTACCTAAATACATCAACAAATTCCCCCTGGGAGTGATGGGGTGAACAAGGAGTTCGCACTTATGTATAAGGAAGTGCCAAGCTATGCGAAATCAATCCACAAAAGGAAGTAAGCCCAAAGCTTTGTGGAAAGCTTCAAACTTCTCCCTAGGCAGAGCCTTCGTGAAAAGGTCTGCAATGTTCTCTTGCATGGGCACATATGCCAAGCTCATCTCCCCAGTAGAGAACCTCTCCCTGACATAATGATAATGCACCTCAATGTGCTTAGTGCGAGCATGGAACACAGGGTTTTTGGTGCATTTTGCCCAAGCATACATGCTTGATATATTTGATGTCATCCTCATTTGTAAGTCACATGAGTAGTCATGTGAACACCTCTTGTAAAAGAGTTCATTTTTATCTCTTGTAATTGAAAAAAGAAAAAGGAAAAGGATGGCTTACCTCATGCATGATGTAAAAGAAATTTTGTGGCTCTAACTACCAAAATCACGAATTTTTGAGCTGAGGGAATATCTCCTAACTTTGGGGATCACTTTTAGGTGGAGCCATTTGAATTCGAATTCAAAACTCCCTCCAAGAATAGCTATAAAAAGAGCAAGAAGGAAGAGGCGATTAGCAAGCCTTGTACGTGACAACTTCATGTCATTTTGTAGAGATTGAAGAGTTTACTCCATAGCTCTATCATTCTACTCTCATTGTGCAAAGATTCATTGCCAATGTGGTTGTAATCATATGTGAATCTATACATTTATCATCATTTACTTCTCTGTTTTGTTCTCTGCTATACTCACTCAAAGCAATAACTTCAAAAGGTCATATCTCAAGTTTTACTGAATCTTGTTCAGTGATTTAACTTGATTTGGATAGCTCGTACTGTCTAATTTGTGCATATAAATTTTCAAGCTCATTGGATTAATACTTTTGGAGATATCTGCATTTTACTGCTTACTGGTCTATCTCTGCAAAGCCCCGAGAATTGTGGGGATGTTCCAGAAATTGTTGAAACTTTTTCTCAGTGCTCAGTCCATCATTTGAAGTGTTTTAACTTGGATTGGGAAGCTTGCTAAGTCTATTTGCTATGACCAAAAGGAATTTTTCTAATTTCTACCAGGTTGAGAGCACTGTTCATTTTTTCTAGCAGGTGTATGTCCAAAAATAGCAAGTTTTGGGAGCTAGTCATTTCGCAACTAGTCTGTCTTGACTTAAACTTTTGGGATACATGTTCCAAAGTACTTGGCTGATATTTTGGTGGATTTAGGAAGATTAAAGGGTCTACTAATCAACTCTGAAGTCTCAGTTGGCTGGTGTGAAGCTGGTTGTAGCAGCACCTACTCATCTTTGGATTGCATCCACCATCTCTCTTCAAAGTGGTATCAGAGCATAGTCAAGCAACATGGGAGATGGATTTCCATCAACAATTGACAAATTGGATCGAAACAACTACCCGGCATGGTCTCTAAGGATGGAGGCTTACCTTCAAGGGAGGAATCTATATGGATTCATATCCGGAGATGAAGCAATGCCAACCATGAGGAACAAAGGGCAACCATCACATGAAGAAGTGGAAGGACTTTCGAATTGGTGTTCGAAGGATGCACTTGCAAGGTCCTATATTCTAAACTCAATCTCTGATTTTCTTTTACCTCATGTCAAGGGATGCAAGACATCAAGAGAGACCTGGAATGCACTTGCTTCTTTCTTCTCTTCCAACACTCGAGCAAGGAAGAACCAATTGTGGATGGAGTTCACAACAATGAAGAAAAGCCCAAAGCAAAATGTGACTGATTATGTCACAAAGATGAAGGAGATTTCCGACCAACTTGGAAGCATTGGAGAGGTAATTGAAGAGGAGAAAATCATTAGACAAATCATGAATGGAATCAAAGCGGATGACAAGTGGGAGTCATTCACAACAGCCATGGATTTATACATGGATATGCATGTACCCGACCTCAACACACTCATGGGCCAACTCTTCACTCATGAAGCAAAGATTAGCAAAGGTGGTGAGTCCTCAAGAGGTAATCAAACTTCTGACTTATATTCTGATAAAGCTTAGGTCAAGGACAAGTCAAAGAATAGGAAGAATGAAGATGAAGGAAGCTCTTTCCAAGCAAACTTTGCAGGTAGAGGAAGAGCTAGAGGAAGAGGCAGAGGTGGAAAGCAAGGCAGGGGGAGATTCCAATCATCTCAACCTTGCAACATATGTGGCTTATCTAACCATACTACTGAAGAATGTTTCAGGAACCCGAGGAACTCAAGAGGAAGAGGATTCAATAGAGGTGGCTATGGATCAAATAGAGGTAGATACAATGGAGGCTACAACAACAACAACTACTACAACAACAATTACAACAACAACAACAACTATCAAAGTGGCCATAGAGGAAGAAGAGATTACAACAACTATGCAGAGGACCAAAGTCAAGAAGATTCATTATTGATTATGAATCTATCAGCGAAGAAAGGTAAGGATGATGATCACATATTTTACATTGATTCGGGATGCTCGAACCATGTAGCAGGAAATGTGGCTTTACTTTCTGATTTGGAAGATCCTCATAACAAGCATGAAGTGCAGACAGGAGATGACACAAAGCACTCAGTGGAGAAGATAGGTAATGTGAAGACATGAGATGGGAATATGAACCTCTTAAGCAAAGTCTTGTATGTCCCTACAATTACCAAAAATTTAATAAGTGTTGGACAGATTGTTGAAAAAGGATTGCAGGTTAGATTCAACCGATTTGGAGCATATGTTGAAGACCCAAGGCAAGGCTTTCGAAGGATTGCCAAAGGAGAAAAGACAAGAAGGCTTTTCACTTTTGAAGTGGAAGATATAAAGAACATAGCTTTGTTTAGCTATGGATCTCAAACTCTAACAGAGTTGGAGATATGGCACGAAAGGCTTGCTCACATTGGTGAGAGGACACTCAAACAGATTTGCAGGGGCCAAAGTGTACTTGGTTTGCATAATATCACAAGGCAACACATGATTTATAAGTGTGAAGCTTTTCAACTCGGCAAGGCTCATAGACAACCTTTCAATAAGAAAGGATATATGTATCAAAATCCTTTGGATCTAGTGCACACGGATGTGTGGGGTCCAAGTAAGGAGCCATCTATATCAGGCTCAAGATATTATGTGTCTTTCATAGATGATTGTAGCAGGTGGACCATTCTATTTTTCATGAAGCACAAGGATGAAGCGTTTAATTGCTTTAAGAAGTATATTGCTCTTGTTGAAAACCAAACAGGTAGGACTTTGAAACAACTGAGATCAGATGGTGGAGGAGAATACTTCTCTTCTGAATTTGATGCCTTCTTGCATGAAAGAGGCATTAAAAGGGAAGTCACTACAAGGTATACACCCGAACTCAATGGTGTAGCAGAGAGGAGGAACAGAGCTATTGTCGAAGCAGCAAGGTCCATGCTCAACGAAAAGGGATTGCCAAACTACCTATGGGCAGAGGCTGTGTCTACAGCCACATATCTCATAAATAGACTTCCATCTAAGTCACTAGATGGAACCACTCCATATGAAGTGTGGAATGGAAGAAGACCTAGTCTAGAGCATTGCAAAATCTTTGGATGCTTAGCCTATGCTCACATTCCTTCTCAAGTAAGAGAGAAATTGGATCCCCAAGGCAGAGAAGTGTGTATTCATTGGTTATGATCAAAACCAAAAAGGATATAGATTGTACAATCCAACCAATAAAGGATTTTTTGTGAGTAGAGATGTAGTTTTTGATGAAAAAAAATCATGGTTTGATGATGACAGGAAAGTGAAGCTGCCATATGACTTGGATGAAGATTTTCCATCACTTCAACCAAAGGATCCGAAGCGAATTGAAGAAAGTGATTCGGAGATTGACCTAGAAGACTTGGAAAGACTAAAGCTATGGAAGAACAAAGGAAAAGCAAAGATGCAAGATGCTACATATGGACCCGAGAGCTCACATCAACCACTTAGAAGGTCTTCAAGGGAGAAGAAGAAACCAAAGAGGTTTGGTTATGATACTTCTTTGGTCACCAAGCACTCAATCTACATTGCAAAGGATTCAACCAATAAAGAACCTACCACATTCGAAGAAGCACAAAGCAAGAAAGCTTGGAGAGATGCAATGGATGAAGAAATGGAAGCCTTGAAGGAGAATGACACTTGGGAGCTTGTACCTAACAAGCCATCTATGAAGATAATTGGATCTCGATGGATATACAAAATCAAGAGGAATCCAGATGGAAGTATAAATAGACACAAAGCAAGGTTAGTTGCTAAAGGGTTTGCTCAAACCCATGGTATTGATTATGAGGAGACTTTCTCTCCTGTTGAAAAAATGCCTACAATTAGGGTTCTCATTAGTCTTGCTTCATCTAGAAATTGGAATCTTTATCAACTTGATGTAAAGAATGCTTTCTTCAATGGATGGATTTCTGAGGAAGTGTATATGGCACAACCTCCTGGATATGAGGATGCACATCATCCTAACTATGTATGCAAACTAAAGAAAGCTTTGTATGGATTGAAGCAAGCTCCAAGAGCTTGGAATTTCAAATTGGTGACTTATTTGCAGGACCAAGGATTCAAAGCTAGCAAGGTGGATACCTCTTTGTTCATAAAGAGGAATGGATCTGAAGTGATCTATTTATGTGTGTATGTTGATGATATTATTATCACAGGCAATGATCTTGAAGGAATCAAACAGATAAAGAGTCAAATGAAGGAGGAGTTCAAAATAAGTGACCTCGGACCACTCACTTATTTTCTTGGATTGGAGTTGATCTACACAGATTCAGGTATATACATCACACAAAGGAAGTATGTCCATGACATGGTCGTCAAGTTCAAGATGGAAAATACCAAGTGTGCAGGTACACCTATGGAGCAAAATCATAAGCTTAGTGCTTATGAAGGAGAGCCAATTGAAGACATCACAAGCTATCAAAGCTTGGTTGGAAGTTTGAACTATGCAACACTCACAAGGATGGATATATGCTATAGTGTTAGCATATTGAGTCAGTTTATGCATAAGCCGAGAAGACCACATATGGAAGCGGCCAAGAGAGTCATCAAGTACCTAAAGGGGACCATGAATGAAGGTTTGTTCTATTCATATACTTCAGATATTGAGCTAAAGGTCTACTCAGATGCAGATTGGGCCGGATCTAAAGATGATAGAAGAAGCACATCAGGATATATATCATTTGCAAGTTCAAAAATCATTTCTTGGTCATCAAAGAAGCAACCAACCGTGGCATTATCTTCTACCGAAGCCGAATATAGAGGTTTGGCTAACGCAACTCAAGAAATCATGTGGTTAAAGTCTTTGTACGCAGATCTTGGACTTCATTCTTCAACACCTCATATTTTTGGTGACAACACAAGCTCACTACATCTAGCAGCTAATCCGGTATACCATGCTAGAACCAAGCATATTGAAGTCCACTACCATTATGTAAGGGAGAAGCTAATGAGCAAGGATATTCAACTATCCTATGTCTCTACAAATATGCAATGTGCAGACATGTTGACTAAAGCTCTTGATGGTACGAAGTTAAGTAGATTCAAGTTGATGATTGGCTTGCAAGAAATCAAGGACAATTGAAGACTTATTTGGAGGCCAAGCATGTTAGGCTTGAGGGGGAGCTGTTGGTGCATTTTTCCCAAGCCTATATGCTTGATATATTTGATATCATCCTCATTTGTAAGTCACATGAGTAGTCATGTGAACACCTCTTGTAAAAGAGTTCATTTTTATCTCTTGTAAAAGAGTAGAAAAAGGAAAAGGATGGCTTACCTCATGCATGATGTAAAAGCAATTTCGTGGCTCTAACTACCAAAATCACGAATCTTTGAGCTGAGGGAATATCTCCTAACTTTGGGGATCACTTTTAGGTGGAGCCATTCGACTTCGAATTCAAAACTCCCTCCAAGAATAGCTATAAAAAGAGCAAGAAGGAAGAGGCGATTAGCAAGCCTTGTACGTGACAACTTCATGTCATTTTGTAGAGATTGAAGAGCTTACTCCATAGCTCTATCATTCTACTCCCATTGTGCAAAGATTCATTGCCAATGTGGTTGTAATCATATGTGAATCTATACATTTATCATCATTTACTTCTCTGTTTTGTTCTCTGCTATATCACTCAGAGCAATAACTTCAGAAGGTCATATCTCGAGTTTTTACTGAACCTTTTTCAGTGATTTAACTTGAGTTGGATAGCTCGTACTGTCTACTTTGTGCATATAAATTTTCAAGCTCATTGGATTAATACTTTTGGAGATATCTGCATTTTACTACTTACTGGTCTATCTCTGCAGAGCCCCGAGAAATGTGGGGATGTTCCAGAAATTGTTGAAACTTGTTCTCAGTGCTCAGTCCATCATTTGAAGTGTTTTAACTTGGATTGGGAAGCTTGCTAAGTCTATTTGCTATGACCAAAAGGAATTTTTCTAATTCTTACCAGGTTGAGAGCACTGTTCATTTTTTCTAGCAGGTTTATGTCCAAAAATAGCAAGTTTTGGGAGCTAGTCATTTCGCAACTAGTCTGTCTTGACTTAAACTTTTGGGATACATGTTCCAAAGTACTTGGCTGATATTTTGGTGGATTTAGGAAGCTTAAAGGGTCTACGAATCAACTCTGAAGTCTCAGTTGGCTGGTGTGAAGTTGGTTGTAGCAGCACCTACTCATCTTTGGATTGCATCCACCATCTCTCTTCACAAGGGTTCCTCGCAACGGAAAATGCACTATGACTATCAGTGAAGATGGTCGTGGCAGAAGACTGACCAACACCCAAATCAGCCATAAGGCATTTGAGCCACACACACTCAATAGTAGCTGTGAAAGCTGCCCTATACTCAGCCTCACAATTGGAAGTGGCCACAGTAGGCTACTTCTTGGTCAACCAAGATATACATGAACTATGTTGGTGGATTCTTAGACAAGAAGGAGTTTGAGGGTTTGTAGGAGAAAAGGGGAAGAAACAAGAAGAGAAAATACACCTGGAAGCTTCTGTCGATTGATTACAGTAAGACACTTACAAGGTTTGAAGTACAAGACAAGCCAATACCTCTGTGCACAACCCCACAGAGTGCCCAATCACAAAATACCAAATATCCCAAGTCTTCTTGCTGCCGGCTCCTCTGCACCAGACCTCCACCTGCTTCAAGCTTATCCTTGTGCACACCTTGCACCAAGCTTCCACAAAGGGGGAGGAGTGAATACCTTCTGTCGGCACGCACCCACTGCAATGGGACCTTGAGATACTTGGGGGAACTAGCTTAGCGCTCTCTGCACAATCCCTTAGGCACTCACTATGCACTCCTTCACTTCCACTTCTCTGCGTCGTCGCCCTGGTGACTCTTGCACTTCTCTCTCTTGCTTTTTTAGACTATGCTCTCTTACTTACTCTAAGATTGGTCCAAGAATGGCCCTTGCCTTGATTTGAGTGTGCCGATCACGTACGCTCCTAACTGCAATAGCATCTTGGTGCTCACTTTGATGTCCCAAGATTGTCTTTTCAAGTGGCAGCCAACGACTCACTGTTTTGTCCTGTAGTGACTTTAGACTAAAACCAAAAATTTTAATAGGGGGCCATTCTTTCACCTGTGCGTACACTTTGCCGCTTCACATACCTTCATGTTTCCTTTTAAGTCTTCACTTTTTCACATAAGAGGGAGTTCACCTGAACCTTCCAAACACTTTCAAACACACTTTGAACCTTAGGGAAATTAGAGAAAATACCTCTGCAACCTGCAACCCACTTTCTCCAATTTACCTTTTGTGGACAATTCATTGTGCACTACCTGTGCACTTTTACCTTTTGGGGGGGGTTGGGGGGGGGGGGGAGGGGGGGGGGGGGGGGGGGGGAGGGGGGGGGGGAGGGGGGGGAGGGGGATGGTTTTTGGTCGGTGGGGGGCTTTTTTTTTTTTTTTTGGCAAAAAAAACACCGGGGGGGTTTTTTGGTCGGTGGGTTTTTTTTTTTTTGCAGAAAAAACGCCTTGGGGGCTCTTTTTTTTTTTGAATTTTAATTATGAAAAAACTGAAAAAATACATAAAAAAATCCAAAAAAATGGCAAAAAATTCCAAAAAAAATCTGCAAAAATTCTAAAACAAATTCCCTACTGGTTGAGGCCACTTTTCTCACTCAAACCCACAGAGAGCTTCCGTTATTCCTCCCATTTGGCAAGAAAAAGACATTGGAAAGGGATAAAAATTGCTAGAAAAATGCTAAAAATGCTAGAAAATTTTCCAAAATTATCCAAAAGTTTTACTTTTGCAGAGATTGTGAAATGCCTTCTAGGTGGCTCAAAAACCCCAGGATCGAGAATGAAAATGATAAAGAAAACTACTAAAACTGAGCAAAGTTTGATGAGAAAGCTATGTACAACCTGGACAAATTTTGCAGTTCCAGGTGATCCATACTTCTTCAAGTGTGTTGATGATAGGCCTTGAGCCTTGATATGTTGACGAGTGGCAAGGCCTCTCCTTTCAGCGTCTCTAACTCCACAGCACCCCAATTCAGCATTATTTTGACTCTATAAGGTCCTTCCCAATGTGGAAGCCATTTTCCTCTCAGTTGTGTATTAAGATGAGGTCTATGGAGAAGAACTAACATGCCTGTTCCAATGTTATTGTTCCACAGATGGCGATCGTGTGCCTCCTTCCTCTTTATCTGAGTCTCTATCAATTGTTTCGTTGCTACTAGACGAATCTCCTCCACTTTATGTAGTGCTCCGAGCCTCTGAGAGACCTCACAATCCTTCCTGCCCTGCATTAATGCAATCTTAGGTGAACCATGTAAAAATTCAAATGGCTCAATGGGCGATATGCCATAAACTAGCTGGAATGGAGAATATCCTGTGGCCTCTTTGTAGGCTAACCTGTATGCCCACAATGTACCTTGATAAGCAATGCCCCATGAAGTGGGCTGCAACATACACTCCTTTCTTAACATTGAGATTAAAACCTTATTTGTCGACTCAGCCTGTCCATTGGCTCTTGGATAGTAAGCATAAGAAGTCCTATGTAGAATTCTATACCTGTTAAAAATTTCCTGCAGGACCATATTGACAAAATGTGTACCTTGATCTGTACAAATTTCAAATGGGCATCCAAACCTGCAAATGATGCTACTATAAATGAAATCGGCAACAGTTTGGGCAGTGCAATCGGGGGAGGCAATAGCTTCAGCCCACTTTGTCGCATAATCTGTAGTTATCAAGAGATATTTTTCTCTTTTTGGAAAAGCGGGAGGGTAGATGGGCCCTACAAAATCTAGCCCCCACTTCTCAAATGGTTGCCAAGAATCCCTTAGGCACTCCCTATGCACTCCTTCACTTCCACTTCTCTGCGTCGTCGCCCTGGTGACTCTTGCACTTCTCTCTCTTGCTTTTTTAGACTATGCTCTCTTACTTACTCTAAGATTGGTCCAAGAATGGCCCTTGCCTTGATTTGAGTGTGCCGATCACGTACGCTCCTAACTGCAATAGCATCTTGGTGCTCACTTTGATGTCCCAAGATTGTCTTTTCAAGTGGCAGCCAACGACTCACTGTTTTGTCCTGTAGTGACTTTAGACTAAAACAAAAAATTTTAATAGGGGGCCATTCTTTCACCTGTGCGTACACTTTGCCACTTCACATACCTTCATGTTTCCTTTTAAGTCTTCACTTTTGCACATAAGAGGAGTTCACCTGAACCTTCCAAACACTTTAAAACACACTTTGAACCTTAGGGAAATTAGAGAAAATATCTTTGCAACCTACAACCCACTTTCTCCAATTTACCTTTTGTGGACAATTCATTGTGCACTACCTGTGCACTTTGACACCTGCACTTACACACTTTGACTTTGCACTTGTTGACTTTGACCTTGACCTTGTTGACTTTGACTAGTTGACTTTGACCCGTTGACTTTGACTAGTTGACTTTGACCATTTGACTTTGACTTCAGTTGACTTTGACCAACATGACTTTTATGGGCTCAACAAACTACCAAGCATGAAGCAAAAGCCACTAGTGGACACACGAGTGTCATAGCAACCAGCCTAGTCAGAGACAGAAAAAGCATGCAAATCTGGCGGTAGTGATCCCCCCTTGGGATAAAACAACCCAAGTAGTCAAGTACCACTCAAGTAGCAAAAGATCCTCTTAACCGCCTGCCAATGCTTTACACCGGGGTAATGCATAAACTTGCTCATCTGTGAGAGAGCAAACTGAATATCTGGCCGAGTAATGCATAAGTAATTCAAGCATCCAACAACCTACTGATAGAGAAGAGCATCAAATGTATCTTGAGCATCCTGAAGACTCAATCGTAAACCTGTCTCCATAGGAGTGGCAATAGGCTTATAATCTTCAAGGCCAAAATGCGGCAATAATGTGTCAATGTATTTTGTTTGACACAAAGCCCTTCCACCATCAACGTGCATAAATTGAATGCCCAAATAGTGATGCAAATGCCCCAAATCAGACATTTGAAATGAGGCATGTAAATCAGCCTTAAAATTAGCAATATGCCTCTCATGAGGACCAATGATCACCATTTCACAACATAAACCAAAATGATCAGAAGTACATCATTAGCACGCTTAACATATAAGTTGCTTCTAGTTGGACTATTCTCAAAGCCCATTAGGAAAAAAGGTGAACCTTGCATGGGCCTTGTAAGGATCCCTAATTCTTAGGGATTAAGGAGCTTCAAATATGAGTAAAATAATGCACATCAAACCACTAGTGGTATTGGGAGTAAAATATTATTTCTTGAACCATCAACTTCGAAGTCAAAAAGCGTCTGCATCCGTGACCTTTGGATGGCTTAAATCGACGGTGTACTTCAAATACTTGAAAAGTAAGAGAGAGAGAGTATGTCAGGTTTTGTGGGGAGTGGGGACAAGATCTTTTGTAGTCTCTGCAAATTTTCTGGCCATTAGATCTAGATGAATCCAACGCGTGAGCGCGAATGGGGCTGAGACATAAATCGGAGCAGGTGTGGATCGTTGGATTGAGTGATATAGCCGACGGAGATCATGAGAGGGCACCAATCTGAAGTGATGGATGAATCTCAACCATGGGATCTTGCCCAATCCAAAGGCCACAAATTAAGGCGCAGTTTCTCCATCTAATTCAAATATGAACGTTAGATTTGAGGGAAGATCCGACGGCCGATAAGCATTCGCGCAGTTTGCCATCATTACTATGATCGAAGCCGCTTGTTCTCACTCCCATCCAAGGGTTCAAGATGAAAGTTACCTTGACTTTGTCCATTTAGCCATAGCCGTTGGATCTTTCAAGCAATCCAAAGGCTCTAAATGATTTTCAGGTTTTTCTAAACCATTCTCAAAAGAAACCCACGAATTTTAAGTGGTTTTCTTATGTTTGACCACACAAAAACAAGGGAAGGCCATGCCTAGCCTATGTGATCTAGGCACTAGACTGTGGCCACCACCCTCTTCTCATTGGTCCATCCTTAATCACTTGTGAAGCTAAAAGGCCCATGCAAAGTTCACCTTTTTTCCTAATGCATGTGCAATCAGATAGGCATATATCTTTTCATACCAAGCACGGTGATTGCTTTAAGCCATATAATGCCTTCTTTAACCTGCACACCTGGCCCTTTCTGCACAAAGCCATGGGGCTAAAAAACATACACTTCTTCATGAAAGTCGCCATTCAAAAAAGTTGTTTTGATATCCAACTGATGTACATTCCAACCATGATGAGCTGCAAGTGCACAGCTGCTACGAACAGTAGTCATTCACCAAGTAGGTGAAAAGGTCTCATCAAAATCAATGCCTCTTTCCTGCACATAATCCTTTTCAACAAGCCTAGCCTTATACCTATCAACTGTACCATCAGGCTTACGCTTCAGCTTGTATACCCACTTAGTCCCAATGGCCTTCTTGCGAGGAGGAAAGTCACATAAAGACCAAGTACCATTCTTCATTATAGCATCATATTCAGATTGCATAGGAGCCATCCAATTTTCTGAATTTTATGCTTCATCAAACGAAACAGACTCATTCTCATCACAAAGACTAGATGCAGCCATACCATAGCAATCTGATGTAAAAGAGGCACTATGAGAGCCTGAACGAGTATGATATGACAGAGGTGCATCTAATTTGCTATCACGCAAAGTTTGCACCAACCATTTTGGCATAGTTTTTGCCTGCTCAATATCAGCTCTCTCATCAACAAGTGCATCATGTAAATCTGCATCAGAAATGGAATGATCTGCATCATCACATGAAACCTGCAAAGGCTGAGAAGTTGCCTCATTAGGACCAGCAATAGACTGTACACCTATAAAAAGAGGCAACAAAGTATCATACATGTCTTTAGATCTAACAGATGTCTCCTTAGTACATAAAAGCAATGGTTGAATAGCATCTTCCACAAAAACAACATCACGGCTAACCAAAATGTGTTTAGTCTATGGATGATACAGATGCTAGCCTTTACTTTCAGAATTGTACCCAACAAAAATACAGTTTATTGCTTTATCATCCAATTTTTTGCGATGTTGTTCAGGCACTGATGCATATGCCAAACAACCAAAAACATGCAAATGTTCAACAGATGGCTTGCAATCATGCCCAACCTCATATGGAGTGATAGACTGCAGCGCTTTAGTGGGACACATGTTAAGTACATATGTTGCACACATGAGAGCCTCAAGCCAAAAACTATGTGGTAAAGCCTGGCTCTTGACCACACCTCGCCATCTCCATGAGTGACCTATTCTTTCGTTCAGCAACTCCATTCTGTTGAGTTGTATACGGCATTGTGCACTAGTGTTTTATCCCACGTTTAGCAAGAAATGCATTAAAATCAAAAGACATATATTCTCCCCCTCGATCAGAACCAAGGGTGCTCATTTTACATGCTAATAGATTTCAGCCAAAACCAAAAACTGTTTGAAGCACATGAATACTTCGAACTTTGCCTTCAATGGATATACCCATGCATGCCTGGAAAAATCATCCATGAAAGTCATGAAGTAAAGATAATTTCCAAAAGAAGGAGTCTACACAGGACCATAGACATCACTATGTACAAGCTTCAATTTTTGAGTAGCCCGAATTGAACCATCTTTTGGAACGGAGGAACACTGCATTTTGCCCAAAATACAGCCTTCACAAACATGTGTTCCAAGTGCCTCAAGTTTGGGCGAAGACGATACCATTTCAGATTTTTGCAGGCATACCAAACTAGCAAAATTCAAATGACCAAAGCGTGCATGCCAAAGCTTTGCATCTGACATAGCCTGAGAATCATGTACTGCACATGCCAAATCATTTATAGATCTTTCATAGTCTATGAGCTTATACAACCCACGATTTAAAATGCGAGAAGCACTAATCACATTGCCATTTGCTAGATCATGAATTGTACATCTGTCATCAACAAATTTCACAACCAAGCCAATCTTGGCTAATGCAGAAACGGATAACAGATTTTTATTGATCCCTGGCACAAACAAAGCATCTGACAAAGTGAAAGAACTACCATCAGCAGTAGTCAAAATGATCTTACCCACTCCCATAACAGGATAAGAGGAGTTGTTGGCGCATGTAACAGTATTCCCTATAGGGGCAGGCTCAAGTGAAGAGAAGAAAATGCACTGCAAAGTAATATGTTTGGTCGCCTCACTATCAAAGTACCAAACATCTGAGCCTACTGCAGACATGCACTGTTCATGAGAAGATGGGTCAAAACTGCAAACAGTAGTAAATGCCCATTCTTCTTCTTGCACAAGATTAGCAGACTCTGTTTTTGGTGTAGAGGCCTCTGCAACAACCATTCCAATCTCTTTCTTCTTTGCCTCTTTAGCAACCAGCTTTGGACAATTCTTTATGATATGTTCATTTCCTTTACAGTACTTGCAAAACAATTTCTACTTTTTTGATTTCTTTTCATCTTTGTCTTCCCTCATCGATTGTGCAGAATTAGCAGATTTTTGCTTACTAGTTGAAGAGCTCCATTTTCCTTTGCCCTTCTGACTAGCTATGATAGCTTGATCTGCAACATGCATAATGGACCTATTCTGCCTGGACTAATCCTTCTGCAACAGAACAGAGACTAACTCCTCAAATGACAAGGCATTTGGATTGCCTTTCATCATCAACCAAAGAGTAGAAGCAAAACTCTGATATGAATCAGGAAGACCATTCAGAATGGTCTACACAAGTGAGCTATCTGGTATAACCTCATCAACAGAAATCAATTGTTCCTTCAAGTCTTTGATCTTTGTTCAAAAATTGTCCATAGAATCACCTTCATCCATGTGCTCACTCTCCAACTGTTTTCCGAGGTAAGCAACATGAGCCTCATTCCTAGCTTGGTACCATGTGGTAAGTGTAGCCCAAGCATCCTTAGCTGTTCTGCAAGAGTGAATGTGAGGAATAATGGCACGTTCGATAGACAAAGCTATCAATGCATGTGCCTGGGCATCTCTTCCATCCCAACAAATTTGCTCTACAGTAGGTGCAGCCGAAACTGTAGCATGAACAGGAATATGTAGAATATCATCATCTTCAACACCTTCTGCATCAGCTTCAGGAATCAGTACCTGTAGTTGTAATAATTGCAGGTGTGATAGGACATTTTTCAACACCCTAGACAATGTTCCACAATCTTTTGCAACCAATACATGTCGCATCATATAAGCCCATAATGGGTAGTTGGTACCATCCAACTTATCCTCAATGGCTAACATACGGAATACATCACTGCTTTCAGCCATGGTCGGTGACTAAAATACCTTGATGCAGAAAATTGAATGTATCCCAAAAAGTTGACCAGAACTGCCGAGACAAATTCTGCTAGACCTGTAGCAAAATATTGGTGAATCAAAACTGATATATACCTTTGGCACAAAAAGACAAAATAGCTTGCACAAGCATTGTGATAGTGCATTCGGAGGCCGAAACGAGCTAAGATCGTGATTTCGGAAGCACATAACAAAGCTGTTTTGATCTCGGGAACATGTTGGGTATGCTCACCAAAATTCGTTCGATTTTGAGATTGCAACCAGAGAGGTGTCGACGATGCCCTAGATTAAGTGGCAACATGCTCTGATACCAATTGTTGGAGTTAGACATCTGCGGAACCACGCGAAAAACACAAGGAAGAAGAAGAAGCTTAGAGCGCAACACACAATACTGAATGTATTACTAGAGAATGTACAAAGATAAGTAGCCCATTAGGGCAATAGGCATATATACAAGGGCGGGGGGGGGGAGGGGAACCTCCTAAAGAGGGAAAAAAGTGCCCCAGCGGCCCTAGTGTGTTCACACACATCACTACCTAAATATATCAACAGATCCAATCTTCATAGCCATGCTCATATCAGGAGAATCATTTGACATCGTACACGACTAATCGAGTGGCTTTGGATATCATCTTGATTTGCAGGGGTCGTGTGTTCAATTCTGTCTTTGTGCATTGCCTGATGTCGATTCTTATATGATGTGCACAGATAGGGATCAAACTATGATCCCTATGATGGTACACAGACGAGTTAGGCGATCCTCTGACATTGTGTAAATGGAGATCAAACCAAGTGTGCTTTATCTACCAAAGCAACTCGAAATGGTCACTTACAGGGTTTTGAGCCCGTGATATTATGATCCAAAAGAAGGTGCTCACGGGAATTGAGCCTATGATTATTCAATCACAGAGCTTCACTTTGGCCTAGAATCCAAGGAGGATTCATGAAGTTCAACTTCTTTCTCATTAGTTCTATGGCCAGCCTGGTTTAGAAGCTCATAAGCAAAAAAAGAAGGAATGCTGGAGGCGGGTCTTGAGTCCACAATGTCTGCGTGAGAGAATTATATTCATCCAAGAGAGAACGTTGCTTTAATATTCCCTTTTTCTCTGTTGTTTAATATTTATTATACTTAACGCTACAATCTCTGCACATCATATAAGAAGAGACATCATGCAGTGTACAAAGACAGAATCGAACACACGACCCTTGCAAATCAAGATGATAGTCAAAGCCACTTGATCAGCCATGTATGATGTCAAATGATTCTCCAAATGTGAGCATGGCTATGAAGATTGGCTCTTCTTTGCATGGAAAGATTTTTCCCAAGAACCTAAGAGTGCGAAAGAGCTCTTCGCATGGAGTATGGATGGACATAGCATAATCAAGAGATAATTATTTTCTAAGTTGATGTTTTTATTTTAATACTCTCTTTATTCGTTGCTTTCATGTAGCTTGCATCTAAACATTATTGAAGCATGGTAGCAGTCTTCACTTTTTTAATAATGATTATGCAAATGCTATGAATTCAATGAAAGTTGAATGGGTATAGCAGTATTCGAAAATACATCAAGTACTAGCATGCATCTATGAAAGAATATTGGTGCATTTCTCCTTGTCAAAGAATGTTTTCATGCACAAAACATGTTTTCTTCTTGCTTGAAAAAGATAGTTAATGCTCAAGTTTATGCACATGAATGGTGATATCTTTTTAAAACACTAGCAAGTAAAATGTTTGTGCATGGATGATTGGGAACATGCATTTTCAAGCTCAAGAAACTGTTTGATTTTTGTTGCATGGAAGGAGAATGTCAACACTTGCATGCGCTCACATGCATTTGCATGCCACGGCAAGCATTTGCATATGTATGATTGTTGGTTAAGTAGTTGAATACTTATACTTTCGTTACCTCTTTTTCCTAACTCGACTTAGATAGCTAGGGAAAATAGCAAACTAGGTAGTTGCAAGGCTCTTCGCTGCCATGCAACTCGAGTAGCTAGTTTGTTTTCCCAGACGTGATACTTAGGTATCACAAATTAGGAGTCTTGATTAGGAAAAGCAAGCCCTTCGAAAGTCAAGTGTTCAATTTTCTTGCTCATTGGAATGGCAAGAAAATAGAGTTGTTTGAAAGTTTCATGATGACTCTAAGTTTAGGAGAAAACTTAAAGAATCTTAACAACAAGCCTAGATGTAGTCGTTAGCTTGGAATTAAAAAAATAATGCATCCAAGTAAGTTGATAAAGTTTCCTTTGGAAGTTTTATCTGATTCTGTCCCAAGACATGATAAGAATCTTAATAAAATCAAATGGAACTTAAATCAATTGAACTTTCAAAGTTCAAAGGGTAGTTGATATGTTCCAAATTTGAAAAATCCATGGAACTTTTGAAGTTTTTTTTTCTTATTTCATCCTAAAGAGTGATGAAACTACAACACGCATAATAGGTTTATTCTACTTAGATTGGTCTTCTTATAGTAAGCAGATACTAAATCATCAAACGAATGTGTTTCAATCAAAGAATACTAAGCAAATTGGTCTTCTTGTAGTAAAACAGATACTAAAACAATCAAAGAATATAAGCAAAACTCTATTAAGAATCAACTGAACCATTAAATTAAGAATAATTTATGCAATTGAATTGTCTAGCAAAATTTCATCTACAACAATTAACTAATAATATATGTTCAATGTCTACCCCTCATTGATATACTTTGTGTTACACACTTACAAGGCCTCCATTATGAGGAGAAGAAAATTGTGCATTATCTTGTTGATGGGAATCCTAGCTTACAAGGTTGAAATGGACCATTCATGGTTTGTAGATGGGGATAAATTACAAGGGAGTTACAAGGGTTCCCTATTGTGGGGTCTTGGGTGATGATGAACAACCCAAGATGGGTGGATCCAAGGGGGTTAGCAATCCCTCTAGTAGGGTTCAAGGGCAATGCCCCTTACTAGACGATAAAGGAAATATTGCCTAGAATATTTCTTGTTCAACTCAAAAATCATTAATGTTTGTTAAGTTAATTGAACTAACCTAAGCTGCATATAAGCAATACACAAGTGGTGGCTACCTATTTCCCACCATCTATGTCTAACTATTCATGAAAAGCCACACCTCTCCATTGGCCTATGTATAGATGACTTTTGCACTAATGTAGATATCAAATTGAGCCATCATAATCTACCTTGTAATCCGCTATCTAGAGTTCTCTAGATCAACATTGAAGCTCTACCTTTAGAGCATGTGGGTGGAAAACACCATCATCTTTGTAACTTCTGTAAACTCGAACTTGCAATATCCTCAATGCCACTTGCATTCACTACATTTTGTACATTTATATCTAGGATAGGATGTACCTCGATATTTCGCAAAATATAGCACAATCCCTTTGTAACCAATTCACATCACATCATGTATGCACATTCTAATAGTGCATTTGAAAACCAACAAGAGCTCAAATTGATTTTTGGGTTGTGTATAACTCTTCTAAAAGAGTTGGTTTAAAGTATACACCACCAAAAGTATGCACATCAATTTTCACAGCAATTTTAGATAGTGAGCAAGAGTGTGTTGACAACATGCCCAAGGAAGCAATGACCTACTCTGATTCCAATTGTAAGAGTTTGGGGATGAAGAACGCATAAAAACAACATGATGAAGAAGAATAAGTTTAAGAGCACAACACAAAGTGTATTACTGAGTGTGAATGTACAAAGATAAGTATCCCTTAAGGGTTATGACAATATACAAGCCTAGGGGAAAAAACCTCCTAAAGAGAAAAAAAGGGCATCCAAACAATCCTAAATGTGTTCACACTCATCAACCTACTTTGTCTCCCATTGAAGTAATAAATATGATGCAATTGATAGCAAATCAAAAAAACTTTTGTATATTGAGCTTTGCATATATTGAACACATATATCACTTGCATCTTCCTATTGAAGCACATCATAATCATGAGCCTTAAAGTCTTACGAATCCACCTCTTTGCTTATGAACTCATCATCAATTTGACATACACGTTCTTGCAAAGAATTTAAAGAGGTCCAAAAAAATATCATCATACCTCCTTGTCCAAAATTTGCTTTGACCTTCTCATTGATGGTAGAATCATGAATCATTCATTCTTTCAAAAATATGATATCCTTGTATATAGAGCATCTTCAAAACTTTCAAAATCATACACATTATGATAAGGTACATCACAATATATACGTCTTTTTATTTCCAAATCTTTTGGTAATTTAGAAATGGAGCGAGAAAGTTTACGTATCAAGAAGCTCCTTCATACTTTGAATCGTTATGTCACTAAACTTTTCGAACATATTCTGAAGTGTAGAATCAAATGGTTTTACCTCATTCAATGGCTTTTGAGATTCATCTGTCTAATAAGATCCTGGATTACGAAGATTCTCTTTCCAATCACTTGTGATCTTAGTGACGACTTGTTTCTTGCACATACATATATCATCACACAACATCATGCACTCGATTCCAATTTTTTGTACATGTTTTCATGTCTAGATCGTGAAAATAAGAGAAGAGATCTTCACAGACTTTGGAGTCGATAATGCACAAGAACAAAGAAACACATTCATGTTGCACAAACCACGCATCATGATCCAAAAGGTCTGCAAATTGGATTTTAAACTCCATTTTGATATCAAGAATAGGCTTGTGTTTTGGCATATAAATCCCTTTCAGAAGTGAAAAAACAGGAAAGCAAGCAGCCTGACAAGATCGGCCTTGAATTGAACCACGTAGTCACATCATCATGAATAATTTAATACCATAACCATACCTCTATGACATGACCTGATCTATCATTGACATCAAACTAGCACCCACATATTTGTCTTCAAGCTCGTAGGTCTTGCAAAAATGAGTGATATCTGTATCTTTGAAATAATCCTGTCGACGAATAATCCGATCTTAAAATACCTGGATACCTTGCACTACTTTTCTTCATGTTGAAATTGTAGCGATTACAATGAAATCCTCCATGACGATTCAAGAGGCAACTCAAATCCAGTTCACCAACTACATTTGTGTCACTCTCTCTTCACATGAAGAAAAGCTTCATCTCCAACAACACCATGATAGATAAAAACAACCATGGACATGAAAAGCTCTTTAAAATTATTGTGAAGTATATCAAGGAAACATTAAAGCATATCTTCTTCACATGCATAAAACATTGGCTCAACGGATTTTTTTTATTTTCTGAGTCGGGGATGGGGGCCCAAGGAGGCTAACCCGCTCAGAAGGCAGAATCTATCCGCCGCTTCATCTTCCGAAGAAGACTTATACGTGACCTTGCAACCCGAAGATTGTGGTCAACTAACCCCAAAGGATCAGTGCGGTGAGGTACCCAATGCCCCGGTCACGACACTGGAGTATGCAGACTTGGAACAAATTCTTCACCAAGCTAAACTGCCTACCCGACATATTCCCAACTCTCCTAGTGAACATTAAGCACCGCAACTCTAGGCATACATACCCACTCAGACTAGTCACTTCCTTTGCCCTTAAATGCCCATTCAAAGCATACAAACCAACCCGGGGGACCAAAAAGAAGAATATCATCATCCCCCCCGAAGGAAATCCAATTCAAGGCTTATACTTTAGAAAAGTCTCACCTAAGAAGGAAGCAACCAAGACGAACTTACCGACCTCCCACATAGTGTGAACTAGGCTTCACCCAATGGGATAAGTACACTCTACAAACTCCCCCCCATGGAGGTTAAGCATCAGAGAGGGAACCGCAAGGCCAAACAAACACAACTTACCACGAGTGCAATAAGGGGACCAATCCATCTCCTACATCATCACAATAGTGCAATCCACTATGGAATGAGGTAGTGACCCCATAGGATCTTCCTCCATGCAAAGAGGGCATCTATTCTTCCCCTACCCTCAATCTTATCAGCCCAGTAAAGCCCCACTAAGTTGGCAAGCTGAATCCAATTGGTAAATGCAACAAAACAGGAAATAGCAATGATTGGCTATGTTATATTTAAAATTGGATAGAGATTAAAATAAGTGCTTCAGGAACCACCTAGAAAGCAAATATTCAAGTACAGAGAAGATATATCATCATGGGCTTGCAAATGAGGATATGAACATGTAGCTCGCCAGTTGTCATAATAGACATTACGTTTCACAATATAAAAGTACCCACACACACAAGTAGAATTATTCTAGTATTGTAAATGTGTACCAGCTAAATAACACCATACATGTTGGGTCAAAGATTCAAAATTCCCATGAATAATCAATTATTCAGGTGTTTGCATCTGCTTGCAGATAGAGGATGCAGAAGTAACAAATTAAAAAACAAAGGAAGATTTCATCCATGTACAGGTCCAATTGTAATGGAGATTGAACATATTCACCTACTAAGAGGAGTCCATTGTTGATAAAAAAAATGCAATCTTGATTATTGAAAACTCATGTAGGCCCCTTCAAACATTTAGGGTCAGCATATATGCACATTAGCCATAAAAATCAACTAGAAAACTAGCCTTGCTTGTATTTCATCCTTCGACAAACATCACATATCAATCCTCCATCAGGATCAGCATTGAATATCCTTTCTCCATGATGATGAACAATCCAAGTCATGAATCCAAAATCTGTAACAATCAAGAACTGCAGGAGAAAGATGCTACTAAGAGACAACCTTATGTAGACTAAGGCACGCAAGATAGACCAAAAAATTTACACCACATAAAACGACACAAAGATGCATCGAAACAAGACCTCCACGACATTGCCAAAAGACAATAAAACTAAACAAAACATCACCACACAGCAATCTCAATGGAATAGTATATAATTGGATTTGAAACTCCATGAACTTGGTACACGAAAATTGGGGAAAATTCTTCCCGAAAACCAAGAACTCTACAATAGATGGAATCATTACAAAAATTTCTTTAGCTCAATGCAATGTTCAATAGAAACAATTCAAATGCATGAATTCTGTAGAAGCTAGTCCAGTAACAAAACTTGCAACCTTTCACTGTGTCAGGAAAGACATGATTGCACCACTACATCCATTCTGAAAAAAAAATCCGCATAAAGTATAACCTGCAGAGCCAAATTTCAAATTTGAATAGCCATTCAAAAATCGCAAATGTATAAACAAAGAATGTGCTTGCATTGAACACACCTCAAACTTCAAGTACTCTTCTCAGTCTTAGCAGCAGCTGAAGCAGCCTGTCCACGCAATCTGCCAGTTCTCCTGGCAGCAATAAGACCAACCTTTTGTCCCGGGGGTGCATCCCTCCTGACAGTGCTCGCATGACCAATATGTTGGTGATTACCACCTCCGTGAGGATGCTCAACAGGGTTCATTGCAACACCACGTACTTTGGGCCAGCAATTACGTTTCACTCTATACTTATGATAGGCATTGCCTGCTTTCAAGATGGGTTTTTCTGTCCTTCCACCACCAGCAACCTGTCCAATCATAGCACGACAACCACTAGGAACGATCTTTTTGGCACCAGATGGGAGCTTGATACTGCCATGAGAAAGATGCTAAGGTCAAAATGAGCATACAAATCGTACAAGTACGCTGGAAATAATCATTGAAGCGCATTCGATTCGAATTCCATGTAGGTTGAATTAGACATCATAATCGACATTGCTCAAAGCGGACACACAGCCTAAATACGATTTTCGTCAAAAATGGGGATGTGATCTTAACGATAAGTTGAAACGATTAACACTAAGAGGTGCAGGCAATTGTTGAATTGTAGATCACAGTAAGGCTACGAGTACTACATTCCAACAATTTACCACTCCACATAACATGGGCCACTCCACTATTACAGATCAATTTTCGGACATTCACTAGGAAAATTCAAACAACAAATAAAGTTCCAACTGCCACCGACCAGGAAAGAACTGTACCGTGTGGTGTTATTGTCCGGATTATGGCTGATGACAATGACGTAATCGCCAGATGCCCGAGCGAAGGAGCCACGGTCACCAACACGCTGCTCTACATTACACACAACAGCGCCTTCCGGAATGGACCTGAGCGGAAGCACGTTGCCGATAGAGAGAGTAGCCTTTTTTCCACAGTACACAAACTGACCCGAATACATGCCCTCTGCAGCAATGAACCGCTCCTTCTGGTGTTTGAAGCGAAAAGGATGACGGAAGGTCACCTTACAGAGGGGTGCACCTCTTCCAGAATCATGGACAATGTCAGAGACGACACCTTTGATGTATCCGTTGCTCTCTGAATAATCTAATGATCTAAAGCGGGCGGCTCCTTTCCGCCTGTGAGTATGGGACCTAAACACAGAGCCTGCTCCCTTCCTTTGACCTCTGATCACCCTTCCCATGGTTCACAGAGGACTGGCTTCCACAAACCAACCCTCCTGCACCCTTCGTTCTTCCTCTGCTGAAAGTACCAACTTTAATCTCTTGATTGCCCTAAATGATCATTCAAAGCCTTGAGAATCTTACGATTTCAATTGGCTGCGTTGCATCGGACGGCCAAGAACAAAGATGACAGATGCATCGAATTTGAAGTCTTTACTTAAGGGATCATCAAAATGAGTTCATACCCAAAAATGATACTTATTTTCATTATACAATAAAGTTTTGGAAAAAGTAATTTTGATCGTGAAATATATCGGGAAAATTGAAAAGAGGTATTCCTTTTTTTTATTTCTTTAAGGCTAGACTCATTTCAAACAAAGGAATTGGAGATGGTAAAAGAAATGGAAGTCATCTATATGGTCATGTCCAATTCCTAGCCCAACTAGGGGCCGCATGTCTCTTAATCAAACCACATAAACATCACCAAGCATCACCACATCTTGAGCTCATGTATAAAAGTTATGATGTGTTTCCTTTACTTAGGGATGCCTAAATATAGATACATTTTACTGGTTTGATCTCCACACCCAATATAATTAATGGGCTTCATGATGAAGGTGCAAAAGGTCCATTGCTAAAGTTTATGGTGTTATTTCCTTCTCGATAGAAGAGATATTGAGAGATTGAGATGGAAAATTCAGTATTTTAATGAACTTTTCATATTCTTACTCAAATTACACCTTGTGAATGTATTATTGCATGGTATACATACCAAATGTGGTTGAATCATTGTTATCCATGAGGAATGAAGTTGATTCGGATAACAAGGTATGTCAAGGTCTATGCCTTGGTCGCCTCCTTAGTCATAAGCCTTGGGCAAGCGGGCGGGTGCACTCTTTGCTCGCACAAAAGGAGAAAAGCTTTTGCATCGGAATGTTATTATACTAGTGAAGTATTTCGTTGGAGATGCACGATGGTGGAATCTTACTTCTCAAGAGCTCTGCAGCGATACCCTTGCAGTAGAAACCCAACTTCTAGTGACATACACAGTACTCTGCACAGGGAGTGTTGAATACATAGAAAACACAAAGTACACCGACCACAAACATAGATTCCTTAGGTCACACAAATGTTGTCGAACTCCTAGTGTGTGGCTGATTAGGGTACTATATGTTTTATTGAAGAACATATACAAAAGTGCCCAGCGGCTATTTGGCCTTTCTACTAACACTAACACTTCTGATCGATTTTGGAATGTGTACCATCAACCTAAGCAATACTAATGGCCTTCACCACCCTTGCAAGGTTTTCCTCCTTGCAGTACACCTTTTGAAGTATTTTGTCGCATTCTCGGATCTCGTTTTGGGCACCTTGAAGTTCACTCAAGTTGATCACCAAATTCATCCATGGTATGCATAAGGTCCATGGGTGTATAAAAGAAGAAACCTTGTTGTTGAAGATATGAATACAATTTTAAGAATTCTTGAATTCAAATGGAAAAGGGAAAGGTGGTTCTTGAGAATTGAAAAAGTAACAGAGACGAAAGTTATGTTAAATATAATTAGAAAGGAGTATAGTGATAACACAAGTGAATAGTGTAGTGGTAAAACACTTGACTTGTGAATGTTAGGTTGTGGGTTCCAATCCCCTTGTCACTCGAGCACAATGGTAAGCACCCAACTTGAGGAGATCTACCTCGTAACTATCAATCTGCGGAGACATGAGGGTGGTATGACAACCATGAGGAAGTGAGATGCATAAGTGTGTGAGTGAGTAGCACAATAGCATGGACACACATACACACTTCTGTGCACACAAGCCAAGACAAAAGAGAGAGAATAATGGAATATTATAAAGCAAATATACAATGTTCAGGAATAAGTTTACTCTCCAACTAGATAACCTCAAAAATGAGCTTTCTAGATCTTTTTATAGCTTTTTGACTAGCTTTGGCCTTGTTTAGACCTAATGTTCAACCTAGTTAAGAATTGGGTTCCCTAGCTCATTTGAAGGCTCAAACAGGCTCAAAAGTTTATGAAATTTTATACAAAGGTTGTTCTAGCTCGAGGTCTCCCCGGCTTATGGATTACATTCTACAAAAAAGTGGAATCTACAATGAACTATAGTGATAAAAATCATTGCTTGTTGTATGCATAATATACAAAAGTGATTGGTCTACTCACCATGTCTTCATTGACTTCCTTGTCTTCTTGGTCCTCCTTGACCTTCTCTTTGAATTTCCTATCTTTGGCTTCCTTTCCTCATGCTCCCCTGATGACTCGATCTACCTTGACTGCTAACAATCCCCCTCTTGCATGTGTCGTCCCTAACAAGACCCTTGTTTTGGATGGTGTTCATTGTAATATTGGACCACATGAGCAACCAATTCATGTTCTTTGAGTTTAATTCCATGTGCTAAGTCAATCATTAGTTGATCCCAATCCACTAGGCCTAGAACATCTAGATGTGGCATATGTAACTATTCAGCATGCAAGGCTCATTCTACTGCGAAGAGGTGTAACAAATGGGTCAGCATTACTAAGAATATTTCATAGTGGTGTTCCCAGAATGGAGTGGAGAACATCTCTTCAAAAGTGTGTTTGTAACAGGAAGGTAAATATTTGATGTATGTGTGCCTAGTGTATACAATGTTCACAAAAGATGTGGTTCTCATATCATATACCAAATTAAAATTGCATTTGTTAAATCTTGGTGCTGAGATATACAGAGCTTTTATGTTGTGAAAGGTTTTGAAAACTATAGACATGAGATAAAAAATCTTCATACATATTTTGGCAGCTACATCAGGCATATTCTTCAATCGAGGAGTCCAATGGTGAATGGTTGACACCATGTATGCTATTGTAGGAGGCCGTCGGGGTGGAGGGAAGTATAGGTAATTCAACCAATCCGAACACCCTAGACTATTTGTGACCTTTATTACAAATGCTAGCCATGTGCATCTTTGAGATAATGGACTGTGGCATGGATTATATTTGATGTATAGTGTTGTAGTGGACCATGTTCACATCATCTCTAGATAATTTTCTAGCAAATGCGTTCGTCGATTAGGTTGAAAGATTGTGCCCCATTGAGCCCTCTCTGGGATGTCACCTTGTTGGAATTGGGTGGCAAATGTGGGCTCCTTGCCTACGAATCTCTTGATCTCATCTAGGGTCTATTGCATTTCTTTAGCCTAGGGATTTTCTTCCCTCGTATCTCATTCAGCCTGATGTGTGCCCTTGTGCGGCTCTAGGAAGGGTGTAAGGTTACTTAATGGATTACCTTTTTCTTGGATTTTCTTTGTCTTTGTCTTTTACTTGTCTCTCACTCCACACATCCCTCCTCCTAAACTATGTAGTCCTCAATAGGTTTTTGATGGTGATGTGTGTATGTCTGGTAAATTTTTTGTTCTATTGCATTGATTAGATTAGTTTCTCTTAACATAAACTACATCAATTGTATGGACTTCACACCATCATTTGGTGCTTGGTAGTAGTCAATAAAAAAATGTAGTTCATAAGCTGCTACTTTGGCATTAAGATTAGTTGACATCTTCAGAAAACTCTTTGATTCCACTTCAAAAAGTACCATGAAAAATGGTTCTTCAAAGGTCTATAAGTATGGACTAGGCAAAAACATCGATTGTGAATAATATACCATAATGGTTAACTTGCTAGGTGTGAGGGATAGATAAAAACTAAGTGGATCCACTCCTTGATTAATGCTGATAAAATGAAAAAGGTATACTCTACCTACTTGAAAACTTTTACGACAATGAGGACTATGCTAAGTATTTTGTTGGTAAATAGGTCTGGAACATGGGCATATCTAGTGAGCCAAAATTCTATGGTTCAAATCATATAGTCTTCGGTAGGTAAATAGTTATGGGGTGGGCTCGATAATAGAGGAAAATTGAGCCATTGATTATTTATGGTGCCCTTTTTTTGCCCTTCCCAAAAATCATGCCACGATCTGCATCTTGGCACTAGACAAAAGGATGGATTTACTTGTAGGAGGTAGGGTGCTTCCTACCAATACCCTTAACATAGGATTCTTTTCTAAAAATCTTTTCCTCCATACAAGATCACTGACAGTGAATTCTTCCTGTATATGCAAATGTATTCACTATCAAGCTCAACAATACTACCAACTTACAAATTCAAGAAGTAGCCTTAGATACTAGAAAAAACAAAATTCCATCCCAAATACAAACCACAACAATAAATGGAGTCTCCAACACACACTCAAGTACCTATAGCTCCAATTAGGGTTATAGCATAACCATCTTTGCTAGATGTATGTATTGTGAGTGGTAGTTCTAAAGCAACTCTAGAGAAGCAGGTTGAAACCAATGTTCAACCACAAATCAAGCAACCAATTAATGAGACTTTGCACACAATCAAAGGAAAGAATGTAGAAACAGGCGAACCATCAGTTATACCCAAGAGATCTTTGAATGTGGAAGTGGCACAATTAAAACTGGTTGTGAAGCATATGATCCAAAGTACCATGGATACACAACAAGAGTTGATGGATGCTGATAGAGAATATGAAAAAGCACAATACGTATTAGAAAATCAATGCAAAGCCTTGAGTGAGAATTTATCTGGACATTTAATGAAGACCCAGAGTAAACTCGAAAAGGTAAAAAGAGAATTGGAAGGAGCATTTAGCTCAATTGATGCTCTGATGAGTGAAATTGCTACCTTACAATTTGAAGTCAAAGGGCTTAGCCATGAACCAGAAAGAACAAAGAAGGAGAATACAGAGCTTCTCATGAAGTATTCATAGTGTGAAGTTGAAAAGATATCAATCTCTACTATGAAAATATTGATAGAAACACAAATAAAAGGCTATATGGAAGAAGCATACTCACTAAGGATGCACAACAAAGAGTAAATGACATCTTTGCTCCTCTATCAACCAATCTAAGCCTCAAGTGTCACACGATGAAGAAATTCAAAGTTTGAAAAAGAAGTTCGACGAGTATGTAGCTCGATTAGAATCTAAAAGGCTAGTTCGTACACAAATAGAAGCAAAGTATGCCCGGGACATGACAGAGCTAAAGAAAATTTGGGACAAGTCCATAATTATATGTTGAATAGTGTATCCAGTGCTTTGATCAATAAGGTCTTGCACGCTTCTTTACTTTCTTTAGCCTATTATAGTAAATGCTTAATCGCATAGCGCATTTATAATAGGTGCGATAGAAAACCTAAAGGTAAGTAAGCTTTGAGTAACTTAGAAAAGTAGACATCATTGAAATGAAGAGTATTTTTCGCATAGATGTTATATAAAACTATCATGTTTATGCTCTAGCATAATATAACTATAATAATGATTTATTTTGATGCAAATTACTAGTCAACAACCTATTTGTTGGGTATCTATATATTAGCAGATTCATTGATGTGTTAAAATGTCTAACAAACTTTTAGAAGAAAAGGGGGGATTAACCCACTTCTCAAAAAAATATATGATGTAACAAAAGCGATCCTCCTTCTTGAATTCATTGCCTAACCCCTTAACCTTAATGGTCTTCTTTCACTTAAGCAGGATAAGACTTGCAGAGCAACTAAAAGAAATATGTGAGAGCAAAGTGAAAATAGAGGATGAATTAAAAGAAGTACAACATAAATTCATGGAAAAAGATCAAATCATTGCACAACTTTACGAGTAAATCCTAAAGCTCCAAAATACAAACAATGCTCAAATGATGAATGTGGCGACATGACTAATGCCAAATCCCAATATGGTTGCTGTAGGGACTTAGGTACGTCCTCTTTCCCCCCCCCCCATTATTCAATCTCCAGTACAAGACCAAGATGAGACCATTCATAAGGACATTCCAATGATGTACATTGTAGAACTAGATCAGAAAGGACGGGCATTACTATTGTCTCACATGACACAAACTTTTGAAGAAGCAATTGTAAGCATGATAAAAGAGGCCGAGATCAAAAGCAAAGATCTCAATCAGATGAATGTGCCACACGACATAATGAAAGAGAAGACACATCAATACATGAAGAAAGTCATCTAGAAGGATCGGGATAAAGATCTAAACTTTACAAAAGTCCATACATGGTCATGGTGTTCTTAGTACTTCCTCTTCAACCCCATCATCTTCATTCTTTGGATATTTTTGTTGATTAGTGGCTTCTTCTAATCAACCATTTGATCCAACTCATCCCATCGATCATCATCATCATTTATATCATCTATGTTCAGATCAACATTCAAGGTGGATTGATCTTAATCATTCCTTGAACCTGAATATGAGTTGGCGTTTTCCAATTGGAGCTCTTTATAATGAGACATTCGAGATAATCTCTTACTTGCATGTTGCTTGCCTTTAGCTTTAATCATTTGGAAGTAGTGATTATCTTGTACATTAATATTTAATTGCCCTTCTATTTAGGCGTGAGTATCTTGGATGGCTTCTTCCAATTTAGACTCTATGATAGGAGGTGATTGAACCAATGTAGTTCGTATTGTATGTATTCTCTTAGTAGAACGAGTTGTAGTCACTTTGTCAGAATCTCTAAATCTTTTGGACCCTCTCATTTTGGACTTGCAATTGGTCTCAGCCTCATCTGTTGAAGCATTGTCTTGTTTCTACTTAGGAACGGAAGTTGATTTTACATACTTTGACATATCCAATGTTGTGGGCATAGGCCGCAAGTGTTCTTGAATCTCTAATGTGTGGTAAATAAAAATTGTCAATGCAGTTCTTCCATTCTTGAATTTATTAATTCCCCACTGCTTTTTGGCCTCCAATAGTCTTTCTTGTACATGGGGAGTTAGCTTAATTTGATTTCCAACTTTCTTCACTCCATGTGATAGGAGTTGAACTACCACCTTTTGAGGAGTTGTATATTGATGCATATTTGAGAAACAAAAGTGTTGATGCATGAGGCACACCTCCTCAACTATACCCATGCCATTTATATCCAAAAAGTTATCCTCTTTGGTTCATGATTCTCATACTTCAAGTCCACAATGCCATCTTTAATCCATCCAGATTCGTCTTTGATTAATTCATTCGTAAACCTGATGGTTTGTAGTTGACCTTGCAAAATAAGTGATTTGTGTCTGTGGGAATAATGGCTTATCTACTACTGAATGCAGAGTATTCATTGTGGAGAATGAGTTCTCCTATGTGCAACGAAAATGTGTAGTGAACCCTTGTATGTCCAACACTTGGACAAACAGCTGCACCTTAGATAGCTTGCTGCTCTCAATACAAAACTCAAATGGACCTGTGCCTATCCACACAAGTATGATGAAGAATTGAACTTCACTCTGAGACTGATAACTCCCTGAATATATATTCTTTGAGCAAGATATTTGAGATAGAGAAAATAAACACAAATATCTTTCCAAAAAAATAAAAATAAAGTAATTTGGATGAGTTTTGGTAAGGAAATTCAACTGACCAAAATAGACCACCTACACACACAAGTATCCTGAAAAACTGGACTTCACTCTCTGATAGATATCTCATAGAATATAAATCCTTTGAATGATATATTTGGGATAGAGAAATTACATGCAAACAACTTTCTAAAAAGCTAAAAATCAAGCAATTTGGATACGTTTTGGTTGGGAAATTAAACCGACCAAAATAGACTAGCTGTCTACACAGGTATGCTGAAAAACTGGACTTCACTCTTTGACTGATATCTCACATACTATATAAGATTTGAAGGAGATATTTGAGATAGATAAATTACACAAGATAAGTTTTTCAATGAATGTTAAAATTCAAGAAATGTTTTACATATACACTGAGATATGAGCTTCACAACAAAGCTATGTACAAAATGACATGCGACTGGAAGGAGTCTAAGGGAAGACAAAATGACAAAATGACCAGATCCGACTATTGGGGCTCTTACCTCTTTCTCTCCTTGTTTAGAATGTGCTCCCATTCCACTTTTATAACCAATGAGCATGTGAAGAAGTTTGTGCCTCCTTCTTAACTCACCACTTTCATTTGATTGCCCACTACATGCCACTTACTACAAGGCAGATATTGTATCTTTTACTCATCATGAATTTTGACTAGAATTTTTTTTGTTTTTTTCTTTTCTCTTCTTTTCCTTTATCTTTATATTTGGTAAATTTATCCAATCATAGCTCATGTGAAAATGAGCTTGTACATTTATCTTCAACACTCCCCCTCAAGCTCATCTAGGAGTTATCTTCAACCATGTCCTCCAAATTTATCACATCCTTGAAACCTTTGAGTTTAGAATCATCCAAGAACTTTGTAAAAATATCTACAACCTGCTCTTTGGTTCTGATGAACTTTATCTCCACATCTTTGCTCAATACCTTCTCCCTTACATAATGGTAGTGGACTTCTATGTGTTTGCTCCTTGCATGAAACATAGGATTGCTTGCCAAGTAAATACTTGACATGTTATCACCGTATATAGGCATGGTTCCAACTTGCACTTCAAGATCAGCCAAAAGCTTTTTAATCCATATTGCTCACATCTGGCAAATGCTAATCCTGTATATTCAGCCTCCATGGATGAAAGTGCAACAATAGGTTGTTTCTTTGAGCTCCATGTGATAGGTTTGCTTCCTATCATGAACACATAACCTGAGGTTGATCTCCTATCTTCCTTTGAACCTGCCCAATTAGCATTGTTAAAGCCTTTGCAATTCTTTGTCAAACTTGTAAAACAAAGCATGATTAATTGTATGCTTTATGTATCTCAACACTCTCTTGGCTGAATTTAAATGTTCACTTGTCGAGGCTTGCATAAACTGAGAAAGTACACCAACAACATAAGATAAATCATGTCTTTTAATGTTTGCATAGATTAATGATCCTACAATGCTTTTGTATGTCGTTACATCTTCCAATAGTTCTCCATCATTTGACCAAGTCTTTGTATTTGTGTCCATGAATTGAGTGAGTGGTTTGCATTCACTCATTCCAAATCTTAAAAGAAAATCCAACACGTACTTCCTTTGCATCAAGTGGATGCCACTCTTTCCATAAACAATTTCAATTCCTATAAAATATTTCAGCTCTCCAAATCTGAAATTTCAAACTCCTTACCAAGCTTCCTTCACTATAACATCATTTCCTGTTATGATGAGGTCATCGACATATATGCAAATATATACCTCTCTATTTTCTTCCTTCTTCATGTACAATGAAGGATCTTCACTACTTGGGTTGTATCCACACTTAGTTGTATATTCTACCAATCTCTAATTCCATGATCTTGGTGCTTGCTTCAAGCCATAAAGTGCCTTTTTCAACCATTTTCAAATCCAACCGGTTGAACCATGTATACCTCTTCTTGTAGTTCTCCATTGAGAAAAGCATTTTTGATGTGGATTTGATATAACGGCCATCTCCTTGAAGCACCAATTGCTATTAATGTTCTGATTGTTCCCATCTTTGCAACAGGGCTGAAAACTGCATCACAATCTATGCCTTGTGTTTGTTTAAATCCTTTGGCAACTAATCTAGCTTTATATCTAGCTACTGAACCATCAATATTCCTCTTTACTTTAAACACCCATTTGTTGTTTGGAACAATCTTCATATCTTCTTTCTTTGGCACTAGCTCCCATGTGTGATTATCTTTGAGAGCTTTGATCTCCTCTTTCATATCTTGCTTCCATTCCTTTTGTGTGCAAGCTTCTTCATATGTCTCAGGATCTTTGTCTTTGATAACCTGCATCATGTATGCAAAATGTTTCGCCATGAAATTATCATAACTCAGCCTTTGATTCAGGGCCTAGGCCTTGAAGATCTTCTTTCATTGCCTGTAGAAAGTTGTTTCTTTAACCTATTCAGCTTTACCTTCGGAGTGATTACCTCTTCATATTCTTTTTCATATATCTCACTCTTTGGAGTAGCACTTGCTTCTTCAGCTCTAGAATGAGCTGAATTTGGAGACAAAGAATGACTCCCCCTCCATGTTGACTGCATAATCATCACAATCTTCTTCAAGAATCTTTTCCTTTCCTTTATCTGTTACACATTATGGAATATGTTGAGCAATGCATTGTTGGAGTGTTAATTTATTAATGTATTAATGTGTTTTGGTGTTTTTGATATAGCAGCTGAAAGTTCGTGAGGGCATGAAAGCATGAAGGGTGGACATCAATACTCCGAATTTAGGGCGGACATCAATAAATCCGATTTATAAATTAGTTTGTAAATAAATCCATGTAGAAGGTTCTATTGTTAGAAATAGTTAGAAAAATAGTGGTTAGAATAAGGATCATTGTAGACCGCAGTTTTTGATATTAAAAGAAAGGCTTTCTACGAAAGTCACCAACTTTTGGTTTTACGCATGCTTTTCAAAGCCGCTCTCATGTAACCACTCTTTTCGACGTAATCAAAAATTCCTATAAATACATGCACTTTGTGGACTGTCGAAACAGAGTGCATGGGGGGAGATTGCACCTAATACTACGTCCAGTCTCGCTCTTGCTGTCTCTACTTTTCTATGTGTTTTTTGCATTTGTAACCTCTGTGTGTGAGTGATCAAGATCCTGATAACAGTGGTATCAGAGCCTTGCACACGTCACTACAGAGGGATCTGTTTTTTATTCCGGTTTGGCAAATTGATCTCTATTTCGTTGTTCTCCATTCACGATCCGATTCCGATTCCGGCTCCGGCTCCATTTCCGTTTCCGGTCCGCTTTCGCTTCTGTTTCCATTTTCGTTTCTAGTTCTAGTTTCTGTTCCAGAACCAGAACCTACGTTTACACCTACATTTACTCCTTCGGCTTACTCCAAGGCATCGACTAAAACAAAGAGCTTAGGCATAACTTAGGCATTACATTGGCACCCAAGGCTCCCTTGGAGATCGTTGGCAACCATTGACTATGCGCGAACCAATTTTAATGTATGAGTGGCAATAAGGACTTTTAGATTCACCAAGGTGGGAGGATTTGAACCCAAAACCTCACCCACACAAGGGAAGTGTTTTACCACTACACTATCTCTTTGTGTTGTCACTCTACTTCTCTTTTCTTATATTTAACATAACTTTCATCTCTTTCTTACTTTTTCAATTCCCAAGGACAACCATTCCTTTTACATTTTAACTCAAAAATTGTTTTGACATATCTTGCAAGAAGATTTTGTCTCTACATACTCATGGACCCTATGAACAACATGGAGGACTTTGGCGAATCACCTCTACCCGAGGTCACCCTCGAGCAACAACTGGAGCTCCTGCGGCACGAATTACGAGGTGCTCAGAAAGAGATACAATAGAGCGACGAGATACTCGAAAAGATGCAAACTGATGAAGACAACCTTATGAGGGTCGTCAAAGCTATTGTCTCTGCCCAGTCGGATGGCACGCATTCCAAGATTGCCATTAAGAATTACCAATTTTTACGGTTTGATGGCCGAAAGGACGGCCCTTTTATCCTTTCATGGCTTTCACAGTTTGATGATTTTTATACTGATGAAACATATGCTAAAAATGAAAAAGTCAAATTTTCCACTAACTATTTAGTAGGAAAACCTCAACTTTGGTGGAATGTCTTGCGGCACAGTACAGAGCATCCAACAACCTTGAAGGCTTTTCAAGATAAAGTGAAGGATTCTTTTCTTCCTCCTCAATACCATTTACATGTTCGACGTGCATGGACGACCCTTACATGGAAGGAGGGTGATACGAGTACTACCTACACTGAGCGGTTCTGGCAAAATTTACTATTGGTTCGAATGCTTGAAGATGTATCGGAGGATAGCTTGCAGCAGAAATACGAAGATGGTTTGGAGGTGGGAATCCAAGCTAAGCTTCACACCTTATGACCTACAACCCTCAATGAGGCTATATCTTTCGCCTATGATGCAAAGAAAGAATTCTAGTCCATAACCAAGTCACTTCATCTACAACAACCACGTCAACGACCACTTTTTGTTAAACCAAATTTTCCCATGAAACGTACTTTTAATGCCCCATCTTACCCTAGTTTTCCTCATTCACCGCAATCCGATTACTCAACTGCACCTGTTGCTTCATCTCTCCAACCTATCAAACCACCTACCCTACAAACTTCAGCGATGGATGCCCAATAGAAGCAACCAGAAATCACTTGCTGGAATTGTGACAAACCTGGACATACAAAAATGAAGTGCCGATTGCGATCTCTTAACATAAAACCAACTGCAACCCAATTACATAACATGGAGGCCCATAATGAAGAAATTCCTCCTCTTTGGATAGAGGAATCATTGGAGAAGGACTTAAGTACCTTGGGTAACGATATCTCTCTTCATTCTCTACTTTGCATGGAGGGTACTATAAACAACAAACTCGTTAAAATTTACATGACGATGGTAGTTCACATGGCTTCATTTCACATTTAGTAGTACAAGAACTTAAATTAAAAATGTTTCCTTCTTTGTATAAAGTAAAAGTTGCATTTCAAGGTAATCGTTATAATGTAACACAAGAAGTGCACGATGTTACGATTAGCATAGGCTCATATATTGATTCATGAACATTTTTAATTGCACATTTTCAATCTTATGATGTTATACTAGGTATGCCTTTTTGTCATCATTATAACCCATGGATTGACTACCATATGCATACTTTAAATTTTGAATTTAAAGGTCAAATCATTACCTTGTTTGCACGGCATGATTTCACAGCCATTTCCATTTATTATTCATACTCAAGTAAAACGTGCATTTAGGAAGGGATTCAATTCATGCATTGTCTTTGTCAATGCCATCAATGATTATACTCATACACTTCCTGATGCACATAAACCTTTCATGACTACTTATAAGGATTGTTTTATGTCTGAGTATCCCTCTAAACTACCACCCTCTCGAGGATCATTTGACCATAGCATAGATTTAGTCCCTAGTAGTTCTCCTCCTCATAAAGCACCTTATAGACATGGCCCACTACGCCAAAAGGAAATAGAAAACCAAGTAAAAGACCTACTATAGAAAGGACTTATAAGGCCTAGTTCTTCCCCATTTGGAGCACCAGGTCTCTTAGTAGAGAAGAAGAATAAAAATGTGTATTGATTATAGAGCCCTTAACAAGATCACAATAAAGAATAGATACCCCATACCTCGAATAGATGATCTTTTAGATAAATTATGAGGAGCTTGTGTCTTTAGTAAAATTGATCTAAAATCATGATACCATTAGATTCGTATGATGCAAAGTGATATTTTTAATATTGCCTTTAGAACTCTAACAGGTCATTATGAATTTATGGTAATGCCCTTCGGACTTACTAATGCCCCTGCAACATTTGCACGAATGATGAACAACATTTTTCTTGATTACCAAGCTTTTGTTCTTGTATTTTTTGATGATATACTTGTTTATAGTAAGAATGATAGTGAGCATGAGATGCATCTTAAAACAGATTTTCATTTACTACGAGAAAACACTCTTTATGCTAATCTTGAAAAGAGTTACATCTTTCAACATAAGCTAGAATATCTAGGACATATTATTTCAAGTGAAGGTGTGCATGTGGATCCAAAAAAGATTAAAGTTATAATAGAATGGCCTACACCACAATCACTCAATGATGTTCGTTCTTTTCTTGGGTTGGCTAGTTTCTATAGGAAGTTTGTTCGAAATTTTTCTTATTTAGCATTGCCCCTTACCTTGTTATTGAAAAGAAAATAAAATTTGCATGGGGACTTACCCAAAAACAATCCTTTGAAAAACTCAAACATGCACTTTCACATGCACCTGTTTTACAATTACCTGATTTTTTACAACCCTTTCATGTTGTTACTGATGCAGTGGTTCAGGGATACGTGCAATTTTAATGCAAAATGATCATCCCATTGCATTTGAGAGTAGGAAGTGTAAGCCCTCAGAAAAGAATTATAGTACATATGATAAAGAATTGTTAGTGGTTGTGCATGCTTTACGAATTTGGAAACACTATCTTATGGGCTATGAGGTCTTAATCAAAATTGATCAACAAGCTATTAAGCATTTATTAAATTAGCCCTTAATCTCTGATCGCCATCTTAAATGGGCATCATTCATTCAAAATTTCCAACCCATGATCCAATATGAGTGTGGTAAAGCTAATGTTGTAGCTGAGAAACTTCTTCGACACTTTCCAAAGCTTGGGATTGGACCAAGGAGGTAGTTCACCGTAGGGTGGACATTGAGGGGGGGTGTTAGATATGCTCAATACTCCACCCTCATGTGACCACAAATGATCGATGGTGCTCTAAGTTGTAAGGCCCCCATTATGAGGAGAAGCCATTATGAGAGCCCGGACATTTGTGGAACCCTAACTTCCAAGTTAGATGAGGTCTATGTGTGACCGTTGATGGTTGTAAATGATCTTTGTGAGCCTAGCCGTTAGGTTAGGTAGGGCATAAACTTCCAGGTCATTGGGTTGCCATTTAAGGTGAAAATAAAGGCCCTGTGGCATCACGTGATTTCCCCATAGAACCTTAACGAGGGGAGTGTAGAGGGGGGCTTGCCCCCTTCTGTGGGGTCCAGGGGGGCCTATCCCCCCGGCCCATAGGGCCGAGACGATAGGACTTCTGGTCATGGAGATATTGTTGGATCATATATTTTATCGACTATTTTGTATCTCCTGACTACATAATGCAGTTACAATGATGGTGATGTCCACCCATGCGCTCCCAATGTGGAGCTTAGATGGCCATCTAGACAAACTCTTTATCTATACTGAACCGCCTTGTAAAAGATATATAAGCACAACCCAGGTTGAGCTTTACATAGCATTGCACACTAGTAAGCCCTTCATCTAGAGTCTGTCTAGATTGCCATCTAAGCTCCACATTGTGAGCGCACGGGTGGATAGCACCATCATTGTAACTGCATTACGCTCAGCAATTTGAGAATTTGAGTTCTCTATCTCTGAGTCTGCATCTATCTTTGTCTGCGTTTTTCTCTCAACTCTCTCTACAGGTCTATTCTGCTATGCTTTTATTTTTCTTACAAGAACAAATCATGGTTTGATGATGATAGGAAAGTGAAGCTGCCTTATGACTTGGATGAAGATTTTCCATCAACTCAACCAAAGAAAGTGATTCGGAGATTGTCCTAGAAGACTTGGAAAGACTAAAGCTATGGAAGAGCAAAGGTAAAGCAAAGATGCAAGATGCTACATATGGACCCGAGAGCTCACATCAACCACTTAGAAGGTCTTCAACGAAGAAGAAGAAACCCGAGAGGTTTGGTTATGATACTTCTTTGGTCACCAAGCACTCAATCTACATTGCAAAGGATTCAACCAATGAAGAACCTACCACATTCGAAGAAGCACAAAGCAAGAAAGCTTGGAGAGATGCAATGGATGAAGAAATGGAAGCCTTGAAGGAGAATGGCACTTGGGAGCTTGTACCTAACAAGCCATCTATGAAGGTAGTTGGATCTCGATGGATATACAAAATCAAGAGGAATCTAGATGGAAGTATAAATAGACATAAAACAAGGTTAGTTGCTAAAGGGTTTGCTCAAACCCATGGTATTGATTATGAGGAGACTTTCTCTCCTGCTGCAAAAATGCCTACAATTAGGGTTATCATTAGTCTTGCTGCATCTAGAAATTGGAAGCTCTATCAACTTGATGTAAAGAATGCTTTCTTGAATGGATGGATTTCAGAGGAAGTGTATCTGATTTTTGCTTCATACAAAACAACCATACCTTTCTTGAGTGATCATCAATGAAGGTGACAAAAAATCTATTACCAGCCATTGATGCCTCTTGGGTTGGTCCCTATACATCCGTATGTATCAAGTCCAAGACATTTGGGGCCACATAATTGCTCCTCTTGAATGGCTATCTCGTTTGCTTTCTAGTTGACAAGCTTCACATAACTCATGTAGTCCAATGCTATTAAATTTTGGAAGACCTCTTACCACTTCATGTTTGCTCATGTTCTTTAGCTTTGGAATGTTGATGTGTCCTATTCTTTTGTGCCATAAGTCCATCTTTGAAATCTTCTTGTTCCCACATTGAATGTACATGATCTTCCCATGTGGATGTTGGACGTCCAAAGTGAACATCCTTCCTTCTCTTCTACCTTGAGTAATGACCTTGAAGCCTTCGTTTGGATTCTTTATGAAGCACCCATCAATATGTTCAATCATGTGTTGAGTATCATCACCTGTTTCAACACATACTTTTCCACTTGGTACCTGTACATTAGTGAATAAATTTCCTTGTCATGACATATGGTTACTACAACTTGAATCAATGTACCATTTTTTGGCATCTTCACAAGAGCTTCTATACTCATGTCTCATTGCAAGTAGTGTGTCCTTGCTTCCTTCACTTGAGGTGCTTGCATAGTTGCTTTGGATCCTTTGATTGCCTCCATTTGGTCTTCCATTCTTCAACCAACAATCACTAACATAGGCTCATGTCCTTTAGCTTTGGAATGTTGATGTGTCCTATTCTTTTGTGCCATAAGTCCATCTTTGAAATCTTCTTGTTCCCACATTGAATGTACATGATCTTCCCATGTGGATGTCGGACGTCCAAAGTGAACATCCTTCCTTCTCTTCTACCTTGAGCAATGACCTTGAAGCCTTGGTACCTGTACATTAGTGAATAAATTTCCTTGTCATGACTTGAAGCCTTGGATGTCGGACTTGGTACCTGTACATTAGTGAATAAATTTCCTTGTCATGACATATGGTTACTACAACTTGAATCAATGTACCATTTTTTGGCATCTTCACAAGAGCTTCTATACTCATGTCTCATTGCAAGTAGTGTGTCCTTGCTTCCTTCACTTGAGGTGCTTGCATAGTTGCTTTGGATCCTTTGATTGCCTCCATTTGGTCTTCCATTCTTCAACCAACAATCACTAACATAGGCTCATGTCCTTTAGCTTTGGAATGTTGATGTGTCCTATTCTTTTGTGCCATAAGTCCATCTTTGAAATCTTCTTGTTCCCACATTGAATGTACATGATCTTCCCATGTGGATGTCGGACGTCCAAAGTGAACATCCTTCCTTCTCTTCTACCTTGAGCAATGACCTTGAAGCCTTCGTTTGGATTCTTTATGAAGCACCCATCAATATGTTCAATCATGTGTTGAGTATCATCACCTGTTTCAACACATACTTTTCCACTTGGTACCTGTACATTAGTGAATAAATTTCCTTGTCATGACATATGGTTACTACAACTTGAATCAAATGTACCATGGCATCTTCACAAGAGCTTCTATACTCATGTCTCATTGCAAGTAGTGTGTCCTTGCTTCCTTCACTTGAGGTGCTTGCATAGTTGCTTTGGATCCTTTGATTGCCTTCATTTGGTCTTCCATTCTTCAGCCAACAATCACTAACATAGGCTCATGTCCTTTAGCTTTGGAATGTTGATGTGTCCTATTCTTTTGTGCCATAAGTCCATCTTTGAAATCTTCTTGTTCCCACATTGAATGTACATGATCTTCCCATGTGGATGTTGGACGTCCAAAGTGAACATCCTTCCTTCTCTTCTACCTTGAGCAATGACCTTGAAGCCTTCGTTTGGATTCTTTATGAAGCACCCATCAATATGTTCAATCATGTGTTGAGTATCATCACCTGTTTCAACACATACTTTTCCACTTGGTACCTGTACATTAGTGAATAAATTTCCTTGTCATGACATATGGTTACTACAACTTGAATCAAATGTACCATTTTTTGGCATCTTCACAAGAGCTTCTATACTCATGTCTCATTGCAAGTAGTGTGTCCTTGCTTCCTTCACTTCAGGTGCTTGCATAGTTGATTTGGATCCTTTGATTGCCTCCATTTGGTCTTCCATTCTTCAGCCAACAATCACTGACATAGGCTCCTACTTTACCACAACGATAGCATGTTATATCTTTATGAGAATTGTAGGAGCCTCGGACTCTTCCTCTACTTCTACCTCGACCTCTTCCTTGTGTGTTGGCATTTGGTGCATCCTTGTTGTCTTCTGAATTGTTTTGAATGTAGTTGGAGTTGTTGTGACCACTTCCTTTTCCTCTTGAGCCTCCTCTTGAGTTCCTTCCTTCACCACGACCTACATATAACATTTGGTTGTGGTTGTCCTTTCCTTTGGGGCCACCAAAGCTAAGTTATTCTATGACAAGATGAGGAATTAGTTGTTCAAAACCTGGATCTGCATCTTTCAAGTTAATGGAAGTTATAAAAGGTTTCCATCTTTCATCTTCTCTCAATCCATTGAGAGTATAACACGCAAGATCTTTGTCTTCAACCGTTCTGCCAATAGAAGCTAAAGCATCACTTAGCTCCTTAATCTTCAAAGTATATTCAGCTATGGATTGACTCAAACTTTTCTTGATTGTGTTCAACTCAGTCTTGAGTTGAAGTTTACTAGCTTTGGTATTTATTGAATACATCCTTTCAAGAGCTTCCCAAGCATCCTCAGCTTTCTCTAGATGTTGAATATGCCCTACCATGGCATTAGTAATGACTTGTGAAATGAGGAACATGACTCTCCTATTCCTCTCTTCCCATTCTTTTGCTTGCCTCCTTTGGACTTTGGTGGCAGTAGCTTGATTGATTTGAGGTTGAGCATCATCGCTGCTCACAATACCCCACAAGCCTTTGCCCATTAGGTAGTTGTTCATTCTAAACTTCCACACGGTATAGTTATCCTTATCCAATTTCTCTACTTGTTGACCCAAGTGAGCCACTATAAAAAAATCTCCAACTCTATTGATGAAGCTTCGACACCAAGTTTGCTCTGATACCAATTGTGGAGAATGATTTCTCCTATGCACAATGAAAACGTGTAATGAACCCTTGTATCTCCAACACTTGGACAAATAACTGCACCTTAGATAGCTTGCTACTCTCAATAAAAAACTCAAATGGACATGTGCCTGTCCACACAAGTATGTTGAAGAATTGAACTTCACTCTTGGACTAATAACTCCATAAATATATATCCTTTGAGAAATATATCTGAGATAGAGAAAATACACACAAATAGCTTTCCATGAAGCTAAAAATCAAGTTATTTGGATGAGTTTTGGTCAAGAAATTCAACTGACCAAAATAGATCACCTACGCACACAAGTATACTCGCAAACTGGACTTCACTCTCTGATAGATATCTCATAGAATATAAATCATTTGAATTAAATATTTAGGACAGAGAAAGTACATGCAAAGAGCTTTCCAACTTTTAATTCAAAGGATTTATATTCTATGAGATATCTTGTTGGAAAGCTCTTTGCATGTACTTTCTTTGTCCTAAATATTCAGGACAAAGAAAGTACATGCAAAGAGAATTTGGATATGTTTGGTTGGGAAACTTAACCGACCAAAATAGACTACCTTTCTACATAGGTATGCTGAAAAACTGGACTTCACTCTTTGATTGATATCTCACAGAATATATAAACTTTGAAGAAGATATTTAAGATAGAGAAAGTACACAAGATAAGCTTTCCAATTAGTGTTTAAATCCCACAAATGGTTCCATATGCACTGAGATATGATCTTCACAACAGAGCTATGTACAAAATGACATGCGGCTGGATGGAGTCTAAGGGAAGACAAAATGGCAAAATGACTAGATCCGACTATTGGGAGCTCTTGCCTCTTTCTCTCCTTGTTAAGAACGTGCTCCCACTCCCCTTTTATAACCAATGAGCATGTGAAGAAGTTTGAGCCTCCATCTTAACTCACCACTTTCATTTGATTGTCCACTACATGCCACTTACTACAAGGTAGATATTGTATCTTTTACTCATCATGAATTTTGACTAGGTTTTTTTTTTCTTTTTTTCTTCTCTTCTTTTCCTTTATCTTTATATTTGGTAAATTTATCCAATCATGGCTCATGTGAAAATGAGCTTGTACATTTATCTTCAACATTCATTACTCGAGTAAACCTTTCAAAATCGGGTTTATAGATTGTGAGTCAAATAAGTATTTATTCTTGCTTTCTTCCATATCTTGATTGTTCTAGGCATGTTGTGTAGAATATGGAAATCTTGAATCATCACCTGAAATTGATGGTCACGATCCATGATGTGTAGTGTAATCAAGAAGATGTGATCACCAATTGGTTGATCATCCTTGAACCATTGAGCATGAGCCTTAATTGTGCACTACCAATGAAATTCTTCTATTTCCACTTCTTACATTTCTTTTGTATCCTTGAAAGTCAGATGCACCTAAACCATTGATTTGATTAACATGAGAGAATAGAAAACTTTAAGGACTTCTATAGTGCTCATGCATTCAAATCCATTCTTCAAGTGATTCCCCACTCGCATAAGTTGAATCTTTACCTTGATATTAACAATACTTGAATATATATTTTTTGGTTTTTGATTTTTTCATAAAAAAGCTCACAAATAAGTTAGTAATAGCCAAAGCAAAAAGTTATTTATAATCGGTATAATTCTATACTAATAGAATACAAGTGAATATCTATTTCCTTTAATGGAAAAGTGTACCACTAAACAATCTGAGAGAAGCCATGTGCCAAATTTGAGGCCTTGTGGTGTGGCCCTATTGTGCATACTCTAGGTGCATTCAACTCAGCATGTGTGCAATCACGACACCATTTCTCAAGTTGTTGTTTTGCTTGATTTATATTTGGTTTCCACATTGAATGTGTCTTTGTAACTTGATGTTGATCTTCCTTAAATTTTGGTTGGCGTGGTTCTATTGCTGCTTCCTTTGCCTTGATCCTCCATATGTATTTACACTGTTTAGGTGGTTGCCTTTGTTTTCTTGACTTTGTTAGCCCTTGATTGTTTTGAGATCTTGGAGGAGTCTTTGTTGGAAGTCTGATCACTTTGTCCACCTCCTTGATCTTTCTTAGCTCGCTCTAGTGTTCCTTGGGATCCAAGTTTGCTTTTGTGGCCTTTTGGCTTCTATAAGTTGCTTTGATAGCCACACTTGAATTGTCTTTGAGTTGATTTGTTGTGCTCTTTCTACTTGGAATGAATTCCCTGCTTAGGATTTTGCGATCATGCCTATATCTTAGTGTATTGATACTCTTGAAGTCAATCTTTGTAGATCCATGTTTGTTTGAGTCATTTGTTTGTCCCTTGGCTAGCCTTGCTTGATGCCAAGTTGGTGGACAACTCTGTACATTCCTCTTGAGAATCAATGTCCTCATCATGGCTCTCTAAGTTGTTCTCTTGAGAAGGAGGGATGGGTTGTTCAATCAGAGTAGATCAAGGATTTTGATTAACAACCAAGGTGGGTTGAAGAGTGGCTTCATTGGATTGAGATTTTTGAGGAGGTTCTAGCTCATGCACATTGAAATTGAGCACATTACGGTTTTCCATTTTTATCATCTTTAGGGGTTCCTCATCTAGGATACCAAAGACTTCTCTATGCCCTACTTTGGCACATATGTATCCTTGAGGAAGATTCAGGGTAACTTCAAATTCGTACATCTAGTCTTGTCCTAGGATGAGTTCTTCTAACAATTAGAGTCTTTGCCGACCAAGAGTTTTTGTTGCATGGTGTTATTCCCTAAGTGTAAGGATAAGGTTACCTCTCCTAAGCACTTGATAAGATTACCTCCAATACCAATCATATATGCTTTTGTCGAAGTGATCGACATCTTTATTCTCTCAAATCAAGAAGCACGAACACTAGTTAAAGATTCTCCTGGTCAATCAAGGAGTCCACAATGTGATATTCTTCATTTCCAATTCCCAGATTTAAGTAAGGTTGTCTTGATTTGTTGCCAGCTTTTTGGATATTTGTGGCATGGTAATTTGCCATGGGAATGGGTTCTACACCTCTTAAGTATCTCTCATCTCATTCTCTAATTCATTCGTTCCATTTTCTAAGTATGTCTAGAGCTTCTTTTCTCATTCTCCTCTTTTTTCTTCCAATTTTGAGCTCCTAAAAGTGTGTTCAACATTTTTTCAGTCACGGGCTCCATATATTTTTTTGACTCGGCACCTGCTTGTATATTTTGGTAATATGCCACCATCCAATGTAGCTAAGTTGATAGCTCCACTAGAGGAAATGCAATTTATGATTAAGGGACCATATCGTCTTTGTTATAATTTCTTGGCGTGTTGTTTCAAGGTGTAAACCAATACTAAATCTCCAACTCTAAGACCTTTGTATTTTATGTGAGCATCATAGTATGCTTTTTTTCTACTTTTAGCAACATAGATGCCTGCTACAACTTGTAATCTAGTTTCATGTAATTTTTCAATTTGATCCAATTGATTAGATAGTTGGTGTCCTGTTCATTCATATTTCTCAACTACTTGAAGAGTAGGGATCAAGAAATCAATTGATAGAATTGCATTTTGTCCATAAACTAGACTAAAAGGTGTAGCTCGAATAGCCATCTTATATGCTACTTGGAATGCCCAAATTGCATGGTGCAATTCTTTATTCCAATTGGATCTTCCATTATTAACTATTTTTGTGAGGATTGTGCATAATACCTTATTTAAACTTTCAGCTTGTCCGTTGGCTTGCGGGTGATAGGGAGCTGAATTTTTATGAATCACCAAGAACTCATTTATAAGTGATTCAATAACTTCATTGATGAAGTGCGTTCCTCTATCATTGACTATCTCAAAAGGTAATCCAAACCTAGTGAAAATATTTTCACATAAGATTTTTTATATCGTTTGGGCATCATTTTTCATAGTCGTTTTGGCTTCTACCCTCTTGGTCAAGTAGTTAGTGGTTACTATGATATACTCACTGTGAGAGCCTCTTACTAGGGGATTTATGGGTCTAATATAGTCAACTCCCCATCTAGAGAAAGCTCTTGCAATAATCATAGTTCTTAAAGGCGGTTTCTTATCTTTGAATTGGATACTTGGTTCATTGACATGTGTTGCAACTTCGTACATAGGTTTTTGCATCCATATGTAATGTTGGCCAACATAAGCCTACAAAGAGGATCATCATCACTATCTTATTGGCTGAGAAGTGGCCTCCCATTGCTCCAGCATGAGCCATTTTCTAATATCAGAAGGTACTCTCCCTCATGAACACACAATCATAATTGATTATCCTTTCCATGCTTGAAAAGTTGTTTTCCCAAAATTATTTACTTTGTTCCTCTAAACCTCTCCTTATGGCTTGGATAGCTCCTTCCAGATAGGTATGTGATTTCAAAAATTCAACTAATGGCTTACTCTATTCACATGCTATCTTCGAATAACACAACAATGAATATTCATCCGATGAAGACACTTGGCATATATTACAATTGGTTACATATTCATGTACATCTTTTTGCATGATTTGCCAATATACTCCTACCCTCTTTAATTGCTACATGGTTTCACTTATACCTTTATGCGTTTTCCATTTATTCTCATGAGCTTGTTTAATTATATCAATTTTCTCTTCATTTGCGACGCATCTTAGAAGTATTCACATTGGAATTCTTGAAATATAAGCTATCTACCACAATGTGAAGGTTTCTTACCTTCCAAAGTTCCTTGTCCTTTGTTGAATTGACCCTATGAGTAGGTCCATGTGTGATCTTAGGCACCAAGTTTTCAACCCACTTGGGACATACCTCTAAGTCAAATAGATATGTGTCTGGTAGCTTGTATGTTACTCCCGTTGGTGGTTCTCCATGAGTCATTCTAGATCTGTGGTTAGCCCTAACATGCATATTATCCTTCTTGACCACTAGCTCAAAATAAAATTCCATAATAAGTATTAAGAACCATCTAACTAACCTTCCACTATTGCAAGGTTTATTGATCAAGTACAATAGAGTTTGCAAAGTGTTCAATAAAGAACTTGAACTTGTTGGTGAGTAGGTAATGTCAAAATTTATTTACCATGTAAACCATCCCTAATCCTTCTCACCCAGTCTTGGTGTAATTTTGCTCTGCGTGGTTCAACTGTCTACTTGCATAATCTATAGGATGTTCTAATTTTCCCTCATCAGATGGTTGTGCAAATATACATCCAATAGCAACGTTGTATGCATCGATGTGAATATGGAATGGTTTATTCCAATTTGACACTTTCAAAATAGGTGTTGAACTCAGTCTTCTTTTTAGTTCATTGAATCCTTGCTCGCATTCATGACTCCGCTTAAAGTGATTTAAGAGTCCATATAAGGGATTTGTTATAATTGCGTACATGTGAATAAATCTATGATAATATCCACAGTGGCCCATAAAGACTTGCACTTCCATCACGTTCTTTGGTCTAGGCAATTCAAGAATTACTTTGATTTTATCTTCATCAGTCAAAATATTGTTTGGACATTAAATGTCCCAATATCTTTCTATTTGGTCCTAACCACATGACAAAAGTTACCTGCACATAATTGTATTCTTCCCAAACCTCCCAAAACCGGTTTACTTGTCTTATTGCAAATCACTAAATGGTACGTGGATGTACTCCAGAGTATCTTCTTGCTCACATGCTCCCATGCCACTTATTTCCCGGTTCCTCTTGTTCCCCTTACTCTTGCCCTTATTCTTGGTTCGTTCCTCTCACTCACTCACGTACTCTTATGCCCACATACACACATATACACACTTGGCCACTCTCTCTTTTTCCCTCTTTTGCTATTTCACCCTCCCCCACTCACCTTGCCTCTCTCTTTCTCATTGGCCTTCCCTCACTCACATACACACATTCACTCAGCCACCAATACTTTTCTCTCTTGATACACCCGAATTCTAAGCGCCTTCCTCCCTACCATTCCCTCTTTGATGCTTGTATTTCTCTTCCTTGACTCCTTTCCCCCTTTCAATTCGCCCTCCTTCCTCCCCGTACAATGCAAAAAAAAAACGTGCTAGCTCCCCTTTTTCTCAGCCATGTAGCCCGCTCCCAACCTTAAGGTCACACCGATTTACCCATAAGCACTAGTGTGAGGCCATCAGTGAGTATTGAAATGCTTGGACAGTCATCTTGATACCCTCCCAACCGGAGCCTTTTTATAATTCTTGGGCACCCATTTTTTTCTCCTTGTTGTCGTTCCCAGGCCTCCTCCCTCTAATGAGCTTGAGTGTATATACGGGGTCCCTCGGTTCGGATATTCATACGGATGTATGGACCCAAATGTCTGCACTCAAAGGTATTCAATATACGCAAACGGATGATGCACATAAAATAACATGCTCATACATGTGAGTAATAATGCACTTGAACTATTTCTCAGCGCTTAGGGACTTCCATAAATATGTAGACTCCGACTACACATACACACGATGAGCACCTAATACTCCCACGCCACTGCCTGAGGGCGTATAGATGTGCATTTCCATGTATGGAACAAACGCCTGTATCACATAAGCTCTTGCCAGTTCTTGCACACCCCTCGTTGTACAACTACAGTTATGCTCCTATGGTGGGGTACAATCAAACTCTAACTTCTTAAGTGGATGGAGATTTATGGGGGCAAGCCAATCAGGTAGGTCTCCTGTATATAGTATGACCCACTCGCTGCATGTGCTCTAATCTTAGTGACCTCACTATTGTGATAATGTGAATGTTATACTCAATAATTCATCTCCCAAAATTTGCAGACGTCGGAGTTGCCTACCATAGGAGTTGGAGTATTTTTTTTTCTTTTTAGATTCTCCCTTAAAACAATCAAACAAACTCCTATGACATAAGCATATACGTGTCCGAGGCCGCGTAGCCTAGTGCCTGACGCCTTGAAGCTGCAGAAGGATGTCTTGAGTTCAAGTCCTGGCCGGACATATCCATGAGTCATTCATGAGGGATGCCTCTACCCTTAAGAGGTTGGGTGTGTGAGTGTGTATTTCCATTTCAGTATGCTTTCCAATTTCATTGTACCCTCAAAAAAAAAAAAAAGAAGACATAAGCATACACGATCAACCGAGTCCAAATATCCCACTCCCAATCAACTAGTAAATCTGTCTTGTGGCTTCGAGTCCCATCAAAACGTGTAGAATGCGACTAAGTGCTACAAAGGATGTGTAGTCAAGACTAAGTAGCATACTCTCCTCCAACCTTGATCCACGACTAGCAATGTGGCCATACTCATGCGTGTGTACTGTATGCTCTCAGGGACCTAGTTCTTTTCTCAGAACCAATAGCAATTCAAGTGTGCACATTAAGTAATTGACTATCCCCCTTCACTCTACGCATGTGAAATCAACAAGATTGCATACATGCCAGTTGCTTGCGACAGTACATATGAATAGATCATTAAGAGACTGTTCTATTTTCAACTATTGCCACAAGACAAGACTCTATCCGAGGACAACATAGTCCAAGAGCTACCACTCTTTCGTTCTTTCCATTCACTTACCTTGAGACGATCATTCCACCAGCAGGTTTACACCTATGCGAAGTACTATGTGCGGCCTCAGGAGCTTGGTTTTCTACTCCGAGCATATCATCGTGGAACTCTCGAGAAGGAGAACACACTGTGGTGCATCAGCATCAAAATACTTCATTGGTATCAGAGCAGTTCGATGCAAAAAGCTTTGTTCCTTTTGTGCGAGCAAAGCAAGGACCCCACCACGGCTTAGGACTAAGGCGACGACCAAGGTGATGACCAAGGTGACCAAGGCATAGACCTTGGCATACCTTGTCATCTGAGTCACCGAAGTCACCGTTGGTGCCATTGGCTGCGCAGGATGGAGGACCTCAATGATCAAGGAAGATAGAGGTTCCGGGTACTTCCCGAGAGGTCACCCATCCCAGTCTGTTCCCCCCAGAGCTCGCTTAACCATGGCAATCTCTTGCCACTAAGCTACACTGTTGTGGTGTCTGAAGAAGGGGAAAGACTAAGGTTGACATTACCTTGAACATGTTTTGATCCCTCAAAGCTTCATTCTTTGCTTTCAAAGCCTATTTTTGAAGCATTTTTGGGTGTCTTTTGGAGCCATTTTGGAGTACTTTTGCACATAGTTCTCTTCACACAGGTCCACAAACATCAAGAAGAGTGTTCTTTGTACTTCTCTGTCAATAAATATCAACCTTTGGGGCTTTGTTTTCAGCCACAGTCACAAAACTACAGGTTTCTGGAAAGTTTTTCAGTTTTGGTGGGAGCAACTGCTACAAATTTATGCAGGTCTTTTGAACCTAAAGCATCAGAGTTGACAGACACTTGCAGGTGTTGTTGGCTAGTTTTTGGGTTGTGCATTCAGCCTTTTAGTGTCATTTTACTACATATATTGAGCACATACACATCATGTATGCTTCTGTGGATACCGCTTATGTACATCCATGTGGTCATTGATATAGCGGTTACGTTCTTGCATAAAGATTTTTAGATTTGAAAAAGAGGCTCGTGGTGAGGTTTTCTTAACTAGGAGACACCCAGATGTCGGGGTCTCTTCGGTGATGCAGGTGGAAGACTTACCCAACCTCGCCATAGGAGATGTATGATAGTTGTTCATAGGTGCTCGATAAGCCTAGTTGGCTTCTATTGGGTAACTAATTATATGCAATGGAGTCAGTGATTCACTATGCAGGTAAACATGTTAGTACTTGCAGTTTTATGATATTTTGACACTGGTCATATGCTCATTTTGCGGAGGATACTCTGGCAAATTTTTTCCAGATTCTTGCTTTAGTCAACTATATAGTGGTCAATTTACTCTTTGATATGCTTATTCGTTGGTGTTTGGACCATCTAGTTCCATTATCATTCTATTCAGTTCTCTACCATTATGGCATCAGAGGTCTCAGGCACATCTTGTGGATCAGGGTCTAGTGCTAGTGTTCCGAGGAGGAGCTATAACTTGCTGGGAAAAGACCACTTTGAGATTTGAAAATTTGATGGCACAAACTTTGCTCTATGGAAGAATCAGATTAAAGATGTGTTGATTCAAAGTAGGCAATGGAAGCCAGCAAATGGGATTTCAAAGAAGCTTGCTAACATGGATGAAGATGATTGGGATGAGTTAGATGAAATGGCCACGTCTACCATTCGCTTGCACCTGGCAGATAATGTTTACTCTACAGTATTAGACTATGAAAGTGCAGAGGAGCTTTCGAAGAAGTTATGCAATACATATGATTAAGAGACGACATCAAATAAAGTGTATTTGATGAGAAAATTATATGACCTTCGCATGAAGGACACAGATAGTGTTGTTGCTCATCTAAATGAGTTTGATGCTATATTCTCCCAGTTACAGGCTCAGAAAATGGATATGGATAATGAAATGAAAGTAGTATTGTTGTTATGCACCCTGCCATCATCATGGGATACATTTTGCACAACTATTAACAATAGTGCACCTGGTGGTAAACTCATCTATGATGATATATGTGGAGCACTCTTGAGTGAGGAGATTCGTAGAAAATCTATGGTTGGCACTCAGAGTGGAGATGCATATAATGTTCGTGATTCTTACTAAGGAAAGAATCAGCAACGTGGTAGGAGAAAGAACAAGAAAAAGAATGGTCAACAGAATAAGAGTAGAAGTAAATCAAGGAAGAGGGATATCGAATGCAATTATTATCATAAGAAAGCACATATGAAGAAAGACTGTTATGCATTAAAGAATGCTAAAGGTAAAGGACAGAAGGTTGATGGGCATGTTAAAGAGTTACCTACACCATCTACTTCAACTGTGAAAATTGAAGAAATTAATGCTATTTTTGATGATGCTGATGTGTTGACACTTGATAGTACTGTGCCATCTAAGGTGCTTATGGCTGATTCTCTTTCCCACACATGGCTGCTAGATTTTGGTGCTTCTTTCCATGTGACACCACACAGAGAATGGTTCTCTAATTATGTATCAAAGTCTCTTGGTACCATGAGACTTGATGACTCTTACTAGTTTGATGTTGTGGGGATTGGAGATGTGGTTGTGTAGTTCGTTGATGGCATAAAAAATTACTATGCATAATGTATGCCATGTACCTCACTTATCATGTAGTTTGATGTCAGTTGGTCAACTTGATGACCTTGGTTACAAGGTGGTCTTCTATGCTCAATCCTTTCGCATATCAAAGGGAAATATGGTTATTGCAAAAGGAAGCAAAGTTGGCTCACTTTATCCTTTATTTGTATCACAGAAAGAACACTTTTTAGCTCTTACTGAACAACCTATGGTTTGTATTTGGCATGGTCGTTTGGGCCATATATCTCATAGTGGAATGGAAAATTTTTCTCGTTCTGGCTACGTACCTGTGTTACCTTTCTCCGATTTTTCATTTTGTGAGCATTGTCAATATGGAAAGCAAACCAGAAATGTGCATAGAATGCACATTGAATCTTCAATTCAGCCTTTAGATCTCATTCATACAGATGTGTGTGGTCCTATGCCCACTAGGTCCTTAGTGGTTCTCTCTACTTTGTCACTTTCATAGATGATGCTACTAGAAAAGTTTGGGTATATCCTATCAAATCGAAGGATGAGGTATTCCCTTCTTTCACCACATTGATTGGTTCCTTTGCTTCTTCTGGAATGAAATCAGCCATGAAGGCTGTGTTTACAATATGGGCGAATGCCCGTCTCTGTTCCTCTATTCTCTGTGATTGCCTCGGTCCATCTGCAACCTGTTCTAGTGACTGTGGGATGGGGTTTGCAGAATCATAGAGCTGCTTCACCCAATGTGGCAATGGCTTTTCCACTTGGGTGTCAACAAGTTGGTGACTTTTAGACTCATAATATGAAGATGATGCTTTCTTCTCTTGTGTAGAAGGGATAGCTCTTGGGCCAGGTTAGAACATGTACATAACACTCACTTCCAAATACTTTGAAATGGGAAAGAGAAGGCTTTTTACCAGTGTAGGCTTCTTGTGGAGTCTTTCCATCAAGTGCCTTGGTGTAGCTTCGATTCACGATGTAGACAGAAGTGTTGACAACCTGTACCCAAAATTGATGGTTCGATTCCGATGTTCTGCAACACCATTCTGTTGAGGACTATGTGCCACTGTGAGTTGATGCTTGATTCCCTTACTCTTGTAGAAATCTTCAAACTCTGTTGTGTTGGAATCAATGTCAATATGGTTCCAAAATCATCCAACAATAGACCAAGATTGTGCAACAATCCAAATAAGAGGCTGTCTCTTCAAGCCCCATGTGCGCACATGGAATAATACTAGTTTCGTTAGAACTCTTCAACGAGCAAAAGCATGGGCAATGTTGGTTAGAGCAAATTGGTCTCATCCAAGTGGCCCGAGTTCAAAACCCATCGATGGTAGTAGTGCGAAAGTTTTGAAAAGCGATTTTTCTTATCGAACTAAAAACGCTCGCAAGTTCTACGATCGTATGAGTTTTTACGATTCTGGATTTTAGTTTTGCTTTTCAATTGGAGTTCACAGCCTATATAAAGAGAGCATAGTCTCATTGTTGATATATCACTCAAGGATCACTCAAAGATCACAAGCCAACTCTTGGTGTTCTGAAGCTTTGGAGGTGGAGTTTTGGTGAAGGAGAGGCTACTCTCTTGGAGCAAGAAGTCTTCTACAAGGTGGTGGTAACTATCTTTTGTGACTTAACCTTATATTTTGTTTTTTGGGTTTCTCTACCGTAATCTCAAAATTAGGGTTGGTTGATTTACAATTTTGTTACACTATTTTGTGAGAATAAGGTTAGCTTCGTTGCTCATTCACTTCACACACACTTAGATTATTTCAACATAATCTAAATTTTGTATCATCATCTTCTTGGATATTCTTCCATTAGTGAGTGCACCACTTTATATGGTTGAGCAGTACTCCCATGTTGTAATTTGGAGATCTATTTTTTTTAGTGAGTAAGCATCCAACTTACGTTCCCTATCCTTGTCTCAAGATCTCTTTCTTTCTATCTCTCACTTATCATCTTAATTAATTAAGTGTGTATGCTCAAAAGGTTTTAATATTGGAACGATGTTGGGGTCCCAAATTCCAACATGTTGATGTGAAATCACCAACACCGTCTATCCTGAATTTCTTCATCTTCTTCATTGTTTCAGTTTCAACAAGCTAAAGCCATTCTTTAAACTTACCAAATGCTTGAGCCTTATCGCGAAGGAAGTACACCCACATCTTCATGCTATAGTCATCGACAAGTAACATGAAGTATGAAGATCCGCCCAAGGCCTGTGTAGGCATTTTTCCGCACAAGTCAGCATGCACCAACTCTAGAGGATAGCTTGCCCTGTTCTTGCTTTCTTGTGGAAATGTCTTCCTCTGTTGCTTGCCCATCATGCAAGCTTCACATGGTTCCTTCATTTTTGCAATCTATGGCAGGTGTGCAACCATACCCTTGTGATGCATCTCCTTCAGTACAGGGTATCCAATGTGGCCGAATCTCTCATGCCATAGCTTACTTGTGCCCATGTTTGTAGTGGTTGTAAGAGCACACAACTCATACAGGTGTACCTTTGCCCTTTGTAGGACATCTTGCACTGTTCCCTACCTTTACTGTGATGGGTTCCTTTAGAGACTCTAAGGAACTGTAAAGGTCTTTTCTACTCATCATGTGACGAGATGCACCATTGTCCAACACCCATGAGTCATCTGTTCCTGAATCTTCAGCTGAGGAGCACACCTCCTCTATCGTAACAAATAGTTCAAGTTCTATTTCTGCTGTATTGGAAGACTCCTTGCCCTTGCCACCTTTTGAAGAGCCACTCTTCTCTTCTGTTTTCTTGATGCGACAGTGTTGGATTTTGTGTCCTTTCTTCTTGCGGTGGAAACACTCTCCCTTGAACTTCTTTTTGTCGTTCTTCTTTTTGTCTCCATCTTTTGAAGAGTCTACTTTGCCTCCATTGGCATTTGACATGAATGCAGCATCTCCTTTGCTACCACCACACATTGCCTTGATCTATAGCTCCTCCTCCATGAGGAAGGCACTAAATTCTTCAAAAATACTCAAAGACAGAAAGAGATAAGAGACGACACCAAATTGGGTACAATCTCCCCCCACATGCTCTGATGGACACTCTACCAGAGCATGCGTATTTATAGTAAATTCCTATTACGTCTTGAATAGAAGATACATGAGGGCCGCGCTCCGAAAAGCGTGTTTTTGCTTTATTTACAAGTTCGTAATTTTCTATTTTTACAAAAACGTCGCTTTCTAAAGCGATCCATTATTTTTTACAAAAATAACTAAAAATAACCATCTTCTAAAAATATTCTTCTAAATATCTCCAAGTCCATGCGTTCACACCCTATGGATCTTTACCTGCTAAATCAAAACACAAAACACATTAAAATCCTCAAGGCATTACACCTTCATTCCAAATATCCCATAAAGTATAACATGCCGCCCAGTTGACGAGCAACTGACCTCAGTTGATAAAAAATAAAATAGACATGGATGGCCAATCACATGTCGCATCACTGAACAATCATAGGCATGTGCCATGTAAATAAAAAAAAAACATGCATGGAACTGGAAAACTGGAATTTAATGTGATTGTGAATGATAAGCAGAAATCAAATGATGATAATGTGGAATTAGTGATGTTTTGTGAATCCATTGTGATTCTTCGAATGAATGATTTTTATATTTAATCAAATATCTATGGTATTGATTACCTGTGCATGTAGTAGTAACATCATGATCAAGTATTTTTTCTGGAATTAAAACTTCAGCATCCTCTTCTAACAATGGAGGATCATCCAAAATAGGAATGAGTGGTAAAATTCCTTTAAATGGTTTCAATAAACTGATATGAAAAGAATTATGAATATTCCAATGAGAAGGTATATCTAATCTAAAAGCATTCTCATTAATTTTTTGAATAATACGGAAAGGTCCATAATAACGTGGTGCAAGTTTTACCTTAGGATGTTGTAGAGTATTTTTCAAACGTCGTTTAATTATGCGTAACCAAACATAATCATTTTCATTAAATTGTTTAGCTGCTCATTTCTTATTAATATTACGGGTATAACGTTCCTGACTCTTTTTAATATGCTCATGAACCTCATGAAGTATAGAAATATGATCTTGTGCAAAAGAATCAGCCATAGGTATGTCAGTTTGAATGATAGACATGGGAGTAGGAAGCTTTTTACCATATACAATTTCATTTGGTGCACGTCCAGTAGTGGTATGTGTTGTGTTATTATATGCAAATTGGAGTAAAGAAAGTTTCTCATCCCAATTAGTTGGATTATCTAAAGAATAACAACGTAATAGATCCAAAATAGTATTATTCGTAGCTTCACTTTGCCCATTACTTTCAGGATGAAATGCAGAACTAAAATCTATTTTAGAGCCTAAATTTTTAAATAATGCAACCCAAAAGTGATTACAAAAACGAACATCACGATCAGATAAAATTACTTTTGGAAAACCATGATGTGGAAAAATACATTTAATAAATAATTTGGAAGCTTGAGGTGCAGAAAGAGTTTTCGTACAAGGAATGAAATATGCTTGTTTATTAAACCTATCAACAATTGTCCAAATCATATCATGATGTGATGAAGTTGTAGAAAGACCAGTAATAAAATCCATAGAAATTTGTTCCCATGGCCCATTAGGTATGGGAAGTGGCATTAATAATCCAAATGCTTTACCATGATGTCTTTTGACACGTTGACAAACAATGCATTGGGAAACATATTGTGTAATATCCTTTTCCATATTTGGCCAAAAGAAGAATTCTTTACATGTAGAAACAGTACTTTGTATGCCCCTATGACCCATATATGGTGGTTCATGCATCTCTTTCATAACAAATTCTTTAAAATCTTGTGTAATACATAGCTTATGATCAAAATACAAGAATCCATTATGAAATGTGTAATGGTCTTCACTAAATGTAGTAGAATTATTGAAAGCATTCCATGTTTGTGAGAAATATAAATCAGATGCATATGTAGGAATCATGTCATGAAATGAATGAATATGAACCACAGAAATGTTATTAATAAAAACAATATTTGTTTGTGGGGATGGAAAATGACTCAGGGCATCAGCTACAACATTAGCTTTGCCAGGTTGATATTGAATCATAGGCTGAAAATTTTGTATGTATGAAGCCCATTTGATATGTCGATCTGAAATCAATGGTTGATTGAGTAAATGTTTAATAGCTTGTTGGTCGGTTTTGATTATGACTTCTGTACCCATGAGATAATGTTTCCAAATTTTTAAAGCATGTACAACTGCCAAAAGTTCTTTATCATATGTACTGTAGTTCTTTTCAGAAGGTTTAAGCTTCCTACTTTCAAATGCAATGGGATGATCATTTTGCATCAATACAGCACCTATACCTGAGTCACTAGCATCTGTAACTACATGGAAAGGTTGTGTAAAATCAGGTAATTGCAAAACAGGTGCATGAGAAAGTGATTGTTTAAGTTTTTCAAAAGATTGTTGTTGTGGCAATCCCCATGCAAATTTTAACTTTTTCTTTAATAATAAAGTGAGTGGGAGGGCTAAATAAGAAAAACCTTTTACAAACTTTCTATAAAAACTAGCTAATCCAAGAAAAGAGCGAACATCATTCACCGATTGTGGTATAGGCCATTCTTTAATTATTTTAATCTTCTTTGGATCTACATGAACTCCTTGACTTGAAACAATATGGCCTAAGTACTCTAATTCTCTTTGGAAAAAGTAACTCTTTTCAGGATTTGCATAAAGTTGGTTGGTGCGTAACAAATTAAAAACTATTGCTAAATGCTTTTCATGGTCATCATCATTCTTACTATAGACAAGTATGTCATCGAAGAAAACAAGAACAAAAGCTTGGTATTCAAGAAAAATATTATTCATCATGCGTGCAAATGTAGCAGGTGCATTGGTAAGTCCAAAAGGCATTACCATGAATTCAAAGTGACCGGTCTGAGTTCGAAAGGCAGTCTTAAAAATATCATTTGGTGACATTCTTATTTGATGATACCCAGATTTAAGATCAATTTTACTAAAGACATGTGCTCCACGAAGTTTATCTAATAAATCATCTATCCTAGGAATAGGATATCTATTTTTTTGATCTTATTGAGTGCTCTATAATCAATGCACATCCTATAAGTCTTGTTCTTCTTCTCTACTAAAAGAACAGGTGCTCCAAAGGGAGAAGAACTAGGCCTGATAAGTCCTTTGTGAAGTAAATCCTTAACTTGATTGGTTATTTCTTGTTGATGCAAAGGTCCATGCCTATAAGGTGCTTTATGGGGAGGAGAACTACCAGGAATTAAGTCTATACTATGATCAAGGGATCCTCTCGAAGGTGGTAGTTTAGAAGGAAAATCAGCCATAAAACAATCCTTATAAGAATCCATAAATGATTTATGGGTATTAGGAAGTGGATGTAGATAATCGACTATGTTATTGACAAAAACAATACATGAATTGTAGCCTTTTCAGAATGCATGTTTTACTTGTGTATGACTAATTAATGGGAATGGTTGGAAATCATGTATTGCAGACAAACAGATATCTTGATGGTTAAACTTAAAACGCATGGTGTGTGTATGATAATCAATGCATGGATTATAATGGTGACGAAAAGGCATACCAAGTATAACATCATAGGACTGCAAAGGAGCAATTAAGAATGTGCGTTTATCCATGTATGAGCCTATACAAATTTGAACATTATGCACTTCACTTGTAACATTATATCTGTTTCCTTGGAATGCAGCCTTAACTTTGTACATAGAAGGAAGTGGGGTTAATTGGAGATCTTTGACTAATATGTGAGAAATAAAGTCATGTGAACTACCATCATCATGTAAAATATTAACAACTTTACCATTAATAGTACCTTGCATGCAAAGTAAAGAATGAATAGAAATTGTGTTACCCAAGGTACTTAGATCCTGCTCCAATGCGTCTTCAGTCCAATCAGGTTGAATGTCTTCAACTTGAATATCTTCAGGAACCACCTCCATGTTATGTACTTTAGCTCCACCAGGTTGCATGTGGTTAGTTGGGAACCTACATCTAGCTTTGGTATGACCAATCTTACCACAATTCCAACAAATGATACGGGACCTCTTTTGTTGGGCATCCATCGTCGTAGTTTGAAAGGTTGGAGGTTTGGTAGGGTGTAAGGGGTTTGTCTTGGGGATTGGGGAAAAAGTGGATTGAGGAGGTCGTTGAAAAATAGGTGGTCGTTGAAAAGTAGGTGGACGTTGAAAAGGAGGAGAAGAAAAAGTAGAAAAGGAACGCTTGAGTGGAAAAGTGGGTTTGATTAGTTGTGGTCGTTGACGTGTTTGTTGTAAGCGAATGGACTTAGTGATAGATTGAAATTCTTTCTCAGCATCATGTGCAAAAGAAATAGCTTCATAGAGCGTCGTCGGCCGTAAGGTGTTGAGCTTAGCTTGGATTCCCATCTCCAAACCATCTTCATATTTCCACTGTAAAGTATCTTCAGGAATCATTTCAAGTGAACATATAAGTAATAAACGTTGCCAAAAACGTTCAGTATAGGTAGAAACAGTATCTCCATCTTTCCATCCAAAAGTCGTCCAAGAGCGACGGGCATGTAAGTGAAACTGAGGAGGAAGGAAGGACTCCTTGAGCTTGTCTTGAAAGGCTTGCCATATGGTGGGGCGATCTGTGCTATGGCGTAAAACATTCCACCATAACTGAGCCTTTCCCACTAAGTAGTTGGTTACAAATTTCACTTTTTCCTGTTCAGAATAAGATTCATCAGAGTAGAAATCATCAAACTGGGATAACCATGAGAGAACAAATTGGCCATCTTTTTGTCCGTCAAATCGTGAAAATTGGAAATTTTTGGCACCAATCTTGGATTGTGTTCCTTGCTCTTGGGTGGTAATAATGGCCTTCACTACCCGGACTAGGTTATTGTCATCGCTTTGTAGTTGTTGGAGTGCAACATCACGTTCTTTTATTTCATTTTGGGCATGTTGAAGTTCATGTCGTAAAAGTTTGACTTGTTGCTCAATTGATACCCTAGGGAGGGGTGAGGAACTAAAATCATCGATATTTTGAGTAGTGTCCATGGCCGTATGGAAAGATGCAAAACCTAGGTCTAAACATAGGAAAAGACGTTTAACAATAACATTTAAATAACTAATAATAATAATAATAATAATAATAATATTATTAATAAATAATTAGAAGTATTGTGATAAATAAATAAAAGAAAAATAAAATAAAAATAAATAAATAAATAAACAAATAAATAAAAGGAGAGAGAGATAAAAGTTATGTTAAATATTTATTAAAAGGAATAGAGTATCAAAAAGAGGAAATAGCCTAGTGGATAAAACTTATCTCTTGGTAGTATGAGGTTGTGGGTTCAAATCCCCTACATACTAAATAAGGAACTATGTGGGTTAACTAGGCTAACTAGGGAAATAACTAAGCCCTTATTGCCACTCATATGTTAGAATTGGTTCGCGCGTAGCCAACGGCTGCCAACGGAACCAAGAGAACCAAGAGAACCATGAGTGCCAGAGAAGCCAAAGATGCCAAAGTTATGCCATAGTTCTATGCCTTAGTCGACGAAAAACCTGGACCAGACGGTTGAGATGGATGCCGATTCGCAAACGGACTGGATGCCACAAATAGCAATCAAACGCCGCAACTGGACCAGACGGTTGAGATGGACGCCGATTCGCGAACGAACTGGATGCCACAAATCGCAATCAAACGCCGCAACTGGATCAGACGGTTGAGATGAACGCCGAATCGTGAACAGACCCGAATGCTGCAAATCGCAATCAAACGCTGCAACCACCTCCGCGAACGTCTTGGCTCTGATACCACTGTTGCCCCAAGTACCACAGACGCACGAACGCAGAGAATAAAATACTCAAAGACAGAAAGAGATAAGAGACGACACCAAATTGGGTACAATCTCCCCCCACATGCTCTGATGGACACTCTACCAGAGCATGCGTATTTATAATAAATTCCTATTACGTCCTGAATAGAAGATACATGAGGGACACGCTCCGAAAAGCGTGTTTTTGCTTTATTTACAAGTTCGTAATTTTCTATTTTTACAAAAACGTCGCTTTCTAAAGCGATCCATCATTTTTTATAAAAATAACTAAAAATAACCATCTTCTAAAAATATTCTTCTAAATATCTCCAATCCCATGCGCGTTCTTATCCTCATGGATCTTCACCTGCTAAATCAAAACACAAAACACATTAAAATCCTCAAGGCATTACACCTTCATTCCAAATATCCCATAAAGTATAACAGCACGTTCTTCTGGCCTCTTGCATAGGTAGTCTTCAATGATTGATCTGCCTTTGGTTGCTGCCTCCCTCTGGCCTTTGGAAAAGAAGGGAGTTCCGTTGAGTCCTTGACTTCTTTATTGAGATCACCATTCGTCTGCATCACATAGCTTTGGACAAGAACAACATGGTCAACTTCATGTGTACTCCTGGAAGGACTAGGAGTCTGTGCCTTTTCTAGTTCCTTGAGTGCTCCATTATCTAACTCAACTGTAATTCGACTCTGATTCACCCATACCTGAAGAAGTCCACTTCTTAGGTTTAAGTTGATTGCATGGTCATAGATCCAGTCTTGACCCAAGACCAGAGGCTCAGTGAGATCCTCATCTTGACACACTAGTACCTTAACTGTCATTGGAACATCTTGAATGGAGAGCGGAAGTTCCACCTCGCCCATGCAAGGGGCTTCCACACCTCCCAATCCTATGAGATATGCCTCTATAGGATTGACTGTTAATTTCAATTCTCAACAGTAAGAAAGTCTCATCGCACTAGTGCCTGCACCTGAGTCAATTAATGCTCGCACAATTTTTGCACTAACTCCTTGTCCTATTTCTAAAGTCACAAAAGGACGTCGATCTATTATCCTTTGGGAACTTATTCCTGGGACCTCACACATTGCCACATGATATCCTGGATCCTCATAGACACCTGTCCTAGGTTGATCCTTACCCTGCCGTTTCAACTTCATCCTTCTGATGCGTTCTAAAGCTTCTGCTTGAGCTTCTTCTCGAACTCGTTTTTCTTCTTCTTTGCGTTTCTTAGCAGTGTTGAGTCGACTGAGCATTTCTTCTGTGAGAGGTTCCTGATACAACTTGACTCTGCATCCGCTGATGTAGCTAGGGAGAATATCGCCTTCTAAAGTGGCCAGTTGTACTGCTCCACTCGTTGAGATCCTATTTATGACAAAGGTCCATAGCCACATTTCTCTAATTTTTCAAAGTGTATACTAAAACTAAGTCTCCGGCCTTTAATCCTTTATTTTTAACATGGGCATCAAAGTACGCCTTCTGTCGTTTCTTAGCTGCATATATTCCGGCTGCAGCTCTTAGTCTGGTCTCACCTAATCGTTCAAGGTCAAAAATTCTCGAAGAGAGTTCATGACCCGTCCACTCATGCTCCTGTGCTACTCTCAATGTGGGAATCAAGAAGTCCAAAGGTAACACCGCATTTTGGCCAAATACCATCTGAAAGGGTGTGGCTTGGAGTACCGTTTTATAGGCCACTCGGTATGCCCAAACAGCATGGTGTAGCTGTTTGTCCCAATCAGAGCGTTTATTATTCACCAATTTGGTAAGCACATTGCATAGAATCTTGTTTGTGCTTTCGGCCTGGCCATTAGCTTGTGGGTGATAGGGGGCAGAATTCTTATGTACTACCAAGAACTCTTGGAGTAGATTTTGAATAACTTCATTCAAGAAGTGAGTGCCTCTATCACTTACCAGCTCTATAGGTAGCCCATATCTAGTGAACACATTCTCAAATAGGAACTTAGCAGTTGTTTGAGCATCGTTCTTTGTCGTAGCTTTTACCTCAACCCATTTTGTTAGATAGTCTGTGGCAACAATGATGTATTCAGCATGTGAACCCTTGGCTGGGGGATTAATAGGACCTACAAAGTCTATTCCCCACTTAGAGAATGCACGTCCACCCATCATAGGTTTCAGTGGCATCTCATCCTTGAGTATAGGGTACTGAGTTCTCTGACAAACATCACACCGTTTCACATAGGTATGTGCATCCATGTGAAGGGTTGGCCACCAGAAGCCCGCAAATAGTATTGCCTTGATCACCCGATCTGGTCCAAAGTGTCCTCTTGCTACACCTTGGTGAGTAGTTTCCAAGATCTTGATATATTCACTCTCATGGACACATAGTCTCAGGTAACCATCCTTACCACGCTTGTAGAGATTATCACCAATGAGTGAGTACTCTGGGGCTTCTTGTTCTAGACTTCTTTGTCTCGTCAGGGTCATATCTTGAGGGAATGTTTTCGTCCTCAAGAAGGCTACTAATGGTTCACTCCAATCTGGCACTATGGACACTTGATAAAGAGTGACATGTTCCACAGGTGGTTTAGTGCAACAGATTGGGCATTCTTTACACATCTTATGTACATCAGCTTCCATAGTAGGCCAATGCACTCCGAGTCTCCTTAGTGTCTGTAGGGTTCGTTGCTTTGAGTAGTGTTGTTCTAATGCACCTACATGTGCTAATTGCAACCATTTAGCGTGTTCATCCTCTTCCACACAACAAGCCAATATCCCTTGGTCTGTCTGTTTGTACATGCTTCCTGCCATGATGTGGTACTTCTGGGCTCTTACTACCTCTCTACCTTGAGTGTTTATGACTGGGTGGTTAGGCCCGTATGTCAATACTGGCACTAATGGCTTAGCCCATTGAGGTACAACTTCCAAATTAAACAGGTAAGCATCAGGAAGGTCATCTGATACTCCTTGTGGGACTTCTCCCGATGTTAGCCTAGAGAGATGGTCTGCTCTTAAGTGGGTCTTCCCTTTCCTTACCACAACCTCGAAGTCGTATTCCATTAGTAAGAGAAACCATCTTACTAATCTACCTGTATTGCATGGCTTGTTTACCAAGTACAGGAGTGCGCGATGATCAGTAAAAAATTTAAACTTATTTGCAAGCAAATAGTGTTTAAACTTTTTAACTGCATATACCATGCCTAGTCCTTCTCTCTCCGTAGTGGTATAATTTCGTTCAACTGCATTCAATTGTCTACTAGCATAGGCAATTGGAAGATCCATATTACCTTCACCGGTAGGCTGCGCGAGTACACACCCAATAGCATAATTGGATGCTTCCACATGAACATGGAAGGGCTTATTCCAATCTGGTGTGGTCAAGATTGGTGCTGAACACAATCTTCTTTTAAGCTCATTGAAGGAGTTTTCACATTCAATAGTCCACTCGAAGTTAGTCAAAAAAACCATACAGAGGCTTTGCTATGATGGCATATATGTGTATAAACCGTCGATAATAACCACAATGCCCCATGAAAGCTTGTACTTCCTTGACATTCTTTGGCTTAGGTAACTCGGCTATGGCTCTCTTTCTCTTCATCAGTGGATATGCCATTCTTTGACACTATGTGTCCTAGAATCTTGCCTTGCCTGACCATGAAAACACATTTTTCTGGGTTCAAGCAGACTTGATATTCTCTGCATTTGTCAAAGATTTGTCTGAGTTCTGGTATATGTGTCTGTCTAATGTTGGAATGAGCACAGAGGTCAACAACATAGACTTCCAAATTCTTCATCAAGAACTCTTTAAATACATGGCACATCAGTCTCTGGAAGGTTGCAGGAGCATTGGTAAGTCCAAATGGCATTACATGAAAGGCAAATATACCCCACTCTGTGGCAAAAGCTGTCTTATGTTGATCTTCTGGAGCTATGGCTACTTGATTGTAGCCCGAAAATCCATCAAGGAAGCTGTACACTTCCTTGCCTGCTACTCTTTCTAAGAGATGTTCTGTGATAGGGAGCGGATAGTTATCTCGAATTGTGGCTGCATTGACCTTCTTCAAGTTAATGCATACACGCAGCTTGCCATTCTTCTTGGGCACCACTACAATGGGGGATACCCATTCAGTGTGCTCAATTTCATAGATGAATCCAGCTTCTACCAGTCTATCTATCTCTTCTTTGATCTTAGTAGCATAGTTATCATTATATGTGTATGGCTTTTGCTTGGAAGGTTTGGCATCTGAGGTCATGGGGATAGTGTGTGAGCATATGTCTGGATCAACCCCCTTCAAATCCTTGTAACTCCAAGCGAATACATCCCTGTATTCTGTTAGCAATGCTATTAACGCATGCTCTTCTTCGTTGGTTAGGTCATGGCCTATGTACGTGCATCTCTCCTCTCCTTCTTCCATGGCTACCACTATTTTCTTGGTGGTTTCTTTGTTATCATAGGCCTCTCCTGATTGGGCCTCGCGTTTGGGCATTCTTACCATGACTCTCCTGTCATCTATCTCATACTTCTTAAAATTTTCCGGGACCTCAAACAAAGATTCTTCCTCTTCTGGTGTGACTTCTCTCTTCTTTCTTTTCTTTCCTTCATCCTTAGGGGTCACTTGTGTGGCTAACCTTACATCATTTGTTATCTCTCCGTGTCTCTGGGGTTGAAATTCTACTTCACAGAAGTATTCTGCATCTGATGCAAAAGGTGGGTCCATAATGATTGACTCTAGATCGGAGTCGCTCGCATCCTCAAATGCATCAGGGTTGGGTTCACACTCTTCTAACACTGCCTCTCCCATGATCGGCTCTACGGAGAACACTGAAATGTCATAACCATCTTCATTACAGTGAGGTGTCCATTGTTCTTCATTGATGGCTACATCCATTGTTGCTAAGATTCTGCCCTGCCGTGGGGTTCAAATTCTTCGTCAGGAAAGACTACAGGTGGATAGGCTGGGTCTTGAATTGATCTATGTGTTTCTTTTGCACCTACCTCTCTGGCTTTTTCTCTCTTCTCTTCTTCTACTGCTACTTTGCACATCCATAAGTGGGTGTCTTCATGCATCCATGAGGATCCTGATCCTATGGAGTGCACTGACTCTATATCATCTTTGACTCTATGCATAGGATTCCATTGGATAGGCGGGACATCTCTATGAGAGTAATCCTTGAGATTGACTTTGGTCGTAACACCTAAGTGTTGCAAATACAAGGAATTGGTTCCCCAATCCTGGACCACTTGCAACTGTCGCATGAATGGTCTTCCCAAAATCATCTCGTAGGCATGATTCTTGCTAAAATCACAGATAGCAAATGTGTGCTCAAACTCTACACCACATGTAGTGAGAGTTATTCCTTCAAGTAGTCCTAAAGGCCTCTCTATGTGGCCATCAGCCATTTGCAATTTCATCCTCGTGGGTCTGAGTGCTGGCTTGCCCCACCGCTTCCATAGGGAAGTGGTAGCAATAGCAACTCCTGCACCTGAGTCTAGAATTGCCTTGGTTGTGTACCCCTGATGGGTAATGGGAAGATAGGTGTTTCCTTCTTCACCTTCACTCATATCTCCTATCTTGTCTAGAGGAATTTCTGGCACTGTCCTTTGAGAACCTACTTGGGAACGAGGTTTTGCTATCTCTGGTACTTGTTTGGCTACATGTTTCCATAACTCTGGCTTAACTTTGAGTAGCTCTTCGAAAGTGAGGTTGCACTGCACTTTAGTGTTTTTCACTACCTCCGTATTCCTAGGTATGACTGAGTCTTCGTTTCTTACGATGACTGTGGGTGCTCTCATACAGGTTGACTTGGCTTTCCATGGGCCTGTGAAGTGGGGTAATTCATGTAAAGAATTAGACTCAAAGTCTAACCTCTATTGATTTTGTGCACTCTCCTGCTCTTCATAAATGGAAGGAATATCTTATGAGAATTGATCATGTGTGTCATCCACCAGTTCAATGGGAGGAGGGACTTCACTTTCTTTAGCCCATTTGTCTTCTTGAATCTCTCGTAGGAATTCTGGAGTGAACCTATTCATAGAAGAGGAGGTGTCTGGTCTAGTGGAATTGGGCACATAAGCTTCCTGTGAGGGATGGCTTATGTTTTTGCTTGCCTCATTTCTTCCTTGATTTTTTTCTTCCTTGGCAGATCTTGCAATTATACTCTCTAACTTCTCTAGGAGTCCATCCAAGTGCAATTGTGTCTTAGCTGAGCCTGAGTAGTTGAAAAGGCGACTGGCTTCAAACATGGTCTGAGCCAATGCGACCATTTTCGCACATAGCTTGGTTCTCTCTATCTCTAGGTCAGCTCTAGGGTAGCACTTGTCATGATCTGTCACATTTGGACCTTCTTGGATTCTGGCCTGATATGCCTTAAGCATCATGTCTATGTCTTCAGGAGTGGGGTCAGCTAGCACTGATCCTACTCTAGGGGTTGGTGGGATGTTCTGAGGTAAGGGGGTAGATGATGGGTTAGATGGTGATGGAAATGAGGGTGGTGGTGGTATATGAGAGTTTGTTCGAGAGGTGAGTTCAACAATTTTGGCTTTTGTTTCTCTTATGCTTTCTTCTAAGTCGCTCATCTTTTTAGACCATTGTCTTTTCATTCTTTCTCGACTATCCCTCCAGGCTCTCGACCGTTTCTTGGCTATGCTCTCAGTTTCACTAACCTCTGCACTCTTCTCTTGACCTATTCCTGGGTTCTGTTGCAAAGCCTGGGCCCTAGTGACCACTTGCACTGGTGCAGTGGAAGTGACAGTTCCTGTTGAGTCTACAACTAAGCCAATAACGTTAATTGGAGTTATTTTTGGCATATTATTAGGATTCTTAGGGCAATCTCGTAAGAGATGCTCCTTTCCACAATCTTGACAGAAGCCTTGAATCGTCACTGAGTGGGGTTGTGCAGGTGGAGGTAAGGGGCAATCACGAATGAGGTGATCTCCCTGAAATCTGTAGCATGGTCCTCTAGGGAATGGGGGTCTTACTTGCCTAGGCTGGGGCCTAGAGTTAGGGTTTGTGTACATTACATTTGTGTACTCTGGCTCCCAACCAGGTTCACCTAGTTCTTCACTGTAATAGGACTCACCATGTTCAGGAGATTGCATGTAGTAAGCTTGTGGACTATCAATGTGAGTAGAATCAAAACTATGATCACTCGGGTCACTTTCTGAAAGCAGTGGTGTTACTGGCACTATAGCTCTATTCAAATTTTCCTCGGCTGCTGCATACTTTACAGGAATCACGTTAGCGGGGTTTGGAGGTTGTTGAGCTAACACGGGTTGTGGCCTTTGTTGATTTTGGTAGGGTTGTTGATAGGGTTGCTGCGGTCTACCATATTGTTGTAGAGGGTACTGGTTCTGGTATCTTACCTGTTGTGGATAAGGTTGAGGGTAGGTTTGTCTAACTGCTTGCTTATTGTATGGACAATCTTGTGTTGTGTGATTGATGTATCTCCGTTCTATGGTGCAATATTCGCTGCTAGGGTTCACTTGGGGTTGAGCCATGATGGGACATGCGTTCGCCATATGGTCACCACCGCAAGTATAGCACCTCTTTACTGGAGCAAATCTAGGGATTTGTTTACTAGAGACACCTAGTTTTTTAGCTACTTTTTCCGCAAGTTCCTAATTGATGTGGATTGCGAGGAAGAGAGGCTAGAAGCACTATCGGAATCTTTGTAGATTTTTGAAAGCTCTAGTTCCTCCCCTAGGTTATCCTCAATGTCAATGCACATGCGTACACACTCTTCTATGGTCCTAGGGTCCTTCAAGTACACATAGGATCGCAACTTTGTACTTAGCAATCCATCCAAGAATAAAGCCACTTGTTTGGCAGGTGTGGGTAACTCAGGAACAGGGCATCGCTCAAGATATTGCCTAAATCTTCTTCCTGCAAGTCTCATAGTCTCTTGGGGGGTCTGCTTGAAGCTGTATATCAATGAGGAAGTATTATGCCTTATGCCACTTTTAGAGAATTCGGTGATGAAAGCCTCTAAGAGTTGGTCTATGCTCCTGAACTGTCTCTCGTTCAATGGTTGAAACCACGTAAGGGCTGTGTTCCTAAGTGTTAGACCAAAGGCATTATATTGCGTGAATAGGTCCTCAACTTGTTCAGCTCTCAAGACTTGCCTAAACTCGGCCACATGATCATATGGGTCTCCTGTGCCATCAAAGTGATTCTTCATGGACTTAACTAACTGAGTCGGTCTCAAAATCCTGGCGTGTTCCCTAGGCCTTGGCAGAGGGAAATCATCAGCATTCCTCTGATTCCTTGGGGCTCTAAATCCTTCAGGTTCCACTCTATTTGTTTCCGTTCTCGTTCTGTCTCTTCCCACTGGGTTGGCAAAGCTTACCTCCGGCCTATCTCTATGTCTTTCTCTTTGAATTCCATGAGCTTGGGATGTTCTAGCTCCTGGGTGACCAAAGGACACATTCGATCTTGGTTGGGGGAAAATAAATTCACCTTTCCAAGTGTAAGCATGCCTATCATTTTCTGTAACCCCAAAGATCCTCTCTGAAGAGTGATCTAAGTAGGTCACTCTACCTGGAATATCAGGATCTTTGAACTCATATATCATGATTGTTCCTACCTCACTCGGCTGATTAGGTCTATATCTCCAAAAGGCTTCATCAGTCTCTCGGTTCAGGAGTAGATCTATGCTCTTATTGTCTTGGGGGATCCACTTTGGTGTGATAATCCTAGTGAGAACAGATTTGCCTCGGGGGGTTCTAGGTTCTTTGCCCATGTTTCCTTGCTCTAGGTCACCTAAGTCCGTTTTCGGGATCACATTCCCGAATTCATTTGTCCTCTCCGGGTGACTGGTGACTACGTATATGGTTCCTTCTTTATCCAGGTATGCTCCATTTTCGAACTTGACAGCTGGGTGTTCTAGTGCAATGGATTGGTCAGGGTTTTTGATATGGACCACAGATCTTCTTAGGCCGTCCTCATAGATGCTACCACCTAATCGGTTGGTCCTAAGGTATTCGAGTTGCATCTTGTAAGGGCCTTCCACCCTATGTAAATATGGCACCCCAGAACTTCCTGTAGGTCTCTCCATACCGTGGGACATCTCAGACTCACTAGTCTCAGAGCTAGGGTAATACGGATGATGGCTCAACTGCTGGGCCCAAGACCTAGTAGTATGGTTGGCGCTAGCCTCTGACGATCTAAGACTTTGTCTATCTCTCCCTAGGTGTCGACCTGATCTAAGGTTCATAAGCCCAATTGGATAGTCCCAAATTTTCCCAAGTACACTTTGCGTTGCTGAGTTCTTTTGTATCAGTCACTTGTTCTTTTTTAATTGCTCTTAGGGTGTCACTTTGTGTCCAATTAATCTTCGTCGCAAGGAACACTTAAGTTTTTATCGTACTTTGAGTGCGGTCGCTCGGTTTAATTTCTTTCCCTTAGGTTGTTTCGCAATTTGTAATCTCCTACACTTGCACTTGAGTGATTAGAGTTTTTGGACTTGGTAGTTCTTAACGTGTTCCTAATTAACCAAAACCTCTATCCGTACTTAGCCTATGCTAGGGATTGACAGAGGGTGTTGAGAATGTCCAACCTTAAGTTTCTTCCCTTGGTTGCCCTTGTATGCCCAGGAAGCGTGTTCCCAAGCTCGCACTTACTCTTGCTTCGAGTACCCTTCGATGCTCTCAAAGGACCTAAAAAAGTCCACAATTAGCTCAAGAATTGAATTCAATTGACAGACAGATCATTTTCATGCATGTAATTCACAGACCCGATTGCCTTTTGCCTTTATGGAAAACAATCCCACAGGACCTCAATTTTTTCCTACCCTGGGATATGGTCAACTTCAAATTATCCTATCTAATAATCCTGAAATTAATTCTACCGTAACCAGTGGAAGTTTTGGTTGTATTCCCCACGAGCTTTCCAACAAAACAAAAATCACCGCAATCGGATTTCGTATGAGGAAGTTATGTCCATTCAGGGTAATGGGGCCAAATCAGGATTTTAAACAGGTTAGTAGGCAAATAGGACTTCTCGAAATACTTTGTGTAATGGCCTCACAATGCAATGATGAACCCTAGTATTTGTCCCACAATTTGTCAAGAATAGACCACTATTTTTTGCCCTAAAAAATTGGCCAAATTTGCCCTTCAATTGCGTTCGCAAGCTCTGTCAGTCGCGATTGACGTGTCGATCGTGATTGACAGGTCCGTCGTGGCTGTCAGTCGCGATTGACTGGTCCATCGCAGTTGTCAGTCGCGATTGATGGGTCAATCGCGATTGACACGTGGCCCGGATTTTCAGTCGGTCGTGGTCAAAGGGTCGTTGACTCTGTCAGTCGCGATTGATGAGTCGATCGCGATTGACAGGTCCTTCGTGAGGGTCTATCCGTCGTGGTCAAGCAATCGTTAACTGTGTCGGTCGCGAGTGACAGGGCCATCGGGGCTGTCAGTCGCGATTGACTGGTCGATCGCGATTGATGGCTCGATCGCGATTGACACGTGTCACGCGCAGGTTCTGTCAGTCGTGGTCAGTCCGTCGTTGACTCTGTCGGCCACGATTGACGTGTCGGTCGCAATTGGCAGAGCTGTCGGCATGTGTCCGTCGTGGTTTGTCGATCGCGATTGACAGAGCAATCGCGATTGACAGAAATCTGAGGAATTTCAAAATTTCAAGCACACATTTGGGAAGCTCTAGGCATGTAGATCATGATTATGTACTTTGTTTAGCAAAAATACCATTTTTTCTATCGGTCGCGATTGACAGAGGTCGACGCCTCGGGACCTGCACAGTCAAATTTTTTACCTGCTGGAGCTGGTGCAGCTGCTGGGGATGCTGATTCCTACAAAAAATCTCAAAAAACACAGAAAATCATAAACACACAAACGCTCTCTCGCTCTCTCTCACAAGTGAAATGAGGGAAATGGTATGGGTGGGATGATATGACCAAAAACTGAAATTTTTCGCGATGATGGAGATGGATGTGGGAGATGGTGAGGATGATGATGGTGATGAGGAAAACAAAAGGAAATAGATAAAAGTGAAGAAAATACCTATAACTCCAACGCGTCAAGTCTACGTCTTACCATCACACGCTCGTCCTCAAAGCTCGATCCCTAGCAACGGCGCCAAAATTTGGTGTAGCTCAGTGATGAGTAGCACCTCCTTTAATGTCAATCCGGGAAGACGTGAGGATGGTATGAAGACCTCGAGCAAGTGAAGGCACACGTGCGTGAGTGAGAAGCACACTAACATGCACACACATACACACACACGTGCACACACGGTAAGACAAAGAGTGAGAAGCAATGAAGTTCTTAGATTACTTTCAAAAAGCTCTTACAAGTTCAAATCAATTACAAGCAAACCCCAAAAATGAGCTCTCTAGCTCTTTTTATAGTTTTTGACTAGGTTTTGGCCTTGTCCAGATCTAGTGTCCGGCCTAGTTAAAAATTAGGTTCTCTACCCTATTTGGAGGTTCAAACGGAGTCTAAAAAATGTGAAAACTGATAGGTAGGTACTTCTCAAGCTCCTCAAGCTCAAGGACTCCTTGGCTTGCACAAAATGGAGCTACAAAAATGTGAAATGGTATTTACAATGGTTTTTAGTGATGAAAATCACTATTTTTGTAGGGATTTCTTCTAACATTTTGACATACATTTCCTGGAGCTCCCTACTTGCTCCTTCTTCTTGTGTGCCCAAATCTTTGATGCCTGAAAAATTTAAATGGTCTACTTGCCAGATCTTCTTTGACTACTGTGTCTGCTTGTGCTGTCTCTTCGCTCCGACTCTCTTCGTAGGCTTCCTTGTCTTGTGACTCCTTTGGTTCCTTGACTACTGCCAACAACAATGGAATAGACCTGTAGATAAAGTTGAGAGAAAAATGCAGACAAAGATAGACGCACACTGAGAGATAGAGAACTCAAATTCTCAGATTGCCGAGCATAATGCAGTTACAATGATGGTGATGTCCACCCATGCGCTCCCAATGTGGAGCTTAGATGGCGATCTAGACAGACTCTAGATGAAGGGCTTACTAGTGCGCAATGCTATGTAAAGCTTAACCTAGGTTGTGCTTATATATCTTTTACAAGGCGGTTAGGTATAGATAAACGTAGTCGGGAGACACAAAATAGTCGATAAAATATACGATCAGACAATATCTCCCCATTAAGGTTCTATGGGGAAACTACGCGATGCCACAGGGCCTTTATTTTCACCTTAAATGGCAACCCAATGGCCTAGAAGTTTATGCCCTACCTAACCTAATGGCTAGGCTCACAAAGATCATCTACAACCATCAACGGTCACACATAGACCTCATCTAACTTGGAAGTTAGGGTTCCACAAATGTTCGGGCTCTCATAATGGCTTCTCCTCATAATGGGGGCCTTACAACTTAGAGCACCATGGATCATTTGTGGTCACATGAGGGTGGAGTATTGAGCATATCTAGCAGTTCTCATTAAAAATTACATCTCTACTCATAGAAAATCCTTTATCAGTTGGATTATACAATCTATATCCTTTTTGGTTTTGGTCATAACCAATGAATATGCACTTCTCTGCTTTGGGATCCAATTTCCCTCTTACTTGAGAAGGAATGTGAGCATAGGCTAAGCATCCAAAGATTTTACAATGATCTAGACTAGGTCTTCTTCCATTCCACACTTCATATGGAGTGGTTCCATCTAGTGACTTAGATGGAAGTCTATTTATGAGATATGTGGCTGTAGACATAGCATCTACCCATGGGTAGTTTGGCAATCCCTTTTCATTGAGCATGGACCTTGCAGCTTCAACAATAGCTGTGTTTCTCCTCTCTTCTACACCATTGAGTTCGGGTCTATACCTTGTAGTGAGTTCCCTTTTAATGCCTCTTTCATGCAAGAAGGCATTAAATTCAGAAGAGAAGTATTCTCCTCCACCATCTGATCTGAGTCTTTTCAAAGACCTACCTGTTTGGTTTTCAACAAGAGCAACATACTTCTTAAAGCAATTAGAAACTTCATTCTTGTGGTTCATGCAAAACAGAATGGTCCACATGCTACAATCATCTATGAAAGACACATAATATCTTGAGCCTAATATAGATGGCTCCTTACTTGGACCCCACACATCCGTGTGCACTAGATCCAAAGGATTTTGATACACATATCCCTTCGTATTGAAAGGTTGTCTATGAGCCTTGCTGAGTTGACAAGCTTCGCACTTATAAATCATGTGTTGCCTTGTGATATGAGGCAAACCAAGTACAGTTTGGTTCCTGCAAATTTGTTTAAGTGTCCTCTCACCAATGTGAGCAAGCCTTTTGTGCCATATCTCCAACTCTGTGAGAGTTTGAGATCCATAACTAAACAAAGCTATGTGCTTTGTATCTTCCACTTCAAAAGTGAAAGGCCTTCCTGTCTTTTCTCCTTTGGCAATCCTTCTAAAGCCTTGCCTTGGGTCTTCAACACATGCTCCAAATCGGTTGAATCTAACCTGCAATCCTTTTTCAACAATCTGTCCAACACTTATTAAATTTTTGGTAATTGTAGGGACATACAACACTTTGCTTAAGAGGTTCATATTCCCATCTGATGTCTTCACATTACCTATCTTCTCCACTGAGTGCTTTGTGTCATCTCCTGTTTGAACTTCATGCTTGTTATAAGGATCTTTCAAATCAGAAAGTAAAGCCACATTTCTTGCTACATGATTTGAGCATCTCGAATCAATGTAAAAGATGTGATCATCATCCTTACCCTTCTTCAGTGATAGATTCATGATCAATAATGAATCTTCTTGACTTTGTTCCTCTGCATAGTTATTGTAGTCTCTTCTTCCTCTATGGCCACTTTGATAGTTGTTGTTGTAATTGGTGTTGTAGTAGTTGTTGTTGTAGCCCCCATTGTATCTGCCTCTATTTGATCCATAGCCACCTCTATTGAATCCTCTTCCTCTTGAGTTCCTCAGGTTCCTGAAACATTCTTCTGTAATATGATTAGATAAGCCACATATATTGCAAGGTTGAGATGATTGGAATCTCCCCCTGCCTTGCTTTTGACCTCTGCCTCTTCCTCTAGGTCTTCCTCTACCTGCAAAGTTTGCTTGGAAAGAGCTACCATCATCTTCATTCTTCCTGGCTTGTCCTTGACCTTAGCTTTATCAAAATATAAGTCAGAAGTTTGATTACCTCTTGAGGACTAACCACCTTTGCTAATCTTTGCTTCATGAGTGAAGAGTTGGCCCATGAGTGTGTTGAGGTCGGGTACATGCATATCCATGAATAAAAGAAGCAAGTGCATTCCAGGTCTCTCTTGATGTCTTGCATCCATTGACATGAGGTAAAAGAAAACTAGAGATTGATTTTAGAATATAGGACCTTGCAAGTGCATCCTTCGAACACCAATTTGAAAGTCTTTCCACTTCTTCATGTGATGGTTGCCTTTTGTTCCTCATGGTTGGCATTCCTTCATCTCCAGATATGAATCCATATAGATTCCTCCCTTGAAGGTAAGACTCCATCCTTAGAGACCATGTTGGGTAGTTGTTTCGATCCAATTTGTAAATTGTTTATGGAAATCCATCTCCCATGTTGCTTGACTATGCTCTGATACCATTGTGAAGAGAGATGGTGGATGCAATATAAAGATGAGTTGGTGTTGCTACAACTGGCTTCACACCAGACAACTGAGACTTCAGAGTTGATTAGTATAATTTTTGAGCTTCCTAAATCCACCAAAATATCAGCCAAGTACTTTGGAACATATATCTCAAAAGTTTAAGTCAAGACAGACTAGTTGTGAAATGACTAGCTCCCAAAACTTGCTATTTTTTAACATACACTTGCTGGAAGAAATAAGCAGTGCTCTCAAATTGGTAAGAATTAGATAGATTACTTTTGGGAATAGAAAATAGACTTATTAAGCTTCCCAATCCAAGTTAAAACACTTCAAAGGATCAACTGAGAATTGAGAACAAGATTCATCAACATCTGGAACATGCCCGCCATTCTCGGGGCTCTGCAGAGATAGACCAGTGAGGAGTAAAATGCAGAGTTCTCCCAAATTATAAATCTGATGACCATAAACTTTTACATTCAGGAACTATACTTATAGAGCAATCCAACGCACTTTCAAACTTGGAAAAAGGTTGAGTAGAGATCGAGATATGAGCTTCTAAAGTTACTACTCTGAGTGAGTATAATAGAGAACAAAACAGAGAAGTAGAGAATGATGAATGTATAAATTCACATATGATTACAACCATATTGGCAATGAAAATTTGCACAATGGGAGTACAATGATAGAGCTATGGAGTAAGCTCTTCAATCTCTACAAAATGACATAAAGTGGTCACGTACAAGGCTTGCCAATCACCACTTCCTTCTTGCTCTTTTTTATAGCTACTTTTGGAGGGAGTTTTGAATTCGAATTCGAATGGCTCCACCTAAAAGTGAACCCGAAAGTTAAGAAATATTCCCTCAGCTCACTAATTCATGGTTTTAGGTAGTTAGAGCCACGAGTTTGCTTTTACATCATGGATGACATAAGCCATTCTTTTTCTTTTTTCTTTTTCACAATTACAAGAGATAAAATGTGCTCTTTTACAAGAGGCGTTCACATGACTAAACATATGAACATAAATCAAATAATATCAAGCATGTAGGCTTGATTAAAATGCACCAACAAGTGTGCCATGAAGAGTGAGTTGGATTCTATTCACAAGAATTGTACTTGGGATTTAGTAACTTTGCCAAAGGGCAAGAAAGCTTTACCATGTAAATGGGTATATAAGTTGAAATTCGCATCAGATAGTGCTTCTCCAAAGTATAAAGCACGACTTGTTGCAAAGGGTTTTAAGCAACAACATGGTGTTGATTCCGAGGAAATCTTTTGTCTAGTGGTCAAGGTGACTACCCTGCGCATGTTGCTTGGATTCGTTGCAATGGAGGACTTAGAGCTAGTTCAGATGGATGTGAAAACTGCTTTCTTGCATGGAGATCTTACAGATGAGATCTATATGGAACAACCAGAGGGTTATGTAGTTCCTGGGAAGGAAAGTCTAGTTTGTAAGCTTAAGAAGAGCTTGTACGAACTTAAACAGTCCCCTAGACAATGGTACCAAAAGTTTGATGCTTTTATGAAATCTCAAGGCTATTCTTGAAGCAATGAGGACCATTGTCTCTACACAAAGAGATGCTCAAATGGCAGCTTGATATGCTTGATACTTTATGTCGATGATATGTTGATTGTTGGGAAGTCCTCTTATGATTTGTCAGTTCTCAAAAAGAAGTTGACTCAGACATTTGATATGAAGGATTTGGAGGATTCCAAACATATTCTTGGCATGCAAATTACTTGTGATATGAGTAAAAGATGCATATACTTGTCTCAAAGTGAGTACATACCCAAAATAGTTCACAGGTTCAATATGTAGGGTGGAAAGGCATTGAGTACACCTTTACCCACATATGTGAAATTGAGCAAGGATGATTGCCCCAAATTAGATGAGGAAAGGGTATTCATGACCCAAATTCCCTATCAGTCTACTTTTGGCAGTCTCATGTATTCTATGGTAGCTACGAGACCAGACATTGCATTTGCAGTGGGATTTATGAGTAGATATATGTCTTATCCTGGCAAGAAACATTGGGAAATGGTCAAGATGATTTTGGGATATCTGATTGGCACTAAGGACAAGTGTCTGTGCTTAGGTAAAGGGAAAGCATTCATTATTGGTTACACAAATTCTGATTATGCTGGTTGTGTAGACAATCGTAAGTCTACATCAGGGTACATTTTTCATTTTGCTGGAGGTGCTATCTCTTGGAGATCTCGTCTTCAAGAATGCATAGATGTTTCCACCATAGAAGCAGAGTACGTTGCAGCAAGTGAGACATGTAAGGAAGCATTGTGGCTTTCTCGTCTTGCTTGTGATATGGGTTTACCTCAGCATGTACCTCGCCTGCTCAATGATAGTTAGAGTGCCATTGCTTTGGCTAAGAATCTGATCTATCATGCAAAGACCAAGCACATTGAGGTGAGGTATCACTTCATTAGAGATTGCTTAGCCACCGAGTGCATTATTCTTGAGAAGGTTCACACTCGAGATAATGCTGGAGATGCTTTGAATAAAGCTCTACCACATGATAGCTTTCGACACTGTTGTCATTTGATGGGGGTTACTTGATTCTTGATCTTACACAGTCACTTGTATACTGTGTAACATGCCCATCAGGTGGGAGGTATAGTTTGTATACTTACACTCAGGTTTTCTTTATCATTCTCTATTTTTTATGGGGGTTACTTGATTCTTGATCTTACACAGTCACTTGTATACTGTGTAACATGCCCATCAGGTGGGAGGTATAGTTTGTATACTTACACTCAGGTTTTCTTATATTGGCCTTTAGTGGGAGATTGTTATCGTTAGTGTCCATGTGAAAGGCCAAATGGCCACCGGATACTTCCTTGTATATGTTTTTTTATAAAACATATAGTGGCTTGGTCAGTCACAAACTATAAATTCGACCGCATTTGTAAGGCCTAACAAGTATGTCTTGAATGTTCTAAATGTGACCAGCATTAATTCAAATATCTTCATACACATTTGTGCCATCACATCAGGGGTGTTCCGTAGTCTAAGATTCTAGTGACGGATGGTGGAAATCATGTATGCAATTGAAGCCTGTCCTTGTGGAGGTGCTAGATACACATAATTCAACCATTTTGCACAGCCTTTGATGTTCTTGACAGTGATGGCAAACTCTGACCATGTGCATCTTCGGAGGACTCGAACGTAACATGGATTATACTTGATAAATAGTGGAATGTTATTCCATGTACGAACCATTTCTGGATAGGTCTCGAGAAGACGAATCCTCCAGGTGGGTTGGAAGGTTGACCCTTGTTTTGCACGTTCAGGTAGATGATCAGGACCAAATTGAGTGGCGAAAGTCGGGGCTTTGCCACATCTTCGTTGAATCTCTGCATTGGAATCGGCTAAGAGCACACAGTAAGGAATGTATTGAGCATCATTTATTCCTATCCAACGATGATGTGACATGTGTCGAAAGTACTCAGAGTTTATAATAGTGTCCTCCAGTTTAGCCATTGATTGAATTTTTACTGCGACGCGATCTTCATGGGTTTTGGTGGTCTTTTCAAGTTTCTGCAGCCATTCCGGTGCTTCGACTTCAAGGGTGTCCATTCCTTTTGATGTTTGCTGGCCGCCCAACATAGGCATAGGAACATAGGGTTCCTCATATGACTCATCCACTTCGATGGGCACCAATTCGTCTGTTTCTGGTTCGATAATTGGGGAGGGTTGTCTTTCATACTCAAGTAGCTTCCTTTGCAATTCTTCAACCTGCTATTTTAGCACCTTTACCTCCTCTAAAGTTGATGTCGACTCTATGATCTTGGGTTGTTCTTATTGCTCCCTTAGCTGGTGGTGCAGTGCATCTCATTCTTTTTCCACATCATCATGTGCTTCCAGCAGATCAGCATAGCTTTCTAGGATTGTTTTCATCATCTCTGAAGGGACTGCTTTAAACTGTTCTGGGTCGATCTCATGAGGGGAGCCTTCCATCACAACCTCTAGGTTTTCTTTGTTCTGCTTTTGAAGTCGTTTATTTTCTTCTAGGGCCGTGGCCATGTGCTTCCGTAATAACGTCAGGTTGCACCGGACTTTGACATTCTCTGACTGATAGAGTTCAAGTAAAGCCGTTAATTTTTTAACTTTGGAAGATTCAGATTGCTGGGGAGCTTCCAATAAGCTATGGTGGTCGTGTTCGAGCATAGTATAACGTTGATTCAGGTCAGCATTTTCTTCTTCTATAGTCGCAAGCCGCCTCTGTAGTTGCTGGTGGTCCATAATTATTTGACGATGGTGATCTTCTAGAGTCTGATATTTGCTCTGTTGATATACACATTGATATAATGTAGAAAACACATTATTTACATTGAAGAATGCTGGGAAAGGAGAGGATGCAGGGGGGATGGGGAAGGGAAAGGGGATCGTGAATGAAGTGGAATCAAGTGGTGATGTGGGTGGAGGGGGTATGAGAGATTGTGGCTGTGTGTGGGGAGGGAGTGGTGCTTTGGCTGGTGATGTCTCCATTGTGTCAAAAGTGTGTGTGACGGTGTAAATGGGAACGAAAGGTGGGGTGGATGTGATGTTCATGAATAGTTTTGTGAATGTAGGCATGGTAACCCCTTCAAGTTGGATGCCTGGAGAGAGAGGAATTCCCATAACATATGTGGTGATTGTGGAAGTTGGGGTGGTCATGTCATGGGGCGAAGTGAATTGTGCAATGAGAGGTGAGGAGTGTGGTCATGACGGTGCTGCCTGATGTTCTTCAGTCTATGTGGTATCTCTTGGTGCTGATACATCTATGTGAATTTGCTTTCCGAAGCGAAGGGGACGGGTAGGCACTCGTTTCTCAAAGCGATGAATGTAGGCTAGGGCTGAATGAATGGCTTCATCCAGACCAAGAGCGTCCGCATGAAGGTTCAAAGACTCAATAAATTGGTCGTCAACCCCTTCTTCTCCCAACATCTGACTTATTAGCATCTTCCCTATTTCTAGTGACAACTTGTGATGCTCTTGGACTCTTTTCATAGTTTCATACAATCTTTTGATCTGCGCAGTATAGGCTAGGGCACCAGCTAGTGCTGAGGTTTCTTCTTGCTCCTGGTCGTGTTCCTCGTCTGCCTCCTCTTCATCAGTCTCTTCTTCATCTTCCTCTACTTCCACTACTTCAAGTTGGGTAGGAGCGGAAGTTGTTGTGGTCCTCGGGTCTGTACTGCTTTCGTCTCAAGATTGGCCTCATTAATCATGCAGGAAATTTCTTCATCTATCAAATCATCCAAGGTGTAGCCCTGTGGGAACTCCAAGTTAGATGGAATCGGAGGGAAAACAAGATTGGGTCCTTCTGCACTCTGTCTGGGTAAGCGAATCGTAAATGGACGGACACGTCGTGCTTGAGGTGGTGTCACCTCTGGTGTGAGGGTGGCACCCCTCGCTTGTGCACAAGGTATTTGGACTGCTCCTCTCATTTTCTTCGATGGTGGCCTTGTTGTTGATAGCCGTCTCTGGAATTCCTGGGCTTGGGACCACACTAGTGCTCTTTGAATAGGCACATCATAAGCTAAGCACCTGTAAATGATCCTTGTTGGCACACAACATCCATGAAGCACATTCTTATGTTTCTTATTCCCGTGCTGATGTGCTAAGTGGATTTGATCTATGATCTAGTGGGGTAGATTGATTGTGAGGTTTTCTGTCTCCGCCAAGTACAAGCTAAACCAAATTCTTTTGGGTGGCATGGTGAAGCGCTCCTGGGTTGGAAAGGCGAAGTGTTGATTGTGCGTAGGTGGAGGGTGATGGTAGGTGTCATAGCTACCATATCCTTTAATTTGTTAAGATCTTTGTGTTTCATTCTTCCAGGGATCAATGTTTCTTTTTCTGTGGGAATGTGCATACCATTCATGTCCAAGGCCTCCTGTACTAAATTGAGTGTAAGTTTAAATCTTTTCATATCATGGCCTGGTGTTAGAGAGGGGAACACAAATGTACTATCTTCTCCTTTGGCTTTACTAGGGGTGATCGTGCTGATCAGGTAGGAGCAACGCAGAAAATCAGGCTTAAGTAAGAGTGCTCTAAAATAGCTATCCAAGCCCGCCTTCACCCATACAGATCTCATTACTTTTGCATCCTGATATTTCTCGAATTTACGGGTGAAGAAATGATACCTTCCCCACTTTCCATTAAATTCTAATTCAGCTTCCCAGAAGTATGTGGCCTGTCCTAATGGACCTATGACATCACTGAACCAGTGTGCATGTTTGCCAACTTGTGATGTGTGCCCCTGCGGAGGGTTCTGAATTGGAAGGACATGCACCACCCTGAGTTCCTGAGGCCTCTCGGTGAGTTGTGGTTCGAGGAGGAGAGTCTCAATATCCACTATTTGGGCATTGGACCCCGCCTGGGCACTGGTACCTCCTGGTTCTGCCATGTTACTGCCTATCGATAGTGTGAGGATATAGAAACACATGTTAACATTGTAGTGGACAAGAGATGCTAGTTTGTCCCCATTACAACATTAACATGAGGCATCGTCACAAGTTAGTTGGTCAATTGGTGCTCGATGATTGTGTGTGTAGTTAGTGATGAATAGTTCTATGAGCTAAGTGGAAGGATGTGGTGTGAGGATGATGCAATTAGTACATGGAGGTGAATTTACAAATTTGGGGTTAGAGGGTTTATTACAAGTTTTTGGTTGCCAAATGAAATGCATGGTTTTACAATATGACCGTTGGTGGGCCATGGGAGGCTTTTTAGAGACCCAATTACAAGTGCTTTTGCTTGTGCTCAAGGGTGAATATGTGTTTCTGCATGTCGAATAAGAGTTGATATCAGCTGTTTGAGTGTGTGGATCATGCCATACATGGTGTGGTTTATGTGTGGCTATTTGAGCCCTCAAGCAAGCCTTAGGCACCCAAATTTGTCTTGATTGTGGGTCAGCCTTCATCGACTTCTTGGGTACCCAGATAGACTTCACTTTCGTAGAAGAATTTTAAAAGACTTCTTATTAGTGTCCTGTCGTTGATCATTAATATGAAGCTGAGCCGGTGGTTGTGACTGGACCGCAACAGGTTGGTCACCTTTCCGCACCCACACTTGTTTTGGTGGTTGAGACGTCATGCTTTGTACTTTCTCTTGGCTTCGAGCATAGGTCATCTCCTTCTTTTGCATTTGATCCACCTTTGGTTGTCGTATCCCTATGGACTTTGGAAAAGAAGGGAGTTCCATCGTATCCTTGAATTCTTTGTTGGGACAATCATCCCTCTGCATCACAAAGTTTTGGACAAGAATAGCATCGTCATCTTCATGTACTCCTGGAAGGACCAAGAGTTTGTGCCTTTCCTAGTTCCTTGAGTGCTTCATTTTCTAACGCCAGTGCAATGCGGTTCTGATTTACCCAGACCTGAAGAAGCCCACTTCTTAGTTTTAGGTTGACTGCATGATCATAGATCCAATCTTGACCCAAGACAAGAGGCTCAGTGAGGTCCTCGTCTTGACACACTAGCACCTTAACTTTCATAAGAACATCTTGGATGTAGAGGGGAAGTTCCACCTCGCCCATGCAAGGGGTTTCCACACCTCCCAATCCTATGAGATATGCTTCTATAGGATTGACATTTAAGTTCAATTCTTGACAGTAGGAAAGTTTAACAGCACTAGTGGCCGCACCTGAATCAATCAAGGCTCGTACGGTTCTTGCACTATTTCCTTGTCCTATCTCTAAGGTTACAAAAGGATGTCGGTCAATTATTCTATTGGAACTTACACCTGAGACTTTGCACATAGCCATATGATATCCTGGATCTACATAGGCATCTGCCCTAGGCTGATCTCTGCCGTGTCTCCTCAATTTCATTCTTCGTATGCGTTCCAATGCTTCTGCCTGTGCTTCTTCTCGAATTCGTTTTTCTTCTTCTTTACGTTTCTTTGTTGTATTGAGTCGATTTAACATCTCCTCCCTGAGAGGTTCATGGTATAATTTGACTCGGCATCCGCTAATGTAATTAGGGAGAACATCACCTTCTAGAGTAGCTAATTGAACTGCCCCACTCGTTGAGATCCTATTGATAATCATTGGTCCATAGCCTCTCTTCTCTAATTTCTGTGCATGTTGTTTCAAGGTGTAGACTAGGACTAGGTCTCCTACTTTCAAGCCCTTATCCTTCACATGTGCATCAAAATATGATTTTTGTCTTTTCTTGGCTGCATAAATTCCTATTGCAGCTCTTAATCTTGTTTCACCTAATTGTTCAAGGTCAAAGATTCTAGAGGAGAGCTCATGGCCTATCCACTCATGCTCTTGTGCTACTTTCAATGTAGGTATCAAGAAGTCCAATGGTAGCACCGCACTTTGGCCAAATATCATATGAAAGGGTGTGGCTTGGAGTACCATTTTATAGGCAACTCGGTATGCCCAAACGGCATGGTGTAGCTATTTGTCCCAATCAGAGTGTTTATTATTCACTAATTAAGTCAGCACATTGCATAGAATCTTATTTGTGCTTTCGGCTTGCCCATTAGCTTGTGGATGATAGGGGCAGACTTTTTGTGTATCACCAAGAACTCTTGAAGAAGATTTTCAATGACTTCATTCAAGAAGTGAGTCCCTCTCTCACTTACTAGCTCTATAGATATCTTGTGAACACATTCTTGAATAAGAACTTAGCTGTCATTTGAGAATCATTCTTCGTTGTGGCTTTTACTTCTACCCATTTGGTTAGATAATCTTTGGCCACAATGATATATTCAACATGTGAACCCCTGGCCGGGGGATTAATAGGACCTACAAAGTCTATTCCCCACTTAGAGAATGCACGTCCACCCATCATAGGTTTCAATGGCATCTCATCTTTACATATAGGGTACTGAGTTCGCTGACAAACATCACACCTCTTCACATAGGTATGTGCATCCATGTGAAGTGTGGGCCATCAAAGTCCTGCAAAAAGTACTGCCTTGATCACTCTATCTGGTCCAAAATGTCCTCCTGCTACACCCTGGTGAGCAGTCCAATATCTTGAGGTATTCACTCTCATGGACACATAATCTGAGGTAACCATCTTTACCACACTTGTATAAGTTATCTCCAATGAGTGAGTAGTCTAGGGCTTTTTGTTCTAAACTTCTTTGCCTAGCCAAAGTCATCTCTTGAGGGAATGTTTTCGTCCTCAAAAAGGCTACTAATGGTTCACTCCAATCTAGTACTAGAGACACTTGGTACAAAGTAGCATGCTCCACCGGTGTTCTAATATGACAGACTGGGCATTCCTTGCACAACTTATGTACATCTGCTTCCATAGTAGGCCAATGCACTTCGAGTCTCCTTAGTGTTTGTAGGGTTCTTTGCCTCGAGTAGTGTTGCTCTAATGCACCTACATGTGCTAATTGCAACCATTTAGTGTACTCGTCCTCTTCCACACAACAAGCTAATATCTCTTGATCTGTATGCTTGTACATACTCTTTGCCATGATATGGTACTTCTGGGCTTTTACTACCTCCCTATCTTGAGTGTTTACTACTGTATGTTTAGGGCCATATGTTAGTATTGGCACTAAGGTCTTGGCCCATTAAGGTACAACTTCTAAATTAAACAAGTAAGTATCAGGAAGGTCATCTGATACTCCTTATGGGGCCTCTCCTGATGTGAGCCTCGAGAGACGATCAGCTCTCAAGTGCGTCTTGCCCTTCCTCACCACTACCTCAAATTCATATTCCATTAGTAAGAGGAACCATCTCACTAATCTACCTGTATTGCATGGCTTGTTTACCAAGTAAAGTAGAGCTTGATGATCAGTAAAAAAATTTAAACTTATTTGCAAGAAAATAGTTTCTAAACTTTTTAACCGCATATACCATGCCTAATCCTTCTCGCTCGATGGTCGTATAGTTTCGTTCAGCTCCATTCAACTGTCTACTAGCATAGGCAATGGGAAGATCCATATTACCTTCGCTCGTAGGTTGTGCAAGCACACATCCGATAACATAGTTGGATGCATCCACATGCACATGAAAGGGCTTATTCCAATCTGGTGTGGTCAAGATTGGTGCAAAACACAATCACCGTTTAAGCTCATTGAAAGAGTTCTCACATTCATCAGTCCACTCGAAATTGGTCAAAAGTCCGTACAGAGGCTTTGCAATGATGGCATACATGTGTATGAAACGTCGGTAATAACCACAATGCCCCATGAAAGCTTGCACTTCCTTGACATTCTTTGGCCTTGGTAATTTTGCAATAGCTCTCACTTTCTCCTCATCCGTCAATATGCCATTCTTTGACACTATGTGTCCTAGAATCTTGCCTTGTCTGACCATGAAAACACACTTTTCTGGGTTCAAGCAGACTTGATATTCTCTACATTTGTCAAAGATTCGCCTGAGTTTAGGTATATGTGTCTGTCTAATGTTGGAATGAGCATAGAGATCATCAAGATAGACTTCTAAATTCTTCCTAAAAAAATTCTTTAAATACATGACTCATCAATCTTTGGAAGGTTGTAGGAGCATTGGTAAGCCCAAATGGCATGACCCGAAAAGCAAATATGCCCCACTCAGTGGCAAAAGCTGTCTTATGCTGATCTTTTGGTGCAATGGCCACTTGATTGTAGCCAGAGAATCCATCAAGAAAACTGTACACTTCCTTGCCTGCTACTCTTTCCAGGAGATGCTCAGTGATCGGAAGCGGATAGTTATCTCGAATGGTGGTTGCATTAACTTTCTTCAAATTAATGCACACATGTAACTTTCCATTCTTTTTTGGCACAATTACAATGGGACATACCCACTCAGTGTGCTCAATTTCATAGATGAATCCAGCTTCAACCAAGCGATCTATCTCTTCTTTGATCTTGGCAGCATAATTGTCATTATATGTGTATGGCTTTTGCTTAGAGGGTGGCATCTGAAGTCATGGGGATAGTGTGTGAGCATATGTCAGGATCTACACCTTTCAAGACCTTGTAACTCCAAGAGAATACATCTTTGTATTCTCTTAGCAAGGCTATCAACTCATACTCCTCTTCCTCAGTGAGGTCATGTCCTATGTAGGTGCATCTTTCTTCTCCTTCTTCTATGGCTACAACTATTTTCTTGGTGGTTTCTTTGTTATCATAGGCCTCTCCTGCTTGGGCATCACGTTTAGGCATTCTTAACATGACTTTCTTGTCTTATATCTCATATTTCTTAACATTTTCAGGGACCTCAAACAAAGATTCTTCCTCTTCTAGTGTGACTTCTCTCTTCTTCCTTTTCTTGCCTTCACCCTTGGTGGCCACTTGTGTGGTTAACCTCACATCGTTGGTAATCTCTTCATGTCTCTGAGGGTGAGCTTCCACCTCATAGACATATTCTTCATCTGATGCAAAAGGCGGGTCCATAATGATTGACTCTAGATCGGAGTCACTTGCATCCTCGAATGCATCAGTGCTAGGTTCACATTCTTCAAGAACTGAATCTCCCATGATTGGCTCTATGGAGAAGACTGAAATGTCATAGCCATCCTCATCATAGTGGGTGTCCATTGTTCTTCATTGATGGCTACATTCATTGTTGCTAAAATTTCTGCCCAACCATGAAGCTCAAACTCTTCGTCAGGAAATACTACAGGTGCATAGGTTGGATCTTGAATTGATCTATGGGTTTCCTTCACACCTACCTCTCTCGATTTTTCTCTCTTCTCTTCTTCTACTGCCACTTTGCACATCCATAAATGGGTGTCTTCATGCATCCATGAGGATCCTGATCCTATGGAATTCACTGACTCAGTATCATCTTTGGCTCTATGGATGGGATTCTATTGAATGGGAGGGACATCTCTATGAGAGTAATCCTTGAGATTAACTTTGGTCGTGACACCTTAGTGTTGCAAGTACAAGGAATTAGTTCCCCAATCTTGTACCACTTGCAACTGCCACATAAATGGTCTTCCTAAAATCATCTCATAGGCCTGATTTTTGCTAAAGTCACATATAACAAATGTCACATAAATTTTCTTCCCATAATCATCTCATAGGCCTGATTTTTGCTAAAGTCACATAAATGGTCTTCCCAGAATCATCTGATAGGCCTGATTTTTGCTAAAGTCACATATAGGCCTAATTTTTGCTAAAGTAGTGAGAGTGATTCCTTCTAGCAATCCTAAAGGTCTTTCAATGTGACCATCAGCCATCTTCAACTTCATTCTCGTTGGTCTGAGTGTTGGCTTGCCCCAACACTTCCACAGAGAAGTGGTAGCAATTGCCATTCCTGCACCTGAGTCCAAAATTGCCTTGATGGTGTACCCCTGATGGGTAATGGGAAGATACATGTTCCCTTCCTCTCCTTCACTCATGTCGCACTGTGCGATGAGATCCTACCTTGGAACGAGGTTTTGCTACTTCTGAAACTTGATTGGCTACATGTTTCCATAGTCCGGGCCTAACCTTGAGTAGCTCTTCTTAAGTGAGGTTGCACTGCACTTTAGTGTTTTTCACTACCTTTGTGTTCCTAGGGATGATGGAATCTTCGTTTCTTACCATGATAGTGGGTGCTCTCATACAAGTAGACTTAGCTTCCCATGGGCCTGTGAAATGGGGTAGTTCCTATAAGAAATTAGACTCAAAGTCTAATCTCTCATGAGATTGGGTACTATCCTGCTCTCCATAAATGGAAGGGATGTCTTGTGGGAATTGATCATGCAAGTCATCCACAAGTTCAATGGGAGGATGAACTTCACTTTCTTTAGCCCATTTCTCTTCTTGAATCTCTCATAGGAACTCTGGTGAATACCTCTTCATAGAAGAAGAGGTGTCTGGTTCAATGGAATTAGGCACATAAGCTTCCTGGGGAGGAATGCTTACTCTTTCGCTTGTCGTGGCTCTGCCTTGGGATATGGCTTCCTTATCAGATCTTGCAATTATGCTCTCCAACTTCTCCAACAGTCCATCAAAGTGCAACTGTGCCTTAGATGAGTAAGAGTAGTTGAAGAGGAGATTGGCTTCAAACATGGTCTGAGCCAATGCTACCATTTTAGCACAAAGCTTGGTTCTCTCTATCTCTAGATCAGCTCTAGGGTAGCATCTATCATGATCTGTAACATTTGGCCCTTCTTGGATTTTGGCCTGATATGCCTTAAGCATCATGTCTATGTCTTCAGGAGCGGGGTCAGCTAATATTGATCCTACTCTAGGGGGTGGTGGAGTTGTATGCGGTGGGTTGGAAGGTGGTAGGGATGAAGGTGGTGATGGTGGTATGTGAGAGTGTGTTTGAGAGGTAAGTTCAATAATTTTGGCTTTTTTTCTCTTATGCTCTCTTCTAATTTGCTCATCTTCTTAGACCATTGTCTTTTCATCCTTTCTCGACTATCTTTCTAGGCTCTCGTCCGTTTCTTGGTTATGCTCTCAGTTTCACTAACTGCAGCACTTTTTTCTAGGCCTAAACCTTGGTTCTGCTTCAAAGCCTGAGCTCTGGGGACCACTTGCACAGGTGTAGTGGAAGTTACACTTCTTGTTGAGTCTACTACAAACCCAATAACATTAATAGGAGTGATTTTTGGCATATTATTGGGATTCTTTGGGCAATCTCGTAAGAGATGGTCCTTTCCGCAATCTTGACAGAAGCCTTGAATTGTCATCGATTGGGGTTGTGTAGGGGCAGGCATTGGGCAATCATGAATGAGGTGAACTCCCTGACATCTGTAGGACGGTCCTCTAGGGAATGGGGGTCTTACTTGCTTAGGTTGAGGTCTAGGGTTGGGATTTGTGTACATGATATTTGCATACTCTAGATCCCAACTAGGTTCACTTGGTTCTTCACTATAGTAGGACTCACTATGCTCAGGTGACTGCATGTGGTAGGCCTGGGGGCTATCAATATGTGTAGAATCAAAACTTTGATCACTGGGGTCACCTTCTGAAAGCAAAGGAGAGACTGGGACTATGGCTCTATTTAGATTTTCTTCTACAGCTTCATACTTTACTAGAATCACATTAGCTAGAGCAGGGGGTTGCTTTGCTAGAACTAGTTGAGGTCTCTGCTGCCCTTGATAGGGTGGCGGATAGGGTTGTTGGGGCCTACCATACTCCTGTGGTGGATACAGGTTCTGGTACCTGCCCTGTTGTGGATATGGTTGAGGGTAATTTTGTCTCACAGTTTGTTTGTTATAAGGGCAGTCTTGTGCGGTGTGGTTGGTGTATCTTCACTCTATGGTGCAGTACTGGCTACTAGGATTCACCTGGGGTTGAGCCATAATGGGACATACGTTCGCCATATGGTCACCTCCACATGTTTAGCATCATCTCACTAGGGTAAATTAGGGTATTTTTTGGCTTGAGACACCTAATTTCTAAGCTACCTTCTCTGCAAGTTCCTCAATAGACGTGGATTGCCTGTAAGAGATGCTGGTAGAGTTATCTAAATCTTTGTAAATTTTTGAAAGCTCCAACTCCTCTCCTAGATTATCCTCTATGTCTATACACATGCGTACACATTCTTCTATGGTCCTAGGGTCCTTCAGGTACACATATGATCTCAATTTGGTACTCAATAACCCGTCTAGGAATAATGCCACTTGTTTGGCTGGAGTAGGTAGCTCTGGAACAGGGAACCTCTCTAAGTATTGCCTTAATCTTCTTCCTACAAGTCTAACTATCTTTTGAGGTGCTTGTTTAAAGCTATGAATCAATGAGGAGGTATTATGTCGTATCCCGCTCTTAGAGAATTTAGTAATGAATGCCTCTAGAAGTTGGTCTATGTTCCTGAACTATCTCTCATTTAGCAGTTGAAACCACGTATGACTTGCCTAAACTCGGCCACATGATCGTATGGGTCTCCCGTGCCATCAAAGTAATTTTTCATGGACTTAACTAGCTGAGTTGGCCTCAAGCTCCTAGTGTGTTCTCTAGGCCTTGGCAAAGGAAAATCATCAGCATTTCTTAGGTTCCTTGGGGCTCTAGGTCTCTCGGCTTCTTCTCTATTCGTCTCTGTTCTCATCCTTTCTCTTCCCAAGGGATTGACAAAGCTTACTTCTGGTCTATCTCTACTTTTGTCCCTATGAGCTTCATGAGCTTGGGATGTTCGAGCTCCTTGGTGGCCATACGAGACATTAGTTCTTGGTTGGGGAAAAATAAATTCACCCTTCCAAGTGTAGGCATGTCTACCATGTTCCAACACCACAAATATCCTCTCCAAAGTATTGTCTAAATAGGTCACTTTGCCTAGACTATCAAGATCTTTGAACTCATAGATTGTGATCGTTCCTACCTCATTCGGCTGATCAGGCTTATACCTCCAAAAGGCTTCATCGGTCTCTTGGTTTAAGAGTAGATCTATGCTCTTATTGTCCTAGGGAACCCACTCTGGTGTGATAATTCTAGTGAGAACTGATTTGCCTCGAGGGGTTTTAGGCTCTCCACCTATGTTCCCTTGTCCTAGGTCTCCTATGTCCATTTCTGGGATCACATTACCAAATTCATCTGTCCTATCTAGGTAGGTGGTGACCACGTACATGGTTCCTTCTTTGTCCAGGTATGCACCATTTTCAAACTTGACAGCTGGATGTTCCAGGCCAATGGGTTGATCTGGGTTTTTGATCCAGACCACAGATCTTCCTAGGCCGTCCTCATAGATGCAAGCACCTAACCGGTTGGTCCTAAGGTATTCGAGCTGCGTCTTTTAAGGGCCCTCGACCGTTTGTAAGTATGACACGTCTGAACTTCTTGTGGGTCTCTCCATACCATGAGACATCTCGGACTTGCTAGTTTCAGAGCTAGGGTAGTGCAAATAGTGGCTCAATTGCTGGGCCCAAGACCTAGCAGTATGATTGACACTAGCCTCTAAAGACCTAAGACTCTCTCTATCTCTCCCTAGGTGTCGTCTTGATCTAAGGTTCATATGCATAATTGAATAGCCCCAATTTTCCCAAGTACAACCTCGTTGCGGATGAATTTGTATTAATCACTTGTTCTTTTTAATTTTTTTAGGATGTCACTTCTTGTCCAATCAATCTTCGTCACAAGGAACACTTAGGTTTTATCGTACTTGAGTTTGGTCACTGGATTTAAATTCTTTTCCCTTAGGTTGTTTCGCACATGTAATTTTTTTGTACTTGCACTTGAGTGATTAGAGTTCTTGGACTTGGTCGTGCTTAACGTAACCCCAATTGATCAAAACCTCTATCAGTACTTAGCCTAAGTTGGGAATTGATAGAGGGTGTTGAGAATTTCCAACCTTTCGTTTCTCTCCTTGGTTGCCCTTGTGTGCCCAGGAAGCGTGTTCCCAAGCTTTCACTTACTCTTGCTTAGAATGCCCTTCGATGCTCTCAATGGACCTGCAACACTCCCAAAGTTAGTTCAAGATTTAAATTCAATTGACACAACAGACCATGGTCATTCATGCAATTCAGAGATCAAATTGTCCTTTGGTCTTTATGGAAAACAATCCTAAAGACCGCTTAGTTTTGGTAGTACCTCCCACGAGCTTTCCAACAAGACCAAAATCACTAAAAACGGAGTTTGTATGAGGAAGTTGTGTCTATTCAAGACTCTAGGGCTAAAACAGGATCAAAACAGGCTAACAGGCAAACAAGACTAACTCACCATGTGTTCTAGAGCTTGGATATGTTCTAATGACCCTTAAAGTTTCCCAAAATTTGACCCAAAATAGACCAAGTATTTTTTTGCCCTACAAATAATGCCAAAATTGCCCGTCAATCGCGATCGAAAGGTCTGTCAATCGCGATTGATATGTCAGTCGTGATCAATGTGTCGATCGCGATTGATAGGTCCGTCGTGGCTCTCAATCACGGTTGATGAGTCACTCGCGATTGACACGTGGCCCGAAATTTCAATCAATCATGGTCAAAGGATCGTTGACTCTGTCGATCACGATTGATATGTCCGTCGGGGCTGTCAGTCACGATTGATGGGTCGATCGTGATTGACACATGGCACGCGTAGATTGTGTCAGTTTGGTCAGTCGATTGTTGACTCTGTCGGTCATGATCAACGTGTCGGTCGCAATTGACAAGTCCGTCGGCAAGTGTCCATCGTCGTTTGTCAGTCGCGATTGACGTGTCAATCGTGATTGATAGAAAATTGAGGAATTTTAAAATTTTAAACACACTTTTGGAATGCTCTAGGCCTACACATCATGTTTATGCACTTAGTTTAGCAATTTGATCAATTTTTTTGTCCGTCGCGATTGACATAGATCAATGCCTCAGGACTTGCACAGTCAAAAATTTGTACCTGCTGAAGCTGGTGCAGCTGTTGGGATGTTGATTCCTGAAGAAAATCTCAAAAAACACACAAAAGCACAAGCATGCAAACGCTCTCTCGCTCTCTCTCACAAGTGAAATGAAGGGAAATGGTATGGAAAGGGTGATATGACCAAAAAACTGAATGTGTCATGATGATGGAGATGGAGATGGGAGATGGTGATGATGATAATGGTGATCAAGAAAACAAAAGAAAGTAAATAAACATGAAGAAAATACCTATGACTACAACGTCTCAACTCTACGTCTTACTGTTAGCTCACTGAGTTGTTAATTTTTTTTGTACTAACGGGTGGCCATTTTATAGTATGTGGTTGATTTAGGTATGTTACAAGTTTGATTGGATCCATACAAAAGAGCCAAGTTGTGCAGGAGTATATTATTCGGGGAGAGTTTGATCCACATGTCATTATGGGAAGTATAGTAATTGATATGTATACCAAGTGTATGCACTTGCAAGGCATGAGTAGATTGGGGAGGAGTTCAATGGTCTAGACCAAATGCAAACTGAGGGCATAGCTCGTAATGCTACAACATTCATTTCCATTCTCAAAGCAAGATGCTGCCGACATGTTATGCAGGGAGCATCGTGAGAGACTGATGACTCGAGGCATGCAAGGCATCTATTGGAGATGATTCCAATGCCACTAGAGTTGGCACAAGTATCTGACACCGAATTTCTGCCATGAGCAAATGGGAAAGGTGCTTGCGGGGGTGGTGGACTACTGCCCTCCTTCAGGAGCTGTCAGAGCATGGCGAAGGGGTTTAATCCCATTACTCTACACGCGCAAAGAATCGAGGGGGGATCCTTCTGGGTTTTTGGTGATTCTAGAGGGTAGCTGCCTGTGTTTTTCGAGGAAGAGGGCATTCACTGTCCGTAGGCAATACTGACAGGCCACGAGGAGAGGACTTTTTAGAGGGGTTACATAAAGATTTTGAAGGGATTTTTCTCTCTCGCTGGTTTTCGAGGGGTATTACTTCTCTCTGTTTTTGTGTAGGAAGAGGGGGCACGCGCATTTCTTCCACAAGGGGGGAGCCTCTTTCAAGTTTTTTTGTGTGCAATATGCAGCAACAAAGAGGAGCAGGGGAAGGAATGTGAAACCCAACTTCCGGTTTTTGGGGGCAGCCTTCGCGAAGAGAAGAAGTGTTTTTTTATGGCATTGAGGAGAGAGAAAAAAAGAGTTTTTTGTTGCTGAGACTTCGTAGATAGGATTGCGAGTTGTTCTTGAGCAGAAAGACCATGAAGGTGGCCTCATAAGGGAGGAATCTCAGTGGAGAGAAGTAGGCTAGGAGAAGAAGGGATCAGAGGCATGGATACACAAGAGAAAGTGGCATCCACAATTTCTGTTGTCGAGGACTCATTCTTTGGAGATGTGCAAGTTAACTAAGAGAAAACTAATGAAACGTCAATTGAAGAGGTGAAGCCAGAAGTGGCCATTGAAGAAGCGAAACCAACACTCATAGATGTGCAGAAGAATACAACTATCAAAGAGGTTGCCGAGGTATGTAGTAGGGACAAAGTTGTTGAATCGTTACCTATAATTGAAGAACAATCAGCTAAGTCTAGATATTTCAAAGCGCATGAAGGCCTAATCAGATGAAAGTCCACTTCTAGATGAAAATAAAGAAAAATGAAGGAAAGGTGAATCAAACAGAGGGGGAACGGTCATAAAGCACAGTATACAGCGGTGAAGCGGTGAAAAGAGGCGTGAGGATTCCATTTTTCTTGGCCTACTAGAGATAGGGATTTGCGTCAACGTGTTCATGTGCACCTCTCTCTTGAATGGCATGACTATGTGAGTCATTATGTTTGATGATGATGATGAACGAGATAAGGGCCGACTACTGTGAGGAGAAGAAGTCGATGTCTGAAGTTTTGAGCAAGAACTATCATGATATGCTGTTGTAGTGAATTTGGCTTTCTGTGACTACCCTGTTTCTTGGAGGAGAGAGCAGCAAACATCATATGCAATGGGAAATACATGCGTGGGAAATTTTCACTCAAATCTTATTGAGCTCCAAAGGACGATTTTCTGACAGATCTAAGCAGAGTGGCAGATTTATACGAGATTTTGTAATAGTAAATTGCTAGGGAGGAAAATCATCCCCGTAGGAGAGCCATCGATTTATGTGCATGAAAGGGGGAGGTAGAGGGAGGCGTCACCATGAATTAAAAGAAGGCTCTCAGAGTCGTCATCTGGAGGGGAGCAGAAGGCGGTTTGCCTCTGTTTTTGGTCTTGTACAAGCCCGCACTGTTGGAGGGCGGAGCTTCTTCATTTCTCAAAGGGTCTTTTGTTGTTGTGCAAGGTAGCTCAAAAGTAAAGAAGGGAGATTTTGAGCTGCCATGGGAGGCAACCTCTCTTTTCTTAGGGGTTCGTCTTCTGCGGGTCATAGGGTAGCCAAAAAGGGGATTGAAACAGGCTGGGTAGGGAGTTACTCTCCATTGGCAGGGGAAAGAGCCAGTTGTTCAGAGGCCAAAATAGAGGAGGTTTTGAATGTCATTGGTACTCAGAGCTTATTTGAGGTCACCAGATGTGAAGGAATTGGCTCGTGATTTAGAAGAAGGAACAGTGCATGGCTCATGGCTGGCTCCTCATCCCCGTTGGAGGAATGAAAATAAGAGTCAAGGCAACCACGATAAGGATCTGGATAATGGGTTTTTTTGAATCATGTAGAGATGCGATCTCTGTTAGATAAGGAATGCTCTCACACCATCAACTCTGAGGTGCCATGAACTGCACCGCTAACAACTGCATTTGAAACAAGGTATTTCTTTTCCACTTACTTTATGGGGTCCACCTAATTCGCGATCGCTTGAAGGTTTACTCTTATTTCGGACAACCACTCCCAACTGATGTGCTTCCAGGTTGATTATGATGTCTGCTGATTTTCCCTTTGCTCGTTTTTGAATAATTCCCTTGATTTTCACTATGATTAACATGAGCCAACCTCGATAGCTGCCGGTTTGCGCATGATGAGGAGTACCACAAAGGGTTTTTTTATTAGACCTGGACTATGTGAAATTGTATCTGCACTTTATGAATAATGTTTTTTTGGAGTCAACATTCGAACGCTGATGTGTTACGCACTTGATTTCATTTGCAGTGAACATTTCAGATAATGGTGATACAGTTTTGATAGTTCTGCGAATGATGTGATGCAACCGGTTGACACTAGGGTGTATAACTTATGTATTGAAATTGGATATCGAAGTATACAGGCTGAATGCTTCAGTGCATTGGCTTCATAACACGAAGAGTTTTTTTTGTAACTATTGAGGGACACATGGGGGTGCATTCACATTGCACTTAGAAGTGCTATATATCTAAAGTGTGAGATAAGATGCTTCGAGTTCTGAGTAGCAGAGTACGGAACGTGATTTGTTTCCCTTCATTTGCCAATAATAGTTAGGAGGAAGCATCACACAGGAAGTGATATCCGATTTTACCCATAGCACATAGGGGCATGTGCTTTGATCTTCGCGCTTGGTTTCTCATTGAAAGGGTTTATTTTGTTCTGGCTGACCTGCAACATCAAAAATTTGTTTCCAGTCCGTGTTCGAAATGGGAATCGTTATGCTTGGAAGATAGGAAGTGTGTTTCTTGTCGGATATGTTCTAGCAATGGCACCTAGAAATCGATACGAAGGGACACATGCATAATAAAAACTCTCGTGTGGTACAAACAAAATGTGTGAGGGTTAAACGTGTGAGCACATGTGTGAGTATTTGAGTGAAAGAGAGCTGGAAAAGGTGAGGGCATAACAATCATCAATTAGAGATACCTTTGTGGCCTCTAGGTAATCCAAGTGGACCGATTCCGAGGGGTTTGAGTAAAGTAAAGGCTTGTATAAACATCTTTCGCTTGGGCATTAGGACTCTTCATTTTGGCGATCCTGTTGGGGAGTTGGCTTGGCACTCCTCATAGAGTCGTGCCACGAGTACGCTCGGTGCCCCAATTGTGCGGTAGAGCCCGTCGGCCCAGATTGAGTGCATTGCTAGGTAGTGAGATGGCACAAAGTACGCAAGTTGTAGATGTTCGAGAAATTAGCTCGAGAATGATGACTCCGAGAGGGATTAGAAGTCGAAGCAGATTTGGGCACCCAATGAGGAATCATGCGTATGAATATCATCGGTTGGGTCTTGCTTCGAACTACATTTGATGTTGGTGCTGTGAGAAATTTGGGCACATTGCAAAATATTTGCCTCGTGTGTGCACCCCATTGGACTTTGTCTCTAGATGCGTGGAATGTGGAAACAAGAAGCTATTCGAGCATGTGTGTCGTGCGAAAGAGGTTCTCGTGGAGGAGGTCATGGCAAAAGAGGTTAGTCTGTCGGTTGCGACTTTTTATGTGAAAGCCGAAGACAACAAAAGCTCTTTGGGAAGCATACAACGTCAGTTGGAATGTCTTCGCGAGAAACGCGACAATGAGAGGGCCAAAGTAGAAAAGTTGGAGAAAAGTCAAGCAAAATTAAGAGAGGTTGTCGCAAAGTGTGTAGAACAATTGCAAGACGTGGAGAATAAAAACAAGGAGTTGAAAGCAAAGAAAAGCTTGAGGGAAGGCCTTGCAAGGTCTGAGCATGAAAATGTGGTCTTAGACCTAAGAACCGGCTTGATGATAGCCGATTGCCATAGCGTTGCGATCGAAGAGGATTCCCTTAAATATGATGATGACCTTGCCCAGAGAGTCGATCGAATGGAAAAGGAAATCGAGAAATTCTGAGAGATGATTGGTAGATATGATGACCAAGCAGGTAAGGTAGCGGAAGAGTTCCACATGGATTTAGAAAGGATGAAGAGTGCTCAAGCAGAGAGTGATGAGAAAATAAGACAGGTAGAAAAAGAGAATGCAAAGCTAAGTAGCAAGCTCGGTAGGTGGATGAATCGGAAAGACGACGAGATGCGAAGACATGTGGAGGACGCGAGAATGGGGAAAATGGAGGAAGAGTTGAAAGTGGTATTGGACAAGTTAGAGGCATTAGGAGTGGGGTTTGAAGGGATGGAGAAGTTGGCGAAGAAGGTGGATGAACTTGAATTAGAAAATGAAAGTAGAATGTGGGAGGAGAGTTCGATTCGAGAAGAGGTTGAAAAGTTGTCTATCCAAGTCAGGAGGAGAGAGGAGGTTCCCCTCGAAATAGAAAGAAAGATGAGTCATTTAGAAGAGGAGAGGAAGAAACTGTGGGTTCGGTTTCATCAAGTGGATGATGAGATTTTTCGACTCCAAGGCAATGATGAGTGAAACGAAGGAGAGATAAGGGACTTAACAGTGAAGTTGGAGGCATTGAGGAGTGTAATAATGAATGGTGGCCTTCCAGACCGTATCGCCTGGCTAGAGGACAATATCAGCAAGTTGTCGAATCATGTGGAATCTCTGCGAGGCAGAGGTTGGAGATGAAAAAGGAATCGATGAGGTGATGGATGTCGGTGAGGATGGCTTGGGTTTGATTAGGGTTTACTTTGTGGGATTGCGAGTCAGAGATGTGAGGACGGGCGGACCAAGTCTATTGTACGCTTAGGACTGAAGTGGCATTTTTTGGGGTTTTCAGGTCGGCAAGGTAATTAATGTGTGCGGGTTTCGAGAGGAAAAGTTGACCATGGCATTAGTGGTTGGATTTTGACTTGAGTAGCGGCTGAGAGGAGAGGTCTCATCGGGATGTCCATGGGGGGATATATGTGTGTGTGTCGTGATTGCTTGGGTTTGGAAAAGGTCCTTTCTTTTGTCTCCTAATTCTCGAGATGCGAGAATTCAAAAAAAAAAAAAAGAAAAAAAACAAGAAAGAACTAATTGTGTATTTGTGTGTGTTGTCGATGCGCTGCAATGGGCTAGTAGGCGGGTGGAGCAACCTTGATCGGGTGATCGAGGCCATGAGCTGATGCTAGTTCCATTGTAGGCCCAACCTATATGTGGCTATGTGCCTATGTGGGCCGATAGGTGGGTGGAGTCCCTTTGGCCGGGTGATCAAAGCCACGAGCTGACGTCGGTTTCGCATAGGGCTAGCGTTGTGCATCGTGCATAAGTAAATAAGTTTAAAAAAAAAAGGGGGAAAAATTCCTCGCTCGAGGGGGGACAGAAGAGAGGCGAGAGAGCTTGATGCTCGGATGGGAATATGTGTGTATGTGTTGTTGGGGATCTAGGAATATGTGGACTCTTGATGAGGCATGTCAAATCGACGCTTAAGCTTGGCTAGGGTTTTGGCTACGACGTGTCTGTGGAAGACTTGGACTTGAGGGATCCAAGCGTGCTAGTGGCTTTGTTCGTCTGCGAACTCTTGGGAGGTGCTTATTTTGGTTCTTAGGTTGTGCAACTACTTGTGATGTCGTGAAGCATGTCGACGATGAGCAATTGTGTCAGAGTGAGCTCGGGTTAGGCTTGGGTGGCCTTTGCCATGTGTCCATCAATTCAAGAGGTGTGGTGGTGACCTAGCATGGAATTTAGTTGAAAAGCGAAAAAAAAAAAACAAAAATTCGATAAAAAGGAAAGCCGGTAGTGGAAACCCTAGGTAGGAGGGGAATGAAAAATCGGTGAGTGAACTCGGTTAAAAATGAGAAAAAGGAATCAGGAAAGCAATTGTATGGCCGGGGAGAGTATCAAAAAACGAAAGTGGCGAATGGTTTTTGACTATATATGGTGTGTGTGGAAAGTGTGTTGAGTATGCATGTGGAATAGAGATTCTTGACGTGTTGAATGAACAATCGAGAAAAGTGACGAGAGGGAATGTGGACATGTCTTTTGCTTGCATGTATATTGTGTGTGATGAGCTTGCATGTGCGACAAGGATGCATGATGTGATTTCCCGATGTGTGTTTGCTCTTTCCATTTTGGTTGTAGATGTTATTATGATTTGATAAAAAATGGTCTAATGTTTGATGAGTTTGTAGACAGGTGGACATGATAGGTGAAGATGTAAAACGGCATACAAAGTTGGTAAGTGAAGTGACTGTTTTTTGATGACTAATGGATGTTTGTTTAGTGTGGTTGTAGGAACGCCAGTGGAAAGAGCGAGAACAAGTATGAGGTATGTGAATGTGCATTGATGCATTGTCGATGACTTGAATGGTTTGAGTGCAGATGCTAATTGCCTCGTCAGGGACGACGTCGCGAGCAGAAGGGGGGAGTATGTTAACTCCCTGAGTTGTTAATTTTTTTTGTACTAACAGGTGGCCATTTTACAATATGTGGTTGATTTAGGTATGTTACAAGTTTGATTGGATCCATACAAAAGAGCCAAGTTGTGCAGGAGTATATTATTCGGGGAGAGTTTGATCCAGATGTTGTTGTGGGAAGTATAGTAATTGATATGTATACCAAGTGTCTGCACTTGCAAGGCATGAGCAGATTGGGGAGGAGTTCAGTGGTCTGGACCAAATGCGAACTGAGGGCATAGCTCCTAATGCTACAATAATCATTTCCATTCTCAAAGCAAGATGCTGCCGACATGTTATGCAGGGAGCATCGTGAGAGATTGGTGACTCGAGGCATGCAAGGCATCTATTGGAGATGATTCCAATGCCACTAGAGTTGGCACAAGTATCTGACACCGCCATGAGCAAATGGGAAAGGTGCTTGCGGGGGCAGTGGATTATTGCCCTCCTTCAAGAGCCATCAGAGCATGGCAAAGGGGTTTAACCCCATTACTCTACACGCGCAAAGAATCGAGGGGGGATCCTTCTGGGTTTTTGGTGATTCTTGAGGGCAAGTGCCTATGTTTTTCGAGGAAGAGTGCATTCACTGTCCGTAGGCAATACTGACAGGCCACGAGGAGAGGACTTTTTGGGGGGGTTACATAAAGATTTTGAAGGGATTTTTCTCTCTCGCTGGTTTTTGCGGGGTATTACTTCTCTCTGTTTTTGTGCAGGAACAGTGGGCACGCGTGTTTCTTCCACAAGGGGGGGAGCCTCTTTCAAGTTTTTTTGTGTGTAGTACGCAGCAGCAAAGAGGAGCAGGGGAAGGAATGCGAAACCCGACTTCCGGTTTTTGGGGGCAGCCTTCGCGAAGAGAAGAAGTGTTTTTTTATGGCATTGAGGAGAGAGAAAAAAAGAGTTTTTTGTTCCTGAGGCTTCCCAGATAGGATTGCGAGTTGTTCGTGAGCAGAAAGACCATGAAGGTGGCCTCATAAGGGAGGAATCTCAGTGGAGAGAAGAAGGCTAGGAGAAGAAGGGATCAGAGGCATGGATACACAAGAGAAAGTGGCATCCACAATTTTTGCTGTCGAGGACTCATCCTTTGGAGATGTGCAAGTTAATTAAGAGAAAACTGATGAAACGTCAATTGAAGAGGTGAAGCCAGAAGTGGCCATTGAAGAAGCAAAACCAACACTCATAGATGTGCAGAAGAATACAACTATCAAAGAGGTTGCCGAGGTATGTAGTAGGGACAAAGTTGTTGAGTCGTTACCTATAATTGAAGAACAATCAGCTAAGTCTAGATATTTCAAAGCGCATGAAGGCCTAATCAGATGAAAGTCCACTTCTAGATGAAAATAAAGAAAAATGAAGGAAAGGTGAATCAAACAGAGGGGGAACGGTCATAAAGCACAGTATACAGCGGTGAAAAGAGGCGTGAGGATTCCGTTTTTCTTAGCCTACTAGAGATAGGGATTTGCGTCAACGTGTTCATGTGCACCTCTCTCTTGAATGGCATGACTATGTGAGTCATTATCTTTGATGATGATGATGAACGAGATAAGGGCCGACTACTGTGAGGAGAAGAAGTCGATGTCTGAAGTTTTGAGCAAGAACTATCATGATATGCTATTGCAATGAATTTGGCTTTCTGTGACTACTTGTTTCTTGGAGGAGAGAGCAGCAAACATCATATGCAATGGGAAATACATGTGCGGGAAATTTTCACTCAGATCTTATTGAGCTCCAAAGGATGATTTTCTGACAGATATAAGCAGAGTGGCAGCTTTATACCAGGGTTTGTAATAGTAAATTGCTAGGGAGGAATATCATCCCCGTAGGAGAGCCATCGGGTTTATGTGCATGAAAGGGGGAGGTAGAGGGAGGCGTCACAATGAATTAGAAGAAGGCTCTCAGAGTCGTCATCTGGAGGGGAGCAGAAGGCGGTTTGCCCCTGTTTTTGGTCTTGTACAGGCCCGCACTGTTGGAGGGTGGAGCTTCTTCATTTCTCAGAGGGTCTTTTGCTGTTGTGCAAGGTAGCTCAGAAGTAAAGAAGGGAGATTTTGAGCTGCCACGGGAGGCAAACTCTCTTGTCTTAGGGGTTCGTCTTCTGCGGGTCATAGGGCAGCCAAAAAGGGGATTGAAACGGGCTGGGTAGGGAGTTACTCTCCATTGGCAGGGGAAAGAGCCAGTTGTTCAAAGGCCAAAATAGAGGAGGTTTCGAATGTCATTGGTACTCAGAGCTTATTTGAGGTCACCAGATCTGAAGGAATTGTCTCGTGATTTAGAAGAAGGAACAGTGCATGGCTCAAGACTGGCTCCTCGTCCCCATTGGAGGAATGCAAATAAGAGTCGAGGCAACCATGATAAGGATCTGGATAATTGGGTTTTTTGGAATCATGTAGAGATGCGATCTCTATCAGATAAAGAATGCTCTCACACCATCAACTCTGAGGTGCCATGAACTGCACCGCTAACAACTGCATTTGAAACAAGGTATTTCTTTTCCACTTACTTTATGGCGTCCATCTAATTCACGATCGCTTGACAGTTTACTCTTATTTCGGACAACCACTCCCAGCTGATGTGCTTCCAGGTTGATTATGATGTCTGCTGATTTTCCCTTTGCTCGTTTTTTAATAATTCCCTTGATTTTCACTATGATTAACATGAGCCAACCTCGATAGCTGCCAGTTTGCGCATGATGAGGAGCACCACAAAGGGTTTTTTATTAGACCTGGACTATGTGAAATTGTATCTGCACTTTACGAATAATGTTTTTTTGGAGTCAACATTCGAACGCTGATGTGTTACGCACTTGATTTCATTTGCAGTGAACATTTCAGATAATGGTGATACAGTCCCATCTTTCGCTTGGGCATTAGGACTCTTCACTTACCATCACACGCTCGTCCTCGAAGCTCGATCCCCGACAACGACACCAAAATTTGGTGTAGCTCAGTGATGAGTAGCACCTCCTTTAATGCCAATCCAGGAAGGCATGAGGATGGTATGAAGACCTCGAACAAGTGATGGCACAAGTGTGTGAGTGAGAAGCACACCAACATGCACACACATACACACACATGTGCACACAAGGCAAGACAAAGAGAGAAACAATGGATTTCTTTAGATTACTCAAAAAGTCTCATACAAGTTCAAATCTACAACAAGCTAACCTCAAAAATGAGCTCTCTGACTCTATTTATAGTTGTTGACTAGCTTTGGTGCTGTCTAGACCTAGTGTCCAACCTAGTTAAAAATTAGGTTCTAGGGCTGTTTTGGGGGCTCAAACGAGCTCTGAAAATTATGAAAGTTGGTACATAAATACTAGCAGTACTCTTCAAGCTTGAGGACTCCTTGCTTTGCAAAAAAATGGAGTAGGAATAACCAAAAATGGTATTTACAATGAAGTGAAGTATCTACAATCACTATTTGGGAAATATTGTTACATGAAAAAATTATAGGGCCTATTTGCCAGATCTACGTTGACTACTTTGCCTACTTGTTCCTTGCTCCGACTCCCTTCTTTGGCTTCCTTGTCTTGTGGGTCCTTGGGTGCCTTGGCTGCTACTAACATATGGCTGAAAATTTTTCTTCACAAAAGCTTTTGACTCTATGCACGGATCATGATGGTGAATACATGTCACATGAGTTTAATGCTTTTCTTCGTGAAAGAGGTATTTCACCCCAATGTACAGTGCCATATACACCTCAAAAAAATGGTGTTGCCGAACATAAAAATAGAACTCTACTTGAAATGGCACGATGTATGGTTAAAGGAAAGCATCTTCCTGATAAGTTTTGGATGGAAGCGGTCATGTGTGCAAACTATGTGTTGAATCGCTACCCTACAAAAGCATTGAGATTCATCACTCCTTATGAGGTTTGGAATGGTCATAAGCCTATGGTTAGTCATATGCATGTGTTTGGGTCTTTGGCATATGCTCTTGTGCCATCACAAGAACGTCACAAAGTTGATGACAAATGGGCCAATGCCAAGATGGAAGGCACCTCATGAATAGGGACACACCCGAGCCGCTCTTGATGGATCAACATGGTACAATTGTCCCACAATGAAACAAAAATACTGATTGTATGGGGCAAGCTTCTATGGAGTAGTTGTAGATAGGGAGTCGGGTCGGCAACAAGAAGTTAAAAGATCATGAGAGTATCATAGTACAAGTCTACTAGATTCCAAGTAACCAACGAAGAACTAGTTTCGGCCCCATTAATGGTAGGGGATGAATCATCCACCCCCATTGGGGCTTCACCCCAATCTAAGTGGGAAAGGAAATCAGCAATTGAATGGGATGAACTAGGACAATGAATCATATCATAATCAAACCTTTGAAGGAGGAGAACCCAACGAGTTGGTTGACACTCTGTAGTCCAATGAAAATCACAAGGATGACATTCGTTAATCGGGTGAGGGGAATCATTATATGGACTAACCAATGAAGATGGTGACCATGCCAATGAATTTGGCCGAGAAATCTCAAAAGTTCCTTCAATGACTTTGGTGGTGAGGCTAGCAGAATGACCTGCATCTTATTAGGGTCCAGCTGAATCCCCCGACGAGAAATAATGTGACCCAGTAACTTCCCACAAGTTACAACAAAAGTGAATTTGTTTGGATTAAGGCATAGCCTATAATCTCTACAGTTTAGAAAGCAAAGGTGAAGGTACTACAGATGTGCCTTTGTAGAACCTAAGACTGAAAAATCATCAAGATATACACTCATGAAACTCGTGAGATAAGGAGAGAAGATCTCCTTCTTACACCATTTGAAAGTTTGGGGGCATTTTGAAGCCCAAACTATATAATTGTACACATGTAGACCCAGAGTTTGTGATAAAAGCGATTTTTGTTATATCTTCTTTGGCCATACAAACTTGCTTATAGCCATTGTACCCATCTAAAAAGGAATACATCTCGACTTGCGACTTTGTCTAGCATACTATCTAGAAAAGGAAAATGAAAGGGGTCAGGGATGGTGGCAGCATTGAGTTTTTTATAGTCGGCAAAAATTTGGAGTTGCTTATTTTTCTTAGGTACAATAACAATAGAGGAGATCCATTTCACGTGTTTGACCGGGAAAATAAACCCAACACGTAATAAGCAGTCCAATTCATCCTTTACTTGTTTGGCATAATGGGGGTTCATTCTATAGCTTTGTTGCTTGGCCAGATACACGTCCCGTTTTAGCACCACGCGATGTTGGTATATTCTAGGGTCTAAACCCTTCATCTCCTTATAATCTCACGCAATCACATCAATGTTGGTGCAAGTCAACCACCAATTTATGTTTTGGATGAAGGATTGAAGCCAAAGATTGAAGGAAAGATTAGTTTATAAATCTTGAAGATAGTGCATGTTAAGAAAAAGAAGACTTTGTATACATATGTACATTAAACTATAGTTAGCTCACTTATACCTTTGTTATGGTCATGAGCTTGTACATATATGCCTATATATACAAGTAAAAAGTTGGGGCAAGTATGAGAGAGCATGTGAAGAGAAGAATTAGAAGTTGAAATGGTCATTAGACATTTTAGAAGTGTAGGAGATCTCTCTCATCATTCAGATCTAAAATTTTTCAGAGATGAAGAAATATTGCACCCGAACTTTTGTTGAGTACTCCTTCTGTGTTTAATCTTTTGTGAAATTCTTTTGTACAACTCTAAGTCTATAGTTGATTGACCTCTGTACAAGTTTTCAGAACCTAATTGTGATCAGGCTGAGAGAATTGAGAGTAGGAACATTTACATGTGTAAATGTGAAGAAGTGAAGTTGCAACAGGTGCAAAATTTGATGCTAATGTTTTGGTCAGTTCTCCTTCCACAGTGTAAAGTTTTGATCAAGCAAGAACTCATTCTCTAAGTTGGAAGGTAAGCTACCTATGGCTAAAATCATTTGAATAAACGGTTTGTAGTTTGAGAGAACTATGCATTAGAAGTTACAGGTGTCAAAGTCCACTATAAAGAAGTACATTTTTAGACATAGGTGAATTGTTTAGATCATTTCTCGAGATCTACTAAGTCTTTTGAGATGATTTAACTTGGAGAAGGTGCAAAAACATTAGACAACACTTTATGCAAAGTTTCATTAGAAACTTTACACATTTGATCAGTCAATGAATGAATTATGTGCAATAGACTTTTCTAAGAAGTAACTCTCTTCACAGTTAGTTCAAGATTTTGATAATTTAGTATTAATCCTACAAATTGGTAAAGGTTTTGAGTGTTCTTGATATAGAGGTTCTCTAACATCAAGGATAGCTTGTTCTTTTGGATATTAACACTCTCCATTAGTGGTCTCAGAGCAGGAATCATCAAAATAGAAGAAAGGAGGACCCCGACTACTGCACCCATACAGAAATCAACACTTGAAGGATCAAAAGGTGAAAAATTAAAGAGAAAGCTTGAGAAGGAGGCCAGAAGTTATCAAGAAGATCAAAAGGAATTTCACTTCGAAGTAAAGGTACACTTATTCCTCATAAAGATTGAAGAATTTAATACACAGGTGAAGAAAGGATGGGAGATTCTCTTCAGATAGAGAAACTGTGTAGAGAAAACTATCCAGCATGGTCAATGAGGATGGAAGCTCATCTCATGAGCAAAGAGTTGATAGGTTACATCACATGTGAAGAATAAAAACCACAATTCAGAGATCCTTGTGTTCCAACTAGGCATGAACTCTCAGATTTGAAGACTTGGATGAAGAAGGATGCTCAAGCAAGGAGCATTATCTACATGGGAGTCAATGACTACTTGCCACATCATATTAGAGGTCTTGAGAGTGCAAGTGATATATGGAATGCTTTGGGGGAGCATTTCCAAAGCACTACAAAGTCAAGGAAGGCATCTTTATGGGCAGAGTTCACTACATTCAAGAAGAAGGCCTCTTAGTCCATTTCTGATTATGTAACAAGGATGAAGGACGTTGCACATGCATTAGGAGCAGTTGATGACGATATTGAGGAGGATAAATTTGTAAGGCAAATCCTCATAGGTTTGAGAGGGGATGAGAAATGGAAGCCATTCATTTTGTCTATTGAATTGTCACTAGATAATTTCACTCCTGATTTAAATCAGTTGCTAGGACACATGCTAACTTTTGAGTAGGATGTCAAAGGTGATGGTGATGAGATTGTAGGTCAAGGAATGTATTCAAAGGATAAGAAGAAGAATAGAAAAGGCAAGCAACAAGCAAATGAAGAAGAAGGTACAACTAGCCAAGCCAACTTCCTAAGAGGAAGAGGAGGTGGCAAAGGTAGAGGAAGAGGCAGAAGCAATAAAGATGGAGCCAAAGCTTGTTGGATTTGTGGTAAGACAAATCATTTAGCTCATGATTGTTGGCATAATAATAAGAATAATGGAGGATATAGTCAGAACTTTAATTCAAGAGGAAGAGGTGGCAGAAACCAAAAAGGTAATTTCAGAGGTAGAGATAGTAGATGTTACTTTGGAAGAAATGCAGGTAGAGGATTCCAAAGTCAATCCTACAACAATACCTACTACAATTATGTTTCAGATCAGAATGAGGATTCAAGCTTGATTATGAATGCAACTTGTGAAAGGCAAAGTGAAGACCAAAGAGTCTTCTACATTGACTCAGGATGTAGCAATCACCTGAGTGGTAATATAGCTTTGATGAGTGATTTGGAGAATAAGGTAACTAATCATGTAGTTCAAACAGGTGATAATACGAATCACAATGTGAAGTCAATTGGATCAGTGAAGTCCAAGGATGGAAGTACTCTTTTGAGTAAGGTCTTGTATGTTCCTACAATTCCAAAGAATCTGATAAGTGTAGGGAAAATTGTTGAAAAAGGTTATGAAGTAAGGTTCACCAATGATGGAGTTTTTGTGGAAGACCCTAGCAATGGGCATAAACAAATTGTTTCAGGGAAGAAAGAAGGAAGACTCTTCACATTGAAGATTCAAGGTAATGTTGGTCATGCCTTGTTCACTTATGGAGGACATAAGATCTTTGAGTTAGATCTTTGGCACAAAAGGCTTGGACATTTCAATGAAAGAGGAATCAAGGATATCGTTAACAATGGTTCAATGCTTGGATTGCCTAATGTTGCAGGTCAACATATGACATATAGATGTGAAGCATGTAAACTAGGTAAGGCTCATAAGCAATCATATTCTTAGCATGGATTTATGTATTAAGAGAAGCTTGAATTGGTACAGATAGATGTGTGGGGACCATCAAAGGATTTCAGTATAAATGGTTCAAGATATTATGTGATTTATGTTGATGATGCTACCAGGTGGATCACTATCTATGTGATCAAAGATAAATCAGAGGTATTTAATACATTCAAACATTATCATGTGTATGCTGAAAGAATTATAGGTCAAAAGTTGAAGAGACTAAGGTCAGATGGAGGGGGAGAGTATTTCTCTAATGAGTTCACTGATTACTTATGGAAAATAGGTATAAAAAGGGAAGTTACTTGCAGGAACTCTCCTCAACAAAATGGTGTAGCAGAAAGGAGAAATAGAACTCTTGTTGAGTTTGCAAGATCAATGATGAAGGAGAAAAATTGTCCAAATTATTTGTGGGCTGAGGGTGTAAATACAACTAAATATTTGGTCAATACATTACCATGTAAAGCTTTGCAAGGTATGACACCATATGAAGCTTGGTGGGCTAAGAGACCTACCTTAGATAATTGCAAAGTATTTGGATGTTTGGCTTATGCATATGTGCCATCTCAGTTGAGGCATCAATTAGAACCTAAAGTTGAAAAGTATGTGTTCGTTGGATATGATGATAAGCAGATGGGTTATAGGTTGTGGAGGCTATCCACAAAGCAATTCCTTGTGTCAAAGGATGTTACATTTGATGAGCAAGGTACTTGGTATGCAGGTACAATCATTAATCATGCAGGTGATGAAGAAGTTGTGCATCAAAAGAAAGGAAAATCAAAGGTTCAGATATTTGATGAAGAAGAGAATAATGAAGTACAAGTTGAAGTTGAAGAAGTGCCAAGGTTTGATCCAGAATGTGATGAACTATAAACTTCAAGAAGTGGAGAACTTAGAAGGTCATCAAGACACAAATGGCAACCTACAAGGTATAGTTATGACACTTCTTTTTTGACTACTAAAGACTATGCTTACATGGTGAAAGCAGATGAAGACCCTTCTACATTTGAAGAGGCAAAAGGTAAGGAAAATTGGGAGAAAGCTATGCAGGAAGAGTATGATGCATTGATGGAGAATGAAACATGGGATTTGGTTCCTATACCAAATAGTCAGAAGATCATCGGATGCAAATGGGTCTACAAGACAAAGAGGTATGTAGATGGAAGTGTGTCTAGGTATAAAGCTAGACTTGTTGTGAAAGGGTTTGCTCAGACATATGGTATAGACTATGATGAGACCTATAGTCCTGTGGCAAAGATGACAACCATCAGGACACTCATAACCATTGCTGCATGTAAAGGTTGGAAGCTATGTCAATTAGATGTGAAGAATGCTTTTCTTAATGGTTATATTTCAGATGATGTTTTCATGGAGCAACCACAAGGATTCGGAGATAAAAGGTATTCAGAATATGTATGCAAGCTCAAGAGAGTTTTGTATGGGTTGAAGTAGGCCCAAAGGGCATGGAACTATAGACTTGTCAAGTTCTTAAAGGAACTTCGTTTTCAAGTATCTAAAGCAGATAGTAGCTTGCTTGTTAAAGCAAGTGATGATGGGTTCATTTACATGTGCATATATGTTGATGACATAATTCTTACAGGTACAGATGAGAAGGGAATTCAAAGCCTCAAGAAGCAAATGGAGAAAGTGTTCAAGATTAGTGAGTTGGGAGACTTGTCATATTTCTTGGGCATGGAGATCTCATATACTCAACATGGAGTATATGTAACTCAATAAAAGTATTTAAAGAACTTGTTGATCAAATTTAAAATGGAAGATTACAGGGTAGCTCCTACTCCAATGGAGGTGAATTATAAGTTGAGCGGATATGGAGGAGAAGAATTCAAGGACATGAAGCTATACCAAAGTCTGGTTGGTAGTCTAATCTATGCAACTCTAACTAGGCCTGATTTGTCATATGTAGTTGGAGTGTTGTTTCAATTCATGCATTGTCCTAGGAAAGAACATTGGGTTGTAGGACAAAGATTATTGAAATACATTAAGGGTACACTCAAGGAAGGTTTGTATTATGGATTTACATCAGATACAAACATCAAGATATATAGTGACACAGATTGGGCAGGTAATCCTGATGATAGGAGATCAACATATGGATACTTGTGTTATGTGGGAGATAAGTTAATTTCATGGTGCTCTAAGAAGCAACATACAGTTGCTTTATCATCTACAAAAGCAGAGTATAAAGGTATGGTTGAAGCTGCAAAAGATATCATATGGTTGAAGACTCTCATGAAGAGTTTTGACATTACGCAGAGTACACCCACTATTCATGGAGATAACATGAATTCATTGTATCTAGCTGCTAACCCTGTTTTTCATGCTAGGAGCAAACACATTGAGATTCAATATCACTTCTTAAGAGAAAAGGTGATTAATAAGGAGATCGAATTCATACATACTTCAACAAAAGATCAGATTGCAGATATGCTAACCAAAAGCTTGGATGGACCAAAGCTACAAAGATTCAAAGACATGGCAAGTATAAAGAAGATAGAGAGAACCTCAATTGATGATTGAGGGGTAGTTTTTGGTGCAAGGCAACCACCAATTGATGTTTTGGATGAAGGATTAAAGTCAAAGATTGAAGGAAAGATTAGTTTATGAAGCTTGAAGATAGTCCATGTTCAGAAAATGAAGAGTTGTATACATATGTACATTAAACTATAGTTAGCTCACTTGTACCTTTGTTATGGTCATGAGCTTGTACATATATGCCTATATATACAAGTAAAAAGTTGGGGAAAGTATGAGAGATGTTAAGCCTCTTAGTCCAAGGGGAAGTGTCTTACACACCTATGTTTCGTTCAACTAACTTGTACTAGGCCACTTTCTTTTACTCTGAGTCCACAATTGCTCACGAATATATCTTCTTTTGGGATCCCCAGTAGGATCGTCAAATGTGGAGTCCTAATGCCCAAGAGAAAGATATTTATATCTGCTTATGTTTTGCCTAAATTGCTCGAAAATCGGTCCACCCTTGTTGCTTTAAGTCACCAAATAATACTCGAATGTACCCCAAGCCTCTCCTCACACGTGCACTCTTGTTCCACTTATCTCTTGTTTCCTATCCTCTCTCTTTTACACGTACACACTCTTTCTCCTTATTTCCATTCTCATGCACCCCCTCATACGCACATACACACCTAGACACTCTCTCTTCTATTCGCCTTAACCTATTCCATTCTCACTTCTTTCCTCTTTCTTTCTCTCTTATGCACACATATACTCACGCACACGTGCACGTATATACCCTTGTTCGCACACGCATGCACTCACTTTCCTACTAACCCCTCTTTCCTTTTCTTTAACTTCCTTCTTGTAAAAGTTCTCTCTCTCTCTCTCTCTCGATTTTGCTCCCACAACCTAAGTTGTTCTCTATTGACTCTCACCTACACTTCACTCTCCCTCTCAACTCTCTCCTCTTTATGCACTTTCCACACACACATGCTCATCATACACATATGCATACACCCCACACTCAATTTCTCACACACACTTCCATAGGCTCATGCCCTCGCCTTTCCCCCCTCTCTTACCCGCATGCATACTCTTACACACACCTACGTGCTCTCTTCCTCATGCACCCTTTACACACATACACTCTTGCATACATCCACTCCCCCTCATATACGCACACACACACGTATCCCTACTGTCTTATACATGTTAACACCCTTCCTCCCAAAACCCCACACCCACTTTCTCTTACTCTCTCTCTCCCTTCTACACACTCATCTGCTCTTACACCCTCACATGTATAACCATCGTGCACACATGTACTATTAAAGTATTGGATCTCGTCACAATTGCAAAATTACAACAAAAAAAACTTTGCTTGAATATATGCACTAGCTTCAATCACTTCGGAGAAATTATGAATCAAATTTTACAACAAGCACACCGTCAACATTCGGTAGCGATTCCCTTATTCTCTTCACGTTTTGAATCTCCTTGTAAATGAATTCAGCCAATCAATTTTTGAGTGCGAAAGTTGAAGATGTTTGACTAGATGAACATTGAAAGAAACACTCAGAGATGTTTTTAGTGCATGAGGTTTCAACTTCTTTATGGAGCACCCTATGTGTGAAACACTCTGTGCATATGAATTGATGGACGAGATAGATAGTCAATGGGAAGCCGGATTTCACAAGTCCATGAAGAATGATGAGCGGAAAATGTTTATAGTTGACTGCATAGTGGCTCTTCACTTACTCAAATCTGAAGATCTGAAGCCTCTCTCAAATCCCCGATTCCATGTGGATTCATGCAAATGTAAATCAGTGAACCAAATTCCATACAGTATTCAATGAAATTGAATGAAAAGATGCATAATTTTCTCCATGCAATTTTCACGCAAAATACGTCTATAAAATACATGAGTGAATCACTAGATAGTTGCGTTTCTGAAACCCATTCATCAATCAATACGTTCAATCGCCAGTATTAATAGAGTAAAGCATTTCTGTACGACCACTAGCTCATGTTGATATGTCTGTATGATTCGGTCTACCACTCCATTGAACTGAGGAGCTTTTACACAGCAAAATTCAAATGCATATGAAGCACTACTTACAATATCTCATCGTTGCCCGTGTTGACTTTCTCGAGAATCTGCTGAAGATCTGTGATTCATCAGTTCTTGTAGCTATCAATTTTCTAATACTTCAGATCTATTGGCATCGGTCGCTTAATCTTCACGCAACTTTGCTCTATGCAGCACATCAAAAATCCTGTTGATAACATCTCATGCATAAAGTCTGCCTGCTTCAACGTAAGAACCTTGCTTCACTGCTTTGATGGCTTCCTATTAGTGAAAGTGTCACGCGGAATAGGATCGCTCCATTATTTGCACAATATGTGAATGCTGAGATTGAGGTTCCCCCTTCGCATGTCTGTCTTCCTTGCACGCTCCTTCCCCTCCCTTACTTCGGTTGCACAAAAGCTCCCTTCTCTCGAATACTCTCTTGCTCTCTGTGACACACCCGTGTGCACCCCCGTCTCATGGTTTCTCGTCTTTGAATGCTCCAAAGTATGTCTTGCTTCATCCTGCAACTAAGCAGCAATACGTTGCAGCTGATTCATGCCCTTCCCCCATGCACTACCATTGCAGGTCTCATCGATACACATCCCATTCCCATCATGGCGTACATGTTCCCTATTGTGGTTTCCAGCGGCTTCGATTGAATAAGAGGAGAATTTTCTCTATGTACTGTCAAGCCTTTCTGATTATTGGCACCCCAAATCTGCACTCCTTTTCTGTTCGGGCTGACCATTCTCTTCAACCATAGTGCATCAATCTTCTTCTCTCAACCATAACTCCTGGACTAGCTTTCATCATTTTCTTCGACGTCCCTTCAGAGTGCAGTTGACACCTCGTGTCAGCCCCTATCAGTATGGAGTTTTCGTGTCATCCGAGAGGTCGATCGTCAGCCCGGAGTACCTCTTTGCAAGAGGTTTCCCTTGTTCTATACTTCTGCAACGTTCCAATCTGACAGGTGTCAACGATACCAAAAAAAACTTTTCCCCTCCAACTCCACGTAGCTGAATAACCCTCTCCCTCTTGCCCTTTGTTGCTCAGCCCCCGAAAAGAAACAACCCCCCTTCCGAAAATAGAGGACGACCAACCATCTCCAGCATGCATGCATTTAGGGGCCATAATCCCCCAGCTCGCGTGTGAATTTAAGCCCCCCCTTCCTTTGTCAGTAGCTGCCAGGATGCCATCAATTCCCAAGCCCTGCCGAATTAACTCTCCTCCACTATTCAACTTTGCCAAAATTTTTGTGTCCCCCCCCTTTCGAACTGCTACCTCTAGCCATGTTGCCTCCATGTGATGGTACGAACACATCATTGTTTAAGCTTATAACGTAGTCCATAGCTACCAAGCTAGAAGCTTATTAACAAATGGCTCCAATTCTTCTGGACGAGCGAGAGCTTCTTGATTATAAAGACTGCCGAACTCATCAATCAGAGGATTTAATGCTAGATTCCCACCCAAAGGCTTTCCGCCAACTCAAAAGATTCTTATCTCATTTGATGCACCTAAAACTTTCAACAATCTTGCAAGTCTTGCAGCTTTCCATGGGCATAGTCCTGCAAGTTTCCTCTCATTGTAATTCATATTAGATCGACTTGTAAGTAATTGAGGATTCACTATTCTTGCATTTTGAACTTCAACATCAATTTCAAGGCCTTATCCAGGTAGGCATCCTGTCCTAACCCACGCATCCTTTTCCAAATGCAAATGCAGAGCAACATGAGGGCCCCCTTCCCACATCCTGTGTGCAAGTCCACTTCCGATTTCCATGATGGGTACTTCCATGCCTCTACATTTGATTACAGTCTAGCATCAACGATCACCATTTCTCCTTTCGAAGGACCTAAAGTGATCATGCATTCTGCAAAAATAAAGCTCATTAGTGGACGAGAACCAGCAATTTATTAGGCTAACATACTCCCCCCTTCTGTTCGCGAAGTCATCCCCGACGAGCCAATGTGTGCCTGCACTCAAGCCAAGGATTAGTTCTCTTCAAAAACATCTAACCGGATTATCATTTATGACATACTTCCACATTCATATGCAGCTCCTTCCATATTTTGTCACTCACGTCTTTTACTCTTTCCCACGTCCAAGCACCTACCATTATGCACGCACATATTCACCTCATGAATTACACATTGTCACTCGTGCTCACTCATCCTGTCATGAATTCCAAGAACGACACATGCAAACCCCATTCATTTCCATGTCCTCATGCAATCACCTTTTACTTCTTCTCTATCTCACATCTCCTCTTCATCATGCCATATGCAAGTCTATGCAACCACACATACACACCATGCTGCATACCATGTCCTCAACCATATCCATATACTTACGCTCGTTTCACCTATCCATTTCCAGACATAGGGTCACAAGAACCATACTTACATCCTTGTCGCCATTTCGTTGACTTGATCACTTCATACCTTACTTACCGTTCATGGCACACCTGTGTTCTTGCACCATCCATCAAAACAAAATCCAACCATCACAAAAAAGACTTACCATATATAAACATACCAGATGGAATCCCTCTTTTCCATTGCACCTGTTACCTCACACATCTCAACAAAAATGTAAGTACCAAAAAGATGTATCAAAACCAAAATCATCATGTATAATCCACATGCATATAGGCATCCTACCTAACTAATCATACGCAAACGAGATGAAGTCCGGAACAAAACCGAACTCACGCAATAAAAAAGAGACCATCTCCAAAAAATAGAACATGACCAAAGTAAAAGAATCAAAGTGGTATACCTCATTGCTGTTTTCAAAAAGGACCTGTTGACAAGAATAGAAAAGCCAAATATAGTGAGCAGGCAGTACGCAAGTCAAATACACATGTGAATACCGGTCCTCGTCGGCGTCGACGTTAGGCAGATCGATCTATCAGCAATCACAAAAAAAATCACAAAAAAACATATACACACATGGCACACCCATCCGGACGATCATCGTCCTCCTCCTTTCTGTCTCTCCCCCTCAGGGACGGGAACACAAAATCTTTCTTTTCTTTTTCTTATTTATATTTATTTACACACGGGTTGGCCTATGCGGCAACCAGATGCGACTCGTGGCCCTAACCGCCCGGCTAGGTTCGTTCCACCATCTATCGGTGCAACATAGCGTGCAACAACATAGATACATGATGTATGAACACACACGGAATGGCTTGCCCATAGCGAAGCCGAGTGCGGCTTGTGGTCTCGTCCGCCCGACCGAGATGGCTCCACGCACCTGTCGACCCACTATGGTGCGAAGCACCAAAACACACACAAACTCCAGCACCTATGGCGAAACTAGCGTCGGTTCGCAGTCCTGACCACCCGGCCAGGTGGACTCTGCTCGCTGTTAGCTTGCATTTTTGTAGACATTGAGTATATTTCTTTCCTAAAAAAGTGTTAGGGAATGGTTGTGGTGGGGCTATTAAGCTTAAGATTGGCTTCGCGTATATGGTTGCCACTCCAATTGCATGGTTTCTTTTACAGAAGTCCCCCTTGTTAATGTTCCCCATGTGCACCCTCGAGAGAGGTCGACTCTCGTTGCCCTTATATATTCCGTGGCTAAATTCGTCGATTTCTGTTATTCCATAATTCATATAGATTAACTTTGTTAATTGTTTGTCGCGAAGTCGCATTTTCTCATGGAACCCATTTTTTTGGCTGACCTCTTATTTCCCTTGGCTTCCTTGTGAAAATTAAATGGTTAACCATTCCCTTCCCACTTTTAAGGTGATTTAGTTTGTTGCGCTGCGGAGTGTGAAACGGGCCCAAGGTAATCCATCACTTGGGCTGCCACCAAGGGCTGAACTTCTTTACTTGCTTGTTTTGTGAACAGATTTGAGTGGTGTTTGTGGTTTGGTTGGACTTGGGTGGAACTGATCGTATCCACGCTGCTCCCATATGGAATGGATGCTCACTAGTTTGATTTTTTTTTATTTTTTTTTAACAAAACGTTTTCATCCTCTTGCTCACAAAATACGTTGCCAGTTAATGTGTTTTAATAGCTGCAGAGGCATAAAGGTGGAGCCCGCTGCCCTAACAATGGGGGATAATGGCCTTATCAAAAAGGAGAGGAGGAGAGTCCTCTCTCTCTCTCTCCATTTCGTCTTAGCGAGAAAACGGGAAGCTGAAAAAAGGGAGGAAGGGGGAAGTGCAATCGAACGCTGAGTTTTCGGGGATTCCGGATGGTGGCAGGTAATCCAAGATGGAAGGAACATTCACGTGGGGGGAAAGGAAGAAAGAAAGGCGGCAGTTCGTAAAAGAGAGGAAGGCTACTCAAGGGGAGTTGCTGTTTTTTTGCTCTCGACGGTCAAGGAAACAAGTCAAGTCTAGGCAGATATCTGTGTGCTTATCAGAGGATCAGACGATGTCGGGCTGCTGTTAGGGAAATGAAGAAAGAAAGAGGCTAAACTAAAGTGTGCTCGCTCTTCAGGGATTCACGTGAGAAAGTGATACGGGAGAATATTTAGCAGGAGGAAGTCTTCAAGAAAAGCTCGAGGCCAATAGGGGTATAGGGGCGCATATGTTCGATTCTGGAGGAATGGTTTGAGAGGCTCCTTTGGAATAGACTTGCCAGGCAAACAAAGGAAAGTTGAGATGTTCAAGCATACAAATTGAATTTCAGGTCCATCGTACTAGGTGCAAGCAAGCTTTTCCTATATGTTATGTTGCTTTACTGTGGTCCGAATAAAGTATAGCTGATGTACTTGTACCTGCACGACCTGACGTATTCGAATACAGAGATGCATACATAAGGAGTTGCGCTATTTTGCCATCCATGGTTATGTTCATTAATTACATCCATAAGAGAAACATATGTTGCGAAATCTTGTGATCATTAAATGAGTTTGAAGGATGTCGTGGTTTATATATCATGATGCTTACGTATGAAAAGGGAATGGTTAGTAGATTTCAATATTGTACATTGCGCATATGAAGTAGAAGAGCTTATGTATCAACAGTTTTTTTTTATAGAGATCCTGCTGCGTTTCAAAGACCTTGGTGAACTATCGAACTTTCCTTTTTCTGAGAAACCTTACGTGAATCATGTAGTATTAAGATTTTCAGTTAAATTTCCATCACCATTTCTATCAGGTTTACCACGTAAACCGTGCATCGCATTTGCATTCTCAATGATGTTAAAGCAGCTGCCAGTGTGTGCAGTAGAATTTTAACACAAGAAATTGAGGCGTTATGATCAAAGGTGTATGTGTGGTTGACTCTCTGTATAAGTCTGTGAATTCCCGCAAAAGATACTTGTGAATCTGTTTGAAGATCAGAGATGACTAAATGGGTTGTGGAATAAAAAATTCTGATGCTAGTTTAATGTATGTATATCTAAATACATTTGTAATGCCATCCCCACTTGTCTACCATCCAAGTATGCAGCATTATCGAATCCCTTGAAACAAGAGTGGAACACGCAGTTTTTGTTTCCTTTGGACTCCTTTATTTCAACGATATCATTGCACTTGCCTTACATGCTTATCAGTCTACCTTCATGAGCCTTCAAAATGCTATCGAAGGTTTATTTGATAGGATAATTTTGCTCATACAGCGTGTGATGACACATGGTTAGTGCTTCGCGGATATGGCAAGTTCAACATTGGATCCTAGATATTTGATATTACGTAAGAAAATGCAAAAAGAGGGCAGAACAAGGGGGAGGGGGGGTTTGTGTGTGCGTGCATATAGGTGTGTGAGTGTGTAGGTAAGAGGGTATGAGTGAATGTGTGCGCGCGGTTGAGAGTAAGTGAGCACCTGAATAAGTAATAGAGAGAAAATGGAAGAAAAAGATGGGTGTGAAAGCATGAAGGGAGGTTGTAAGAGAGTGTGTGTGTGTAAGATGATATGTGCATGCAAGTGTGTAAATGCATGGGTGTATGCCTGAGTGTATGTGGGTGAAAAGTGTATGAGAAAGAGAGTAAGCAGGTGTGTGTAAGAGGACGCGCGAGGGTAAGGGAGAAAAAGAGAGCTAGAGTTAGTGCATAAACATTAGTGTGTAAAAAGAAGTGAGGAAGAGAGAAGGAGAACGAGGGAAGCAAGGAGAGCAATCTTGCGAAGCAATCCATAACTTTGAGTCCCCGCTCACGTATGCACTAGGGTTTCCATTTTCGCGCTTCTACGTATATATTCGAGTGGCATTTGTGTACCTCGAGACATTGGGGCAACAAAAAGTAGGAATCCATCTTCACTTGCCCTTGGTTCAAGGACTCAACACTCGCCTACTAGCACGGCATAGCGCGCTGGCAGACATATAGACACGATGTTTTTGCTTTTCTTTTTGTTTTGTATTTTTCTCTTTTTTCCTTTTTTTTTGTCTTTTTCATTCCCCTCAAAAGAACCCTGAGAGTTAGGGAGAGGCAAAAAGGAGGGCTTCCCCACCTATCCCACACGGCAAGCATATGAAAAAACACAAACAAAACAGACTCTTGATAGATCGATCTTCCTATTGTCTTCGCTTCCTCAGACGCGACACTCAAATGGTATACCCAACTGCCTACATCCTAACTAACTGACACTTAGCTATTCATCCCCTCGCGAGGTCTCTCTTCCAACGACTCTGTTGTAGGACCAACTCGAGACTCTCTTACCTAGCCATGTCCACCTCCCAGAAATTAGTACTCTCTAGGAAGGTGAATCCGGCTCCGCCTCAGGAGCCTCGTCATCGTTGCCTATGACTAGTTGATCCACCCAAGCCCAACATAAACCCTCTTTGTCTACCGGCATATCTCTAGTGGAATCATAATAAAAATATCTATCCTCGACGATTCCTGTCCAATACATCAAATATTGCGCGAACTGCACAAATGGAAATTCGACACCCAAACCTTGATTGAGGAACTCGACCAACCAATGCGCTTCCCCGACGTCGTATTCAGTGAACAAGTTCTCTGCATATATCTCCATACTCAAAAAGGCCTGATCTGCAAAATAAAGTACTAGCTCGAACTGTGCTTCTTGTTGTGCCTGGTCAGCCATCATGTGCTTGTTTGCTACCTATTGGCAAAATGACACTCAACGTTAGCCCTTCGTAATCCTATTCTAGGTAGATGCTCGACAAAAAGGATCATATGTATATATAGGCTCTTGAGCTCTCGGTTATCCGCTTGATCTTGTACCATGGTCTTTGTCAAAAAGGGACTCCGTATCCTCAACGTCTATTCCTATGTCGTGTTCTTGGAACTCTTCAACCTAGCTTGCTCGCTTCTATTTTGTTGACATATCTTTTGAAGCAACCTCAAAACAAAAACCACTGTCTCTTGGGACCTTGTGCAATATCTGGCAGCGTCCTTGGTACGAGCTTCATCCTTCACCATACTATCACTAGTCCTAGCATTTCCTTTGTCTATCTGACTCCTCGAAGTTTTCTCTTCATGCATACTCTGAATGCTCTTGTCTGTTGCGTCTTCGCCATCATGATCACCTTGACCTCGCTCGTGCTTGGCTCTTCCATTCATACTACTCCTCTTTCTAGGCTCGTCCTTCCCTGACTCCTTGCCTGGGCCTTTATCATAGCTTTCTTCACCAACTCGAACTTGTGGTTCCCTTGCAACTACCGCTCAAGGTTCATCGCAACTCCTAATTAATTGTTTGTCTTCACACCACTTTTCTTCCTTTGCACCTAACTGAATTAGCTTCTCTTTTTCCAACTCCACTTTTTCATCATAGTCCATTGTTGAAGTCTTTTGGTCCATGCACTCGCTTTCCAATGTGCATACATCCCGAACTAATAGTTCATTGATTCCCCTTCTATCCTTCGGTCTTACATTCTTTAGTTTCATCTCTTCGACCACCTCTGACGCATATGTCTCATTGCCTCTAACTTCCACTGGTTCTTGGCATTTTCTTGGAACTTTAGTGCAAAAAGTAACCACCTCTGTTCCAAGTTTCTTTGCCTTCCATTGCGTGGCCGATTGACTCTTCACTTCTTCAGACGATCCTTGTGCTCCCTTCGTCTTCTTTCCTTCGGAGCCCATGCTTGTCGTGTAACACTCAAACTCATCGACTCCTCCCAAAAACCCTAATAACTCCCTATCTGAGTCATCATTGTACAAGGTCGGAAGCACATATTCACCCATCTTGGGTTGACCTCGCCTTGTTGCTTGTAAGTTATATCCATCTTGCAACAGGCTTTTGTAATTTTCTGTTTTCAGAGAGAACTTTTCACGTACTTTTTCATGCACATCCTTTTCAACCATTTTCTTTTCGGGCTCTTTGATCGGGACCATTTTCTTGGCATCTTCCCTAGGGGTCACTTGGATTTGTATTCGATCAGTCTTGGGCCCAATAGTGATCAACCCCGTTCTCCAATCATGTACACAATCAGCCTGCATCAGCCATGGTCGCCCCAATAATATAGAAAATGTACTTTCGATGGATCTTGGTCTCACAACCAAGTAGTCTACGGAGAATTCGATCCCACCAACAATAGTTTGCACATTTCGTATGAGTCCTGCAGGTTTTACCTGCATCTGGTCAGCCATTCAGAGAGACATTGGGGTATCTTCCAATTGTGTCAATCCCAACGCTTTCATAATGTATTCTATCATTAGGTTCACTACGGCTCCGCTATCCAATTGTGCGCCTGGGACTGCATATCCATTGATCTCCACTGTGACTACAGGAGCATTTGAGTCCACTTGAGTCGTAATACTTTAGATCGTCCCTAAGATCACCTCGTCCACTTTTTCTTTTCTTTTCACTTTCCTTGGTTTCTTGGTAAACTCATTGTAGAATTGCTTTCTGCAGGTTGGCGAACACCTTAGTAATGTGGCCAAATCCAAGGTGACTTCGGTCTCGGACAGCCTTTGTACAATGTCCATTCCCTCTTCTTCTTGCTTCTTTTTTGGCAACTTCTCTTGCACTTTAAGCCTTTCTGGAAATGGTGGAACACCCGGTACAAATTTTCATGTAATTGGTGGAAGGACCTCCACCTCATCTTCTTCATCTAAATCCCTTTGCCTATGAGTCTCGTCATCGTCATTCACTTGAACTTGGTTTCCTCGGGTGTAGTCTTGTGCACGAGTGACCAAAGCCACCATTGGTTCTTTACCTTTCTCTTTTCCTTGATTTGCCCCCATAAGGTGGGTAGAGGTGCTAGCTCTTGGATCCAATTCCCTAATTACTACTCCAGTATTGGGAACTCTTCCTTGAGGTTGCATCGTCGATTGTCGTTGCGGTTGTGCGTAGGTGGAAGTCTCAGCCCCTTTTTGTCCTTGGCAATAATCGTTTCTTTGTTGTGGGCAATCAGCATCATAGTGGCCCTCCCTACTACAATATCGGCACATAGGTGTGAAGTCTTCATGCTTTTTCTCATTCGGACAATGTGCTTGTATATGCCCAAGGCACCCACATCGCCAACACTCTGGCGGTCTCGTTCTCCTTTGATTTTGTGGTTCAGGCCTTTGATATCTGCCTACTTGGCTTTGGCCTCCATAAGCATACGTGGGTCTAGGCCCCCATCTAGGCACGGGAGGTTCACTTTGGCCTGGTAATCCCTGATAGGCATAGTTCCTATTGTTTAGCCACCTTCCTTTATCACGACATTGATCTTCAGTGTGATTGTTCCTCTTGCAAAAGTTGCAAAAGATTCTCGGTTCTACATATAATCTTGAGACTGTAGGACATTCCGTGGCCATGTGCCCATATCCTTGGTATTTCGCACAAAAGATGTTTGATCTAAACACTCTTTGATTTGGTTCGAGTGCCACTTCTTGCCTTACCGCATATGTTTCATGAGTTAGAGTGGCAGCCTTTACCGCCTGAGCCACGATTTCGATAATCCTTTCTTCGGTCAACACCGGCTTTACCTCTTGGGGCGTGTTTGTAGCGGCCATAAATGCCGGTGGAGTTGCAGCAGGATTTGCCTGAGTAGCACCACTTGTAGGCCCATTGTCCGTACCTTGCATCGGTTCAAACAAAAGTTCTTGACTTCCTTGTTGGCCAAGTTGGACCTCTTCCCACACGCGAGCAACATCTTTGGCAGCCACCAACGTTGCCGGTCGGCTCAAACTGATATGTTGTTGAGCATTTGGATCTCTAAGCCCCGCAATAAATATTCGTTTCAAGGTATCTTCATTTGGGGCATTTGCACCCATCTTCCTTACCAAAGTTTCCATCCGCTGGATATAATGGTCTATACTCTCATTTACCCCCTGCCGGAGATAATCCATTTGTTGAGCTAGACGGTCTTGGAAACCTTGCCTACAAAACTTACCCAAAAAGGAATCCTTTAGCATTTGATAAGTTTGCCTTCATGGCTCCTCCAAGTTCTCGTACCAATTGGCAGCCTCATCTTTAAATATAGCTGGCAAGATTCGAAGTCTTTGAGCTTGGTCGACCACTTCATTTGCTTCACAGGTGACCTCGAACAATTGGATAAAGCTATCCAGATCCTCATCCCACAATCCCGAGAATTTAGGAAAGTCTCCTAAATGCACTTGGACTCGTTGTGCCATTTGAAACAGTGGTGTAATGTCAATATCCTCACGATCCCAGAAACTTAGTGCACGCGGCCTTAGGATCCCTCCTTCAAACTTTTGCACTTGATTCGCGACTCTCCTACGGGAGTACACTTTTTTGACGGGTCTCTTCCCCCTAGTCAAGGTTGACTCACCTTGCGACTCCCACCTCTGCCTTTCTCTTTCAAGGGCTCTTCTTTGAGCGTGCTCTTGTCTTTCCGTTCGCGTTTCTCCTAAGAATGAGCTCCCCTCGCTCATGTACTAGATCCAGGGTCCACAAGCTCGACCAACATGTGGCGCTAGGCGAACCTATGGTGCTCTCTTATAGAGACGTACCAAGCTTATCCCGGCAAACGCACCAAAATGTTAAGCCTCTTAGTCAAAGGGGAAGTGTCTTACACACACTTATGTTTCGTTCAACTAACTTGTACTAGACCACTTTCTTTTACTCTGAGTCCACAATTGCTCATGATTATATCTTCTTTTGGGATCCCCAATAGGATCGCCAAATGTGGAGTCCTAATGCCCAAGAGAAAGATATTTATATCTGCTTATGTTTTGCCTAAATTGCTCAAAAATCGGTCCACCCTTGTTACTTTAAGTCACCAAATAATACTCGAATGTACCCCAAGCCTCTCCTCACACCTGCACTCTTGTTCCATTTATCTCTCGTATCCTATCCTCTCTTACACGTACACTCTCTTTCTCCTTATTTCCATTCTCACGCACCCCCTCATATGCACATACACACCTAGACACTCTCTCTTCTATTCGCCTTAACCTATCCCATTCTCACTTCTTTCCTCTTTCTTTCTCTCTTATGCACACATATACTCACGCACACGTGCACACATATACCCTTGTTCGCACACGCATGCACTCACTTTCCTACTAACCCCTCTTTCTTTTTCTTTAACTTCCTTCTTGTAAAAGTTCTCTCTCTCTCTCTCTCTCTCTCTCGATTTCGCTCCCACAACCTAAGTTGTTCTCCATTGACTCTCACCTACACTTCACTCTCCCTCTCAACTCTCTCCTCTTTACGCACTTTCCACACACACATGCTCATCATACACATATGCATACACCCCACACTCAATTTCTCACACACACTTCCATAGGCTCATGCCCTCGCCTTTCCCCCCTCTCTTACCCGCATGAGTACTCTTACACACACTTATCTGCTCTCTTCCTCATGCACCCTTTACACACATACACTCTTGCATACATCCACTCCCCCTCATATACGCACACACACGTATCCCTACTGTCTTATACATGTTAACACCCTTCCTCCCAAAACCCCACACCCACTTTCTCTTACTCTCTCTCTCTCCCTTCTACACACTCATCTGCTCTTGCACCCTCACATGTATAACCATCGTGCACACACGTACTATTAAAGTATTGGATCTCGTCACAATTCCAAAATTACAACGAAAAAAACTTTTCTTGAATATATGCACTAGCTTCAATCACTTTGGAGAAATTATGAATCAAATCTTACAACAAGCACACCGTCAATGTTCGGTAGCGATTCCCTTATTCTCCTCACGTTTTGAATCTCCTTGTAAATGAATTCAGCCAATCAATTTTTGCGTGCGAAAGTTGAAGATGTTTGACTAGATGAACATTGAAAGAAACACTCAGAGATGTTTTTAGTGCATGAGGTTTCAACTTCTTTATGGAGCACCCTATGTGTGAAACACTCTGTGCATATGAATTGATGGACGAGATAGATAGTCAATGGGAAGCGAGATTTCACAAGTCCATGAAGAATGATGAGCGGAAAACGTTTATAGTTGACTGCATAGTCGCTCTTCGCTTACTCAAATATGAAGATCTGAAGCCTCTCTCAAATCTCTGATTCCATGTGGATTCATGCAAATACAAATCAGTGAACCAAACTCCATACAATATTCAATGAAAATTGAATGAAAAGATGCATAATTTTCTCCAGGCAATTTTCACGTAGAATACGTCTATAAAATACATGAGTGAATCACTAGATAGTTGCATTTCTGAAACCCATTCATCAATCAATACATTCAATCGCCATTATTGATAGAGTAAAGCATTTCTGTATGACCACTAGCTCATGTCGATATGTCTGTATGATACGGTCTACCACTGCATTGAACTGAGGAGCTTTTACACAGCAAAATTCAAATGCATATGAAGCACTACTTACAATATCTCATCGTTGCCCGTGTTGACTTTCTCGAGAATCTGCTGAAGGTCTGTGATTCATCAGTTCCTGTAGCTATCACTTTTCTAATACTTCATATATATTGGCATCGGTCACTTAATCTGTGTGCAACTCTGCTCTATGCAGCACATAAAAAATCCCATTGATAACATCTCATGCATAAATTCTGCCTGCTTCAATGTAAGAACCTTGCTTCACTGCTTTGATGGCTTCCTATTAGTGAAAGTGTCACAGGAATAGGATCGCTCCATTATTTGCACAATATGTCAATGTTGAGATTGAGGTTCCCCCTTTGCATGTCTATCTTCCTTGCACGCTCCTTCCCCTCCCTTACTTCGGTTGCACAAAAGCTCCCTTCTCTCGAATACCCTCTTGTTCTCTGTCACACAGCCATGTGCACCCTCGTTCCATGGTTTCTCGTCTTTGAATGCTCCAAAGTATCTCTTGCTTCATCCTGCAACTAAGCAGCAACACGTTGCAGCTGATTCATGCCCTTCCCCCATGCACTACCATTGCAGATCTCATCGATACACATCCCATTCCCATCATGGCGTACATGTTCCCTGTTGTGGTTTCCAACGGCTTTGAATGAATAAGAGGAGAATTTTCTCTGTGTACAATCAAGCCTTTCTGATTATTGGCACCCCAAATCTGCACTCCTTTTTTGTTCGGGCTGACCGTTCTCTTCAACAATAGCGCATCAATCTTCTTCTCTCAACCATAACTCCTCGACTAGATTTCATCATTTTCTTCGACGTCCCTTCAGAGTGCAGTTGACACCTCGTGTCAGCCCCTATCAGTATGGAGTTTCCCTGTCATCCGAGAGGTCGATCGTCAGCTCGGAGTACCTCTTTGCAAGAGGTTTCCCTTGTTCTATACTTCTGCAACATTCCAATCTGACAGGCATCAACGATATAAAAAAAAACTCCCCCCCCCCCAACTCCCCGTAGCTGAATAACCCTCTCCCTTTTGCCCTTTGTTGCTCAGCCCCCGAAAAGAAACAACCCCCCTTCCGAAAATAGAGGACGACCAACTAGCTCCAACATGCATGCATTTAAGGGCCATAATCCCCCAGCTCGCGTGTGAATTTAAGCCCCCCCCCTTCCTTTGCCAGTAGCTGCCAGGATGCCATCAATTCTCCAGCCCTGCCAAATTAACTCTCCTCCACTATTCAACTTTGCCAAAATTTTTGTGTCCCCCCCCCTTTCAGACTGCTACCTCTAGCCATGTTGCCTCCATGTGATGGCATGAACACATCACTGTTTAAGCTTATAACGTAGTCCATAGCTACCAAGCTAGAAGCTTATTAACAAATGGCTCCAATTCTCCTAGACGAGCAAGATCTTCTTGATTATAAAGACTGCCGAACTCATCAATCAGAGGATTTAATGCTAGATTCCCACCCAAAGGCTTTCCACCAGCTCAAAAGATTCTTATCTCATTTGATGCACCTAAAACTTTCAACAATCTTGCAAGTCCTGCAGCTTTCTGTGGGCATAGTCCTGCAAGTTTCCTCTCAGTGTAATTCATATTAGATCGACTTGTAAGTAATTGAGGATTCGCTATTCTTGCATTTTGAACTTCAACATCAAACTCAAGGCCTTATCCAGGTAGGCATCCTGTCCTAACCCACACATGCTTTTCCAAATGCAAATGCAGAGCAACATGAGGGCCCCCTTCCCACATCCTATGTGCAAGTCCACTTCCGATTTCCATGATGGGTACTTCCATGCCTCTACATTTGATTACAGTCTAGCATCAACGATCACCATTTCTCCTTTCGAAGGACCTGAATAGATCATGTATTCTGCAAAAATAAAGCTCATTAGTGCACGAGAACGAGAAATTTATTAGGCTAACAAGAGAGCATGTGAAGAGAAGAATTAGAAGTTGTAATAGTCATTAGACATTTTAGAAGTGTAGAAGATCTCTCTCATCATTCAAATGTAAAAATTTTCAGAGATGAAGAAATATTACGCCCGATCTTTTGCTAAGTACTCCTTTTGTGTTTAATCTTTTGTGAAATGCTTTTGTACAAGTCTAAGTCTATAGTTGATTGACCTCTATACAAGTTTTCAGATCCTAATTGTGATCAGGCTGAGAGAATTGAGAGTAAGAACATTTACATGTGTAAATGTGAAGAAGTGAAGTTGCAATAGGCACAAAATTTGATGCTAAAGTTTTGGTCAGTTCTCCTTCTACAGTGTAAAGTTTTGAGCAAATAAGAACTCATTCTTTAAGTTCGAAGGTAAGCTACCTATGGCTAAAAGCATTTGAATAAACGGGTTGTAATTTGAGAGAACTATGCATTAGAAGTTACATGTGTCAAAGTCGATTGTAAAGAAGTACAGTTTTAGACATAGCTGAATTGTTTAGATCATTTCTCGAGATCTACTGAGTCTTTGGAGATGATTTAACTTGGAGAAGGTGCGAAAACATTAGACGACACTTTGTACAAAGTTTCATTGTGAAATTTTACACATTTGATTAGTCAATGAATGAATTATGTGCAACATACTTTTATGAGAAGTAATTCTCTTCATAGTTAGTTCAAGATTTTGATAATTGAGTATTAATCCTCCAAATTGGTAAAGGTTTTGAGTTGTTCTTGATATAGAGGCTCTGTAACATCAAGGATAACTTGTTCTTTTGGAGATTAACACTCTCCATCAATCAACAAACTCAATTAACAATGCAAGGAAATCCCGTTTAAAAGATTCATCCATTCATGTTCTAATATTTACCGACGTGGATATAATCCATCATGTAGGTTATATGTAATCAACTGGTCCTACCGGACATAAGATTGCTGCCCAAAGGTGAAGATTCTTTTGTAAGTCCACTAGGTCCAATATATCATCCGGTCAAGTTTTGGTCTCAACTGAGGTAGGTTGAACAATACAGGATGTTGGAGGCAAGTGGTCTAGTATGTGTTGTAAGTCCATTGTTCCTAAAGAGAGAAAATCCTACTTGGCTCAAAGGGATGTCATTTCTTGATCATCCCAAAGGCCATCCAACATATGGACCGATTCAGCTACATAAGGCCTAGGATGTATCTCACAAGGTTTAAACCATCAAGGGGAACAATGTATTTATGGTGGCTACATTTGAAGATCAGTTCATGTGACGAGCAATCTTGCAAAACTTTGGCCTTCTTTAGCCAAGGATGTCCAAAAAGTAAATTAAATCTAGGCTAGACTCGGGCAGATTCAGAACAACAAAAGTAATGTAAAAGACCACACCCTTGAGCATAATGGGAATGTTCCAACCCCATGGGATGGTCCCTAGACTAGTCAACCATACGAATGAAGAACTTTATTGATTCAATTTGATTCTAGCCAAGCTTCTTGCATAGACCCAGAGTGGCAATATTTACACTAGAGCTTCCATCTATAAGAACTTGGCTAATTTTGTGATTTTCGTACCAAACCGTAATCCATGAAACCACATGATTGACTGTTGTGTTTGGTTTTGAGTATATAGTAGCTATAGCTGGTGTTGGTATTTGATCGGTATTAGCCTGCTATTGAAACTGTTGTTGGATGCCTAGGAAAAGAGCCAACAGTTGTCCCAAGGGCAAGGTGATTGACGTTTTAGACAAAATGCCCCATGCTTTGCTATGAGACAACTCTTCTGGTAGTGTGTTGGATGGTTCAGGTGGTTTTGCTACTGAAGATTTTGGCACAGTTGATACGGAGGGTTCTACTATTTGATTAGTGACCAGTATAGGATCAGGGAAGACTACAACTTCAACTTGGGCCCACTTTGCTGCCTTGGATAACATTTGCTACTACTTAAAACCCGGTTCAAACACTTTGGCAGCTGGTTGTAGGAATTTATTGATCGTGTCTGGATAGTAGTATTTTGTGCTTCGGCGGGTGTAATATGTTGGAGAATTCCTCTCCTATTCGCAGCTTTTTCTCCATAACTTCTCCACTACTTTGGACAACCACTCCTCTTACAATTCAATTTTTGGATTTGATTCTCTTTTGATTGATTCTCTTTTTTCCTCCACTACTTGCTGAAGTAAATGCTTCCATTTTTCATTTTTTTATTTTCCTTCTACTTGAAGAAAATCCTTTTTGCAAAAATATAGACGACCTTACTTCTTTATTTTTAACACTTCCCCTCAAGCTCACATGTGAACTTGCACGTTCAGCCATATCCTACAAGTTGATGTCGTCCTTGAACCTCTTTAGCTTAGAAGCATCTAGGGACTTTGTAAGCATGTTTGCAACCTGGTCATTAGTTCCAATGAACTTTATATCCACATCCTTGCTCAAAACTTTTTCTTGAACATAATGATAATGCACTTCTATGTGCTTGCTTCGTGCATGAAACATTGGATTGTTCGTTAAGTGAATGCTTGACATGTTGTCACCATAAATTGGAATGCTCTCCACCTGCACATCAAGATCAGCCAAGAGCTTCTTAATCCACATAGCTTCACAAGTTGCAAAGGCTAATCCTCTATATTCAGCTTATGTCGATGATAGTGCAACAGTAGGTTGCTTCTTTGAGCTCCATGTGATAGGTTTGTTACCTATCATGAACACATAACCTGAAGTGGATCTTCTATCTTCCTTCGAATCAGCCCAATCAGCATCACTGAAGCCCTTTACCTGCAATTCTTCATCATATCTATAAAACAAGGCATGATTGACTGTGTGCTTCACATATCTTAGCATTCGTTTGGCTGAATTTAAATGTTCACTTGTTGGAGCTTGCATAAATTGAGAAAGAACTCCAACGATATAACACAAATTTGGTCTTGTGATCGTAGCATAGATCAATGAACCTATAATACTCCTGTATGTAGTTACATCATGTAACTTCTCTCCATCATTTGAGCATAGCTTCACATTTGTGTCCATAGGTTGAGTGAGTGGTTTGCATTCACTCATTCCAAATATGAAAAGAACATCCAACAGGTACGTTCTTTGCATCAAGTAAATGCCATCTTTCCCGTAGACTATTTCAATGCCTAAAAAGTATTTCAGCTCACCAAGATCTGAAATTTTAAACTCCTTACCGAGTTTCCTTTTGATCTCTTGTATTCCTGTAACATTACTTCCTGTTATGATGAGATCATCAACATATATGCAAATATATACCTGCTTGCCTTCTTCTTTCTTCATGTAGAGAGAGGGATCTGCATTAGTTGGACTATACCCACACCTTGTGAGGTACTCGACCAATCTTTGATTCCAAGCACGTGGTGCTTGCTTCAGCCCATACAAAGCTTTCTTCAATCTACAAACAAAATTTGGATGCTTTCTATCTTCAAGTCCAATCGGTTGACTCATGTATACCTCTTCTTGAAGTTCACCATTGAGAAAAGCATTTTTTATGTCAAGTTGATATAATGGCCATCTCCTTGCTGCATTCACTGCAATCAAGGTTCTAATTGTTCCCATCTTTGCAACCGGGCTGAAAGTCTCTTCATAGTGGATGTCGTGAGTTTGCTTGAATCCTTTTGCTACTAGTCTAGCTTTATGCCTTGCTAGAGAACCATCAACATTTCTCTTTATTTTAAACACCCATTTATTTGGAACAATCTTCATACCTTCAGCCTTTGGAACTAGCTCCCATGTGTGATTGTCCTTGAGAGATTTCATCTCTTCTTGCATAGCTTCTTGCCATTCTTTTTGTGTACATGCTTCTTCATATGCATCCGGTTCTTTGTCTTTGACCACCTGTGTCATATATGCAAAATGCTTTGCAATAAAACTATCATAGCTCAGCCTTTGAATTGGATACCTTGCTCTCGAAGACCTTTGTTGGCAGTAGTCAAGGAACCGAAGGAGTTGCAAGACAAGGAAGCCTACGAAGGGAGTCGGAACGAAGAGAAAGCACAGGCAGTCACAGTAGTCAAAGAAGATCTGACAAGTAGGCCATCCAAATTTCTCAGGCATCAAGGAGTTGAGCACACAAGAAGAAGGAGCAAGTAGGGAGCTCCAGGAAATGTATGTCAAAATGTTAGAAGAAATCCCTACAAAAACAGTGATTTTCATCACTAACAATCATTGTAAATACCATTTCTTATTTTTGTAGCTCCATTTTGTGCAAGCCAAGGAGTCCTTGAGCTTGAGGAGCTTTAGAAGTACCTACCTGGAAGTTTTCACATTTTTTAGACTTCGTTTGAACCTCCAAATAGGGTAGAGAACCTAATTTTTAACTAGGCCGGACACTAGGTCTGGACAAGGCCAAAACCTAGTCAAAAACTATAAAAAGAGCTAGAGAGCTCATTTTTGAGGTTAGCTTGTAATTGATGTGAACTTGTAAGAGCTTTTTGAAAGTAATCTAAGAACTCCATTGCTTCTCACTCTTTGTCTTGTCGTGTGTGCGCGTGTGTGTGTATGTGTGTGCATGTTTGTGTGCTTCTCACTCACGCACTTGTGCCTACACTTGCTCGAGGTCTTCATACCATCCTCTTGTCTTCCCGGATTGAGATTAAAGGAGGTGCTACTCATCACTGAGCTACAACCTCCTTTCATTTTCTTTTGAATATTGCTTCTTCAACCAGTTCAACTTTACCTTTGGTGTGATCACCTCTTCATACTCTTCTTCACTTGCATTTGAATCACTATTTTGGGCAGCACTTTCAGCTTTAGATCTTTCATAACATGATGTTGGTGATGAGGAATGAGTCCTTAGCCTCTCCTTCCATGTTGAGATTTCTCCAAGTGATGTAGAAGCTTCTGGACCTGACATTTGAGTGCTTGTTTGTTGAAATTCTTCTTGGACATCACCTCCATCATCTTTGCAATCTTCTTCAGGAATCTTCTCTTTCCCTTCGTCTCCAAACCATGGTCTTAGCTTATCAAATACCACATCTCGTGAGAATCGTAGCTCCTTTGTCACTAGATTGTAGCACCTGTATCCCTTTTGCTCCGATGAATATCCAATGAAAATACATTTTTCTGACTTTTCCTCCATCTTTGTCCTTAGTTCTTGAGGGATGTGAACATAACACACACATCCAAAAACTTTGAGATGTGTAAGGTCAAATTTCTTACCGGAATAAACCTCCTCGGGAGTTAGATTATGCACTCCAGCCGTTGTGCACTTGTTCATCAAATAAACAGCCGTACTAGTTGCTTCAGCCCAATAGTTTAGTGGCATCTTCATCTCGTTGAGCATGCATCTTGCAACTTCTGTGATATTTCGAATTTTCTTTTCAGCTATTCCATTTTGTTGAGGTGTGTACGCACATGTAATTTGTCTCTTGATTCCATTTTCATAAAGAAAATCTGAAAATTCTATGGAGAAATATTCTCGTCCTCCATCGGACCTCAAAGTCTTTATGTAGCATCCTGTTTCCTTTTCTACCTGTGCTTTAAATCTCTTGAACATGGAGAACACATCTGATTTTTGTTTTATGCAAAACATCCATACTTTTCTTGAATGATCATCGATAAAAGTGACAAAATATCTATTACCAGCCACTGATGGTTGTTGTGATGGTCCCCATAGATCCGTGTGTATCAAGTCAAGGACATTCCTTGCCACATAGTTTCTCTTCTTGAATGGTTGTCGAGTTTGCTTTCCTAGTTGGCATGCTTCACAAAACTCATGTAGTCCAACATCATTGAAACTTGGAAGACCTCTTACCACTTCATGGTTGCTCATGTCCTTGAGCTTCGGAATGTTGATATGTCCAAACCTTTTGTGCCACAAATCGATTTCAGCAATCCTCTTGTTTCCAAACTAAATATACATCACCTTTCCATGTGGTTGTTGAATGTCCAAGGTGAACATCCTACCTTCTTTCCTTCCTTGAGCAATGACCTTGAATCCTTCTTTTGGATTCTTTATAAAGCATCCTTTTTCATTGAAGATAACATGATATCCTTTCTCTACCATTTGTCCTACTGAAATCAAATTCTTTGCAATAGTAGGAACATGAAGAACATCAGCCAATACCTTCTTATCTCCAAGCTTGATATCTCCAACATGCTCAATTGCGTGTTGAGTTTCATCGCCGGTCTCCACACATCCTTTTCCACTTGGAGCTTGTAGCTTTGTGAATAAATCTCCTTGGCATGTGATATGGTTGCTGCAACCTGAATCTATGAACCATTTTTGGCCATCACTTCTCGAGTTGTTGTAGTCATGCTTCATGGCAAGCATGGTTTGCTTGTCTCCTTCACTTGATGTACTCGCATAGTTATTTTGGCTCCTTTGGTTGCCTCCATTCAACCTTGCATTCTTTTGACAACAATTATTTGCATAATGTCCTAGTTTACCACAATGATAACATGTTATACCTTTATGAGGATTGTATGAACCTCAACCTCTTCCTCTATTTCTTCCTCGACCTCTTCCATGTGTGTTGTCATTTGAGTCGTCCTTGTTGTCCTCCGAGTTGTGTTGGCTGAAATTTGTGTTGTTGTAGCTTCTTCCTCTTCCTCTCGAGCCTCCTCTTGAGTTCCTTCCTCTACCTCGTCCTGCATATAACATTTGACTATGGCTGTCCTTACCTTTGTTGCCTTCTCCTTGTTGAGCAACCTCTTCAGCCACAAGATTTGGTATAATCTCGTCGAATGTTGGTAGAGGGTCTCTATAAAGAATGTTTGTGATGAGGGGCTTCCACTTTTCTTCACTCCTCAAGCCATTGAGGGCTGTTTAGACAATGTCTTACTCTTCTATCTTGCATCCAATTGATGCTAGCTGATCTTGAAGCTCCTTGATCCTCAATGTATACTCACTAATGCTTTGGTTTGAGCTTTTCTTCATGTTGTTGAGCTCGTTCTTGAGTTGCATCCTCTGAGACCTTGTTGAGGTAGCATACACCTTCTCCAATGCTTCCCAAACTTCCTTGGCTATTTCTAAGCTTTGCACATGACCAATCATAGTGTTAGAAATAACTTGTGAGATAAGGAACATCACCCTTCGATTCCTCTCTTCCCAATCAGCAAAATTGTCTCCTTTGTGCTGGAGTAATGTTGGGATCTTCAAGATCCACCGGTTGTGGATCCTCTCCACTAACTAGACTCCATAAACCTTTACCTTTAAGGTAGTTTATCATTCTATACCTCCAAGACTGAAAATTGTCTTTGTCTAACTTCTCAACTTGTTGTCCTAAATCAGCCATTGAAAACTTCTAAGATTGAAGTTTACCTCAACTATGTTGTGGCACTCTTCCTTGAATTTATGAAGCTCCCCCTTGATTTGTAGCTTCTCCTTTGCTTCACTTCAGTTCCAATGATTTTCCTCTTCAAGCTATAATGCTCTGATACGAATTGTTGGAGAATTCCTCTCCTATTCGCAGCGGAAAGTGTAGAAGACCTTCTCAGGATCAAGACTTTTGCCAACAGCTGAACCTTCAAATGAAAACTGATACCAATTGAAAAATGCAATGAACTTGAAAATTTGGTCACTCAAAATAGACACCTAGAGCTTTCAAAGGAGCTATCAAACACTCAATTTGGAGTAGATTTAGGCTGGCAATTCTTTGATTCAAAACAGACTAGCTGTCCACTCAGTTAGGCTAAAAACTGAACTTCACTAAAACCTGAATAACTCACAGAGCATAAAAAATTTGATAAAACAATTTTGGGTAGAGGAAGTACTTGAGATAAGCTTTCCAACAAATTTTTAAACACTAAAATTGGATACATATATTGAGAGATATGACTCTTACAAGTAGACCACCTAGAAATGGGTGTGCTGTTGGACATACTCTATGAGAGTGAACTGAACGAAATGACTCAAACCAAATGAACTAGCTACAAGGGGACTTCCACGCCTTCTTCCTCTATTCTTGAGTGTCCTCCCTTGCCTCTTTTATAGCCAAGTGACCAAAAACTCTCATGATGAGTTTGAGAGCTCTTCTCCATAACTTCTCCACTACTTTGGACAGCCACTCCTCTTACAGTTCAGTTTTTGGATTTGATTCTCTTTTGATTGATTCTCTTTTTTCCTCCACTACTTGCTGAAGTAAATGCTTCCATTTTTCATTTTTTTATTTTCCTTCTACTTGAAGAAAATCCTTTTTGCAAAAATATAGACGACCTTACTTCTTTATTTTTAACATAATAATGACCACGTTGTCATTGGGTGTTGTTGGTCCTTCTTGCATTTGTCATATTCTTGGGCATCCTTATAATGTCAATGAATATGGCCCAATTAACCACAAAAATGGCAACATGGTTGGATTGTTCTATTATTGGCATTGGTAGCACCTAGGTTCCAGCATGATTGATTGTAATTCCCTCGTCGTGGTGCCCAAAAGTTTGTATAAGATGAATAATTCGTTTTTCAAAGATGAGGTGGGACATAATTTGTTGTAGGTTTGCCACACTCCTATATTAGTGCATTTATTGTTAAATGATTATGCGTCTTGGCATTGTAAGGATAGATTTCTATAGAGTGACTTCAATTCTCACAAATTGCACAATAAACTTGATTCAATGCACAATTCACTGCCACATGCCCTAGATTTTTACACTTTATAAAAAAGACTTGTTTCAAAACATCTTTAGAATTACTCTTGTCAATCTTCACCCATTTTATATCTTCTGTAAATCCACCAACTTTGTGTTCCAACTGCAGAGCCATTTCAATAACGACATCTAGTGTCATACCACCAATGCACTAGATTATCATAACTTGACATAGTTGTGGTTTAAGACCATTGATAAACCACTATGTGATGATATCATTCGATAAATTAGCATTTGCCTGAGGCAACTATTGAAGATGAGTATGAAAAATTGTCGCATACAAGAATCTTGCACTCCCTTGTTTGGTTTTTATGTGTTATTCTACAAGAAGTCAAAAAATTTTGTTGCATTTTTCTTTAATTGGAATTGTTGTTAGGAAACCGTCCCAAAAATCATCATATCATCGAAGGTAATTTAAGTCAAATTCCATTAGACACCGTGTTGGTTCGTTAACTAGTTGATAGAAAGGCTATTGCTTTGTATTCAGCATAGTATGGGTTATCTAATACACTATAATTGATTCAAACATGTGGACATGAGCATCAAGGTCATCACCTCAGAATCCACCAAATTTAGCATAAGTTATCCCAACTGAAAACTATCTTCTTTATCCACCTTGTTGTCTACCTTGTAAGTCTTCCATTGCTTTGGGATTGAAATACTCAAGTGCATCCACTACTTCTTCAGAATTTGAGGTGGTAGGTGAGGCTTGATCACTAACTAATGGTGGACCTTGTGGAAGTTGCAAACTTAGCTATTGAATGGGTTCTAATTCTCTTGGCTACGATACCTTCCTACTACTCCAAAATCTTGGAAATGTTGTCATGATGCGTCGTTCAATCGGTGTTCTCCATCCTTCTCTGATACTGACTGACTTCGAGACCAGTTCTTTTGCAATTTTTGTGATATCCACTATAATTTCTGATGGAGATTCGGTTTTCACAAATTGAGTGGTTTGCATCTTTTTTTTCACGATCATAGCCTTGGAGGCATCCAAAGTATCATCGAGCATTATACTTTCACTGAACACCGGACTTCCACTAAGCACTGAGTCGCTATCAAACACCAAAATATCACCAGACATAACCAAATATTGTTTCAGTATTTCTCGCATATCAGAAACAAGAAAATACTATGATGTTGCACTACTGCTGGTTGCACTCTTTTCTTCAGATGTCACACCTTTGCTGGCTTTCCGTTGTGGGGTACTCAATGCAGTATTCACTCGAAGAGGATGCTTGTGACTTCTATACTTCAGGTAGGTCTCACGAGAACGCGTTAATGGCATGTAGATAATAAAAACCACTCCCCAGTAGGATTGCCAATGTTAACCTCTAGTCCAGTCCGGTGAGGGAATAGGATAGGTCTACAATGTTCTTGGGTGGCAGAATCCAATAAGTATTGGATCCTTGTATTTCTCCCAGATTCACCAATATTTACCAAATATGGAGAAACTTTTGATGATACACAAAATTGTCAGTAATGACGTATATGCAACCACCGAATACGTCATACTTCACAAACAAAAACACTATTTAATCCAATACATAACAACTTATACGAGGAAAATGATAACAATGCAACAAAGTATTTCCAAAACACAGACTCAACATATACCGAATATGTCCTCTTTGGTATGAAGAATCAACATTCTGGCAAGTCCAGTATCTCTCTCTCTTTCTCTCTCTCTCTCTCTTCATCAAAAGAGAGTGCGTTCTATTATTGTTGTGAAGGGTTACAAGGCAAGTCCATCGATTCAGTTAGATGTTTCACTGGGTTATTATTTACAGAACTACTAATAGTCCGACATCCGACGGCCCTAACAATTTTGTTTTAGTTGTAAGTCTTTCTCCAATTTGAGGTGATTCTACTTTTTTTTATTCCTCATATATTCTAATAAACTTGGTATATATTTTGTGATTGTATTCTGAGTGAAATCTGAGTCAGGTTGTGAAGAATGAAGGTTTGTCCATGCACATAGGTAGAGAGGAAGCATAGATAGTCTATCTTGGGGAGGATGCTTATCCACATACGAGAGTCCAAATTAGATGTTTTAAATTATGATATATAGGTGGTGGCTTTTACTAGGATTTTAGAAAGTTTCATAGCTATTCTACATCTAAACTTTGAGTTAAAGCCAAAATAGTGACTCCATGTCACTATATAAAACTACCTATGAGGGAGTACAACCTTCCAGAGCTACATAGGGGTATTGATTCATCTCCCAACAATGATATCATAGAATTTAGAAGAATTTGGGACTCTTAAAGGAGTTCAAAGAAACTATTTTAAGGCCGATAAATCTTTCAACAAAGGACTTGTAGTAGTCATCCAAGCTACATCAACATTTAGAAGTAGATTTCCAAGCTAGGAGCAAACAGCTCAACACATATCAAGGGAAGAAGCTATATAAAGGTAATCATTTTGAACTGTGGATATTCCAATCACAATAAAGAGGAGCTTAGGAAGCATTGAATCTTAAGCAATGGCATATTATGCTACCCAAATAAAGAGGTTGGAGAATGGAAACCACCAACCTTGGAGATTTTGGGTTAGCAATCTCCTCATGGGTAAGAGACTATGGGGATTATTTAGTAGTTTTGAGTCTAGACCTCAATAATATCTAGAGCCATTCACGCAAGCACAAGAAAAGTGAAAGATTGGATTGAAAGAGATAGGAGATTCATATTCATCCTATCCCAACACATTAGTAATAGCATGATTGGCTATATCAAAAACCTGGAGGCATCCATGAAGGTGTGAGAGGCTTTAGAGAGATTATGCTCCACCTCCAAGAATGCTCAAAAGATTCACCTCAAGAATGAATTAAAAAAATTAAGGCTTCAAATAGTAACATTGATGATTACATCCTTAAGGTAAAAGAGATTGCAGATGCCTTAGGATCGATAGGCAACTCCATCGATGATGGTGATTTGGTAGCTCATACATTGAATGGCTTCCATTTGTCAATATATGTGAAGGACTCATCCATTGAATGGGCTGAGGGATGATGATAAATGGAGGCCATTCACTACTTCAATATATGTGAGGGACTCATTGCTAGATTCTGAGCAATTACTATACTCGTGGTGATAGAGGAGATGAACCTCAATGGAGGTATTTAAAGGGCAATGAATCCCACATCTTTTATGCAAGTAAAGAAAAAGGAAAGAGAGATGGAGACAATGGAAAAGGCACGGGTAGAGGAAGATCAAGAAATGATCAAGAAGGTTTGAGTAAAAGCTATGGAGCAAGGGGGAGAGAAAGACCTAGAGGAAGAGGAACTTGAACTCTAGGAAAGGACTTCACAAATGAATGCTATAATTGTGGCAATTTGTGCCACTTTGCAAAGGACTATTACTAAATGGACAGCCAAGGAGGCTACATGAAGAATCAAGGAAACTTTGCAAAGACTTCAAATACATCAAAGAATAATAATCCCTTAACCATGATGGAAAGAAATGGTAGGAAAGATGGCATAGTCACCATACTGTACATCAATAGTGGATGTTCAAATCACACGAGTCAAAATAGGGATTTTTTTTGCAATTTTCATGAACCAACCACACAAGGGCATGTAGAAACAAGGGATGACATTGAGGATATGATCACACACATTAATGATGTTCATTTGGATGAAAGTCAAAATACAAAGTGTCTTAAAGAAACTTTATATGTGCCCATAATCATGAAGAACCTAGTATCAATTGGATAAATGTTTGAAAGAGGGTATGTAGTGAAGTTCAACAATAAAGAATGATTTGTGGAATATCCAATCCAAGCATACAAGTTGATAACTAAAGAAAAGAAGGTTATTCACCATGGAGTTAAGAACACCCTCATTTCATATGATCTATTTGATATTTGGTAGCATGCAAATAGCTCAAGTGCATTTGTGGCACAAGAGGATGAGCCACATAAACCTTCAAAATCTATAGGATATGCAAGGATAGGTGTGGTAAGTGTTCCTCTAAATTTCCATTATCAAAGTATGCAACACTTGTGTGAAGCATGTCAAATCAGAAGCAAGCAAGGATTTTACAATATTTTATTGAAGAAGAGTACATGCAAGAGCAGATTTCCATGGATGTATGGGAACCAACCAAGGAGCCCTCATTAGGAAGGCATATGTATTTTTCTATTTTCATTTATGATCACATAAAAATGACATGGTTTTCTTGTATGAAGCCAAAGGATGAAGTGTTTAGTCACTAAATTTTTCAAAGCACTTGTTGCAAAGGGGATGGGCATAGTTCCCCAAGGATATTTTTGAATTTCTAAGTCATAATGACATCAAAAGACAATAAACATGAATGTATATACATCCCAACAAAATGGGGTTGCAGAGAGGAAAAACATGCACATAGCTAAAGTAGCAAGATCAATGCTCAATGAGATGAATGTGCCCAATTGCTATTAGCTAGATGCATCAAGTACAAACATCTACATAATGAATAGGTGCCCCACTTTCATGAATAGGTGCCCCACTTTTGGTGAACATGATTTGAGTCTATATGAATCATGGAATGGTAAGAGATTAGATTTATCTCATCTCAAGATTTTTGGTTGTGTATGCTATGTGCACGTGCCTTATGAATTAATGCATAAACTTGAAAAAAGCTGAAAGGTGTATACCTACTGGGCATTCAAATGAGCAAAAGTGTTTTACATGTTATGATCCTAAAAGAAAACGAGGAAAAGGTGTCTAGAGATGTTATCTTTGATGAATTGGTGCCTTGATTTGGTTTCAAAGATTCATTGTAGGTAAAAGACATACATGATGCCGAGAAAAGACACACATAAGATCAACAAAATGTAGAGATTTCTAGTCCTTAAACTTCAAGGACATCATTAGAGGACAACCATACATATCCATGGAAAGGGAGATTGAGAAGCAAGCCTACTTCAAGTGAATAAAGCTCTACAAGAAGCAAAGACAAGGACAATGAAGATGGTCGAGATAATCCATTGGTAGAGATGGATAACAATAGTAAAGGAGAGTTAAAAAAGATAGAGAATTCAATGTAAAGACCTCAAGCATAGAGGAAAAGGTTCATTCCAACCCCTCAAGAGAGAAGAAGCTCAACAAGAGAAAGGTATCTAATTCATAGATTAAATTATGCCTCATTCATTGCCAAAAGTTATGCATAAATGAGACAAGTATATGCATGTCAAGAGTCTAATTGATTTGAGGATGAAAGAAAGCATGAATAATGGAACCAAATCATGCAAGACGAAGTGACAACACTCAAGGAGAACCAAACTTGTTCATTGGTGCCTAAGACCAAGGACATGAAGGTGTTAGGCAACAAATGGGTATACAAGGTAAAGAGGAATTTGGATGGCTCATATCCAGATAAGGTTGGTGGCACAAACCTATGGCATTAACTTTCATGAGATTTTCAACCCTATAGCAAGGATGAATACAATAAGAACTCTCATTGCAATTGCAGCTTCAAAGAGTTGGAAGATCCACCAACTAGATGTTAAGAATGCTTTCTTGGACAATGAATTAGATTAGACCGTTTTTCACAGGGAAAACTAAAGGATTTGATTATCATAGTTATCCCCATCATGTGTTAGGTTAAAAAAGGCTCTTTATGATCTCAAGCAATCCCCAAACCTTGGAACCAAAGGCTAGTGGAATACTTAGCCAAACGTGGCTACAAACAAAGTGACGTAGACTTATCATCGTACATGAAGAAGGAAAGTGATTTTGTTGTCTACATTTGCATTTATGTCGATGGTCTTATTCTTATAGGGAATGATGAAGCAAACATTAGAGAGATAAAAAAACAAGCTTGGGGAGGAATTTAAGATATTTGATATTAGAGAATCAAAGTACTTCTTAGGCATAGAAGTAATCTACAAGGAGAAAGGCATATACCTCACCCAAAAGAAGTACATTCTTGATGTACTAGAAAAATATGGCACGTGTAATTAATTGCAAACCGAATTGCAAATCCATTGGAGGTGAATGCAAATATGAGTACACATGAGGGAGAAGATATTGAAGATGTTACTTTCTATATGCCCATTGTAAGATCTTTGAACTATGCAACTCTTATGAGGTTGGACATCAAGCATGTAGTAGGAGTGCTCTCATAGTTTATGCAAACTCCCAAAGCACATCACTTAGTGGTAGCCAAGAGGGTTCTTAAATACCTCAAGGACACTATAAATGAGAGTTCATTTTATGTTTATGACGAAGATTCACAGATGAAAGTTTATTGTGATGCAAATTGGGTAGGTTTGAAGGATGATAGAAGATACAAGTGGCCATATAGTCATGATTGGAAGCAAGACTATCTCCTAGAGCTCCAAGAAGAAGCAATAGGAGACCTATCTTCAATTGAAGTTGAATATAGAGCCTTAGCCCTTACACCCCACATGGACACTAATGTCAAACATTTCTACACACACACATACACACACACACATATATATATATATATGTGTGTGTGTGTATATATATATATATATATATATATATATATATATATATATATATATATATATATATATATATATATATATATATATATATATATATATATATATATGTGTGTGTGTGTGTGTGTGTGTGTGTAAGTTTTGACTTTGACTCACTCTTCCATTAAACTTGAAATTTGAAAGGACAATGCACACACATAAGAAATTCCTTTACCTCCTACATGGAGACTAATGTCAAACATATCTACATATAAATGAATTGAAAAAACTAATGTGAGGAAGATCTAAAAATACTCTAAATCTTCAATTCATAGGTCCACTATGTTTTTTTTTTTTAAATATGGGAAGTTCGGCCTTAGCCTACTCTCCCGGACTTGAATTAGTTAAAAGAAAATTACAAGAGGAAGGGACTAGTGCCCACGGGATCCCCCGAATCCCAAATAGGGCGGGTAGCTTTCAAAGGAGGTTAATCACCCTATCATCTCCCTCATTAGGTCCACTATGTTTACAACAACATCATCCACCTCAATAAGTATTTAGTCCTACACCATGCACCTGTGAGAAGTAAATTTATGTTTATGACGTTGAATGAAGAAAGTTTGCACATGTTTGCGCTTCTGAGATGGATAGAACGACGAACCGCTCGGAACCTTGAACCTATATACACTGTCGTGTGTTCTAGTCTAATATTTTCATACTGCGGTCCGCGATCTGTTGTCCGGGCCAATTAATGAGGATCGACGATTTGAACAGGCACCACCTTCGAAGTCACCATTTTTGTCTGTTCTGTCGAACGTGAGTTTTACTTGTCTGGCGCATGAAAAGGTTGGCCTCATGCGCACACGCACATACACATACACACACCCATGCTATTCTACACATGCAAAACACATCTGTCTTTGTTTGCACTCATCGAAGTTCACCTCTCTTGAGTTTTTGCGACGTGATGAACATAATTACGCCTGTGGATGTGGATCTACGTATTTGTGGAATCTGTTTACTCAGTGGAATGCATGCCTATGTACATATTATAGTAGTAGTCGCGTCCTTCGGTTTTGTAGTTCAGTGTAATTTTCCATACTGCTCTTCCTCCCAAGTATATGAAAAGAATGAGGAGGTAGACGAACAGAATCATTGTAATCAGATTTCGCTCATGAAGAATTTTTTAGGAGAAACAATTCATCAAGGCTTGACAATTACGCATGTGAATACGTATCCTGTAGAGTTTTTTGCGACTAGGGGACAAGTCATTGGGCACTTCATTAATATGGAACAGTGCCTTATCACTATGGGACTAACTCGATTATTCAACTGCAGCTTTGTTCATGGAGGTACATATATAGAGTGTTTTGTATCAATGCCACAAGAAAGGATATTGGGAAATTTATTATCAAGACACATTCAATAGAAGATATTGAATATTGACTTCAATTGGAAGAGAGTCTGAATGGGTGATCAATCTAAGTTATCAGAGCAATCCACATTCATAGACCTCACCAAAAATTAGTAATGGGGGACTCTGCCTCTAGCTCTCTATGGAAGAGACGCCATACCCTCGCCTCAGCTGGTATACCTTTGTATGTGCCAGTTTCCATCTCTAGCTGATGTGAGGATGTAGGCATCCTCGATATGGCGCATTTTACTCCATGTGATTGATGCACATCTCAATAGCTCGGCCTAGCCACAAACCCATCCTCAATGAGTTGGAGAAGATGCTCTTTTTAGAAAACCTTCTCCGTACATCTTCTGAGTCTGCTCTATCAGTGTCCTCCTAGTATCCAGTTGAACCAGGTCCTGCCGTATGAGTCTGGTGATCTCTGTCCGTGTGAGAGTAAGAGAGTGCATCTATAGAATATTGAAGGGGACAATCGATCGGTATTGAACCCATGCATCTGGAACCATGAAGTCATCTATCCTACCAGGAGGATGCATCTCCCTATAGAGCCAAGTTCCAACCATCGAGAGAAGTCTATGGTAAGCGGGACAAATTTGTCTCTAGGATGCTCGCACAAGCTGGAAAGGGAGAGCCCTATCTAGTAAGAGCCTCGATCACCAAAAGGACCGCCATCATATCTGCTCAAATAACCTCACGAGACATACATTTTCTCCAAATTGCCTATGACTGCGTATGCTCTCGTCAGTTGGGTCTTGGCTCCTCTCCTCATCGAGAATACTGAAAACACCCCAATGTATGTATATGCATCTACATACCCCACAGTCTCCTGCCCATAAGTGAAAGTGGGGCCTAAACTCCGCACCCACTACAGTGTGTGTTAGGGACGTTAATCCTGGACTTGAAGGTTGATAGAGGTGACACTGTCATGTACAAACTCATGCAATGTATCCAGTTGCCGCAGCATGGCATCCGGGGAGTCAGAGAACAATACAATATTGTCAGCATATAGCAATAGAGGAATCCTTGTTCCTGCTAGCTGGCACCTCTGTCCCCAAGTCTCTTAACATAATAAAAAACCTCATCCACAAACAACGGACACCCCTACTTCACCCCATTGGTGGAGTCAATCAATGTAGACATACCCCGTGGAGTGTAGACTTGCCTCACAATTCATATGTACAGGGCCATGATCCGCATGATAAGCTCTACGAGTACCCCCAGCACCTGTAATTGCCATATCACCAAAAGAAAGAAAGAGATAAATAAAGAAAATATATTAACGTCTTTTATGGGCCAAATTGACCCATGAGACATACATTCCTAAAAGATATAGAACCATCAACAAAAAAGGCAAAAATAAAATATAGAATGAAAGCGATATGTGTGGAAATACATCATTATCATGATCACGATGAAAAATGACAGGATGGGGAGACTGAAACTTTATGTTGTAGGGATAAAATCATGATATGTGCATGGGAATCCTAGCTTCATCTTGGGCAGGTTATGTAGTAAGGCGTATGCTGGCAGCTATGCGAGTATGTTGTAGCCTGATCCTCTGGATCTTACACTCAAGACGTCTGATATATCTGAAGTTTTGCACATGTGGTCATCAATGTGCTCTTTGTGGCTCTTCCTTTGCAAGTGAGCACTGAGACTCCTGTTTCTCTGGGCGATCAGGTGGAGAATTGCAAGTGAGCACTGAGAGTCCTGTTTCTCTGGGCGATCAGGTGTATTCTCCCTTTGGCTTTGGAAGAAGCATGTGAGAATGAGCTCAAGTAATCTTACACTTGCCTACGGGGGATCCCATAGGCTGATGTATGTGTGTGTGTACACACACACACACGCACATATATATATATATATATATATATATATATATATATATATATATATATATATATATATATATATATATATATATATATATATATATATATATATATATATATATATATATATGTATATATATATATATATGTATATATATATATATACATGTATATATATATATATATACATATATATATATATATATACATATATATATATATATATATATATATATATATAGATCAATATATATATATATATAGATCAATAGATAGATCGATAGATAGATACATACACACGTGTGCGAGAGCTCGTGCACGCGTGCACACACACACACACACACATATATATATATATATATATATATATATATATATATATATATATATATATATATATATATATATATATATATATATATATATATATATATATATATATATATATATATATATATAGATAGACAGACAGACAGACAGACAGATAGAGATAGATAGATAGAGAGAGAGAGAGAGAGAGAGAGAGAGAGAGAGAGAGAGAGAGAGAGAGAGAGAGAGAGAGAGAGAGAGAGAGAGAGAGAGAGAGAGAGAGAGAGAGAGAGAGAGAGAGAGAGAGAGAGAGAGAGAGAGAGAGAGTATCGCGGTCTCTGAATGAAACCATCAGCTGTCACTGTCAGGAAGTGCTCTCTGTAGTGTTGCCTCTTTGTGGGAAGAGGTTCCCGTGGTGCTATCCATGTCTCCCTGACGTGTATCTGTAGTAGGTCTTGACGGATGATCCTGTTCCTCTCCGAACGAGAGAGGGTAATCTAGGGGGAAGAGAGGTCATACTGAAAAGGGGGAGATCAGCAATGCTCATGCCATAGGTCTGTGCATACCATAATCTCTCATGCCATGTCTCTGCCAAATGTCTAGAGCTCTCAAATGCAAGCTTGGTGAGTCGACTCGTGGGGAGCTCTCTGTCTCAAAATAAAGGTCACCAGCTGAAAGAGGGCCTCCACTAGCATCGGTGGTGTGCCAAGCTCAGCTCGTATAATGTCATGTGGAACGGAGGACTTGCTGCAGAGCAAGCGTGAGATCATGGTGACATGGGGCCTCTCAATCCGCGTCCACATTGGCTTCGTGATTCCTGGTGCCCATACTGCCGCTGCGTACATCAATGCGGGTGTCACTAGAGTATCAAAGAGCCACCCCTTAGTCCGGGGCTCCTGAAAATGTGCCTGAAAGCAGAGTCTCTCCATTCCAGCAGCGTCTCTCCATTCCAGCAAGTGCCGCATAGCCTCTCGTCAATCTCTCTCTCGCTGCCTATGCCATGGAGAATACCCCTCTGCTGCACGAGAAGGTGACACCTAAGTAGACGTAGGAGCCCACTACCTCTATCTGTTCTCCAGCTGCGGTGAAAGAGGCGTGATGGCGTACTGTCCTTGAGGTGTGGAGGATCATGACCTTGGTCTTGCCAAGGTTCACTGTGAGTCCTCTCTCCATGCAGAAGGTATCGAGCCCCTGTAAATGTGACTGCAGCCCCTCATGTGACTCTGAAAGCAAGGCAATGTCATCAGCATATAATAGGATGTGTATTGGCGTACCTCCGAGGTCTCCTCCTAGCCCTCCTGTGCGCTATATATACTCCGTGATTTCGTGGATGTAGAGATCGAAGAGAGTGAGTGAGAGAGGGCAACCTTGTTTCACACCAATGGTGCTAACAAGGCTGTCTGATAGGCCACCGGGGAAGTGCACCCTGCGTGTGATGACTCGTGCATACAAAGCATGGATGGCCCATAGCATGTCTGATGGTAGTTGTAACCCTTGGAGACTTCGTAGTAGTCTCTCTCGAGGGATCATGTCGAAGGCTTTGTGGAAATCCACAAAGCAACAGTAGAGTCTCCGCTTCCTCGCCTTCACACTCTCAATCACGCAACGACGTACGAAGATGTGGTCGATGGTGGAGAAAGTGCGACGGAAGCCTGCCTGGCCGGGTGCTCTGATCCCGGCTGTCTCAATGTGTGTACTGAGCTCTACCTCTAGTACTGCCCCATAGATCTTGGCCAAGGAGTGGCCTATCATAATAGTCCTGTAGTTCCTCGGGTCCATCATATCACCGGTCTTATGGATATGCGCAATGCTATGCATAGTCCACGAGTAACCCTTCAACCAATGCATGGTTGAAGAGGTGGGCGATCATGTGGGAAACTACATCGATTGCCTATATAAAGTGCTAGCCTTGTAGTCCTGTGTGGTCTGCTGAACGGCCATGCTGTAGCCTATGGATGCCTGTTGTACCATGCCTGTCGTGAATAGGGTGGATATCAGAGGAAACGGTGTGGAAGGGATCAACAATGGAGGTTGTCCTTGGACGTCATATAACCTCTAGGCGTAGGTGTGCCAAGTCTGAGGATCTGCTATGGGTGTAGGTGGGTGTGGCCCCATGTAGGGCCCTCAAGGCAGTGGCACAATCCCTACTCATGAGAAGGTCAAGTGGCACAATCCCTACTCATGAGAAGGTCAAAAACCTCTGCCTCCTGTCTCTCCTCGAAAGTTCGCCGCTTCCTGCGTGTGAGAGCTCGCATCTGTCGTCGTGCCTCCCTCTCCGTGATGGATCCCAAGATACTCTGTGCTCTGAGGTGTCAGTATAGTCGACTACACTCCTCATCGTACGATCTATTCTGGGGTGTATGCCCCAGGTGGTGTATGGGAAACTGAGAGTAGAGGATGTGTGGAGGATCGAGGAGAAGTGGGCGGTGAGGGTGTCCAATGGGGCGGAGGGGTCAAGGGAATAGATGCGCTCTCGAACATGGGAGCTATAGATATGTGCTAGCTCATGTCTAAAGTGAATGGTGGTATAGGCATGTGGGGCTCTATCGTGGTGGGGTGGGATATGCATGGTGAGTTGCGTATGGATAGGGTGAGATATGTGTGATGAGCTCCAATCGGTATGGGTGGGATGGTGAATGAGGTGATGAGATGTGTCGTCTCCGGGGGTCCGATAACATAGTCTACCACGCTGCCTCCATGTGGTGTCGTGGATGGAATGAAGGTGAGACCACTCGAGGTGGGCCAGGTCGCCATCCCATTATAGATAATGAGATGGTGTGTTGCTCCCATCTTGAGTAGGTGTCGGCCCTATGCGGGCATTGAAGTCTCCTACAAGGAAGACTTCGCCCATCCCGGTATACTCCATAATGGTGTCACTGAGGCAGTCATATGGGGATGGGGTGTCTGGTCCCTCCCCCTCTGAGGGCTCCTCGGATGTATCTGTGAAGTGCGAATATATATATATATATATATATATATATATATATATATATATATATATATATATATATATATATATATATATATATATATATATATATATATATATATAGAGAGAGAGAGAGAGAGAGAGAGAGAGAGAGAGAGAGAGAGAGAGAGAGAGAGAGAGAGAGAGAGAGAGAGAGAGAGAGAGAGAGAGAGAGAGAGAGAGAGAGAGAGAGAGAGAGAGAGAGAGAGAGAGAGAGAGAGAGAGAGAGAGAGAGAGAGAGAGAGAGAGAGAGAGAGAAAGAAAAGAAAGTGTTTTTACGTCTATTAGGAGGCCAAACTCGGCCTATGAGACAAATCGATGTACATGGGTGTATCTTCTGTCAATCAGAAAAGATAAAAGTGCTGAAACGAAACTGGTTAAGCTGATATAGATCTCCGTAGTGTGCATGTGGGGATACCCATGAAAGTGGTGGGGGGTGTATGGAGTGCGATATCTATGATAGTCTATATGCAAAAGGGTAGTACAACAACCATGAGAATGCATCTAAGACGACTAACTAGCTCCATCCTGTGCTAGGGGGTGGGATGTAATATGTGATACATAGGTGGAGGTGGAGTCAGGGCCACCCTGATGGCTGCAACGGGATCGGCCATCATCTGGGATCGTCTCTCCTCCATGGCGCGATGGTCACAAGCCTTGATCTCCGCAATCTGGTGTCGGTGAAGTCTCGGGGCCCGATATCCTATATCACGGGGTCGTCTCCTAGCTCGAGATATCTGAGCCTGCTGAAGAGTCACCCCGCTCGGTATGTGGGCTGAGGGGGGGAGGGCTGCAGCACGTCGTGGAATAAAGAAGTCAGTGAGCTGACTCTGTCTCCCTCCTGTATGGAGTGCTACAGTAGGCTGGAGTAGGGAATCTCTGTGACTCTGTATCTCTAGTAAGAGTCGCCCGAGCTGTCGCTGGTCTCTAGAGTCCATGATCTCTCGGAGGGTGGGCTGCCCTGCAAACAGAGTCTCGTATCTGCCTCTGATGCCATCATATGCGCTACATCTGCATACAAAGTGCTCCTCATCCTCCATCTCTACTCTGCATACTCTGCATATCCGCTCCTCTCTGGGAATGTCTGCGGCTCTTCCCGTCTCAATCTCGAGTCGGTGTGATGAGACTCTCAGCTGGCCAATCGCTACCCTCAAGCTATGAGGCATGTGAGTATCCATGTAGCGTGGTCGCTGGATGAAACCGTCAGCTAGTATGTCTAGGAACTGGTCTCGATAGTGCGATAGTCTCGATCCCATGTGTGGTGTGTGCCATGTCTGACTAATGTAGAGCTGCCAGAGATCCTGTCTGAGCACAACATTCCTCTCACGACGAGAGAGGTGGATGTGAGGTGAGTCTGGGTCATACTGAAAAGGCGGCAATCTGTCCATATCAAGTCCATGACTATCAAACCAGACTCTAACCTGAGTGTACCAAGCTCTCTCATATCCTAACTCTGATATCTGTATAGATGCCTCAAGAGCTCTGTGTGTGAGTCTATCTGTAGGGAGGTCCCTAATCCTCTGAATAAAGCAGATAGTCTGGAATAGTGCCTCTACTGCCATGGGTGGTGCAGCTAGCTCTGCCCTGATGATGTCATGTGGCACCGACTGTTTCCCACGAAATAATCGCGAGATCATACGTACCTGTGGCCTCTCGATCGCACTCCACTGGGTGACTGTGAGACCTGGGGCCCAAACCGTCGCAGCATACATCATAGCTGGTCTGACCAGTGTGTCAAATAGCCAGCCCTTCGTGCGGGGCTCCTGGAAGTGTGCTTGGTGACATCTCCGCTCTAACATGGCTAAAGCTGCATATCTGCGTGTGAGTCTATCGGTGGCTGCCTGCCTCATGCTGAAGGGGCCAGGCAAGCTCGTGAATGTGACTCCGAGATAGACATAGGAAGTGACCACCTCAATCTGTCCACCACCAGCTCTGAATCCTGCTCCATTCCTCACCATGGGGGAGGTGTGGAAGATCATGACCTTGGTCTTGCCAAGGTTTACTGTCAAGCCCCTCTGTGTACAAAACTCATCCAGGGCCTCAAGGTGGCGCTGTAATCCCTCGGGTGACTCTGAAATCAAGACAATGTCATCGGCATATAATAAAATGTGGACATGTGTACCTGCGAGGTCTGCACCCTCTCCTCCAGCTCGGAGAATGTAGTCCTCAATCTCGTCAATGTAGAGACCAAATAGAGTGGGAGAGAGTGGGCAGCCTTGCTTAACACCGATGGTGCTAGCAATGGCCTCAGACATACCTCCTGGACACCGTACCCTCCCAGTCAGACATACCTCCTGGACACCGTACCCTCCCAGTCACCTGCTCATAGAGTGCATAGATGGCCCAAATCATCCCTGATGGTACTCCCAAGCTCTGGAGGCGTTGGAAGAGCCTCTCTCGCGGCAGTGTATCAAAAGCTTTGCGGAAGTCCACAAAGCAGCAATATAGCCTCTTCTTCCGCACCCTTGCCCCATCAATGAGGCAGCGCAGAATGAAGATGTGATCAATAGTAGAGAAAGCTCGTCGAAAACCTGCTTGGCCTCGTGCTCGTAGCCCCTCAGTCTCTGCATATGAACTGAGCTCTGCCTCAAGTATGGCACCGTATAGTTTGGCCATGGTGTGGCCAATCATGATGGTCCTGTAGTTCCCTGGATCCAGGGTGTCGCCAGATTTGTGGATAGGCACAATGGTGTGCCTAGTCCACTCCTCTGGGAAGCCCTCTCCTATAGCCCGGTTGAAGACATGTGCAATCAACGGGGCTATAGTGGAGGCTGCATATATGAGATGCTCGCTCTGCAATCCTGCGTGGTCTGTCGAAAGTCCATGTCGAAGTCGTCGTATGGCCCTCTCAACCATCTTTGCTGTGAAGAGAGAAGAACTAGTAGGGCGAGGCTCAAGTGGCTGGGGAATGGGAGGCTGCCTAGGTACCTCATATAACCTCTGAGCATAATCATGCCATGTGTGTGGGTCTCCAATAGGTGTGGTCGGGCGTGGCTCTCGTAGGCTGCGCCATGCTGCAGCACTGTCCATACTCATAAAGAGATGGTATAGCTCAAGCTCCTGTGCCTCCTCAAAGGCTCGCCTCTTTCGACGTGTGAGAGTCTTCATCTGTCCCTTGGCCTCTCTCTCTGTGATCTCTCCCAATGCTCGCTGAGCTCGTAGTCGGCGGTAAAGATCTCTGCAATCCTCATCATACCAACGATGTTGTGGCATAGTCCCGGGAGGAGGTTTGTGACGAGAATGGATGGTGTGTGGGAAGGAGCTGATGGCTGATGTCTGAAGAACTGATGCTATCTGAGAGGTGAGTAGGGATAGTGGAGTGTCAGGATGAAGTAAGAGAAGACCCTGCTCGACTCGAGCTGCATATATGTGAGCTAGCTCGTGTGTGAAGTGGATGGTGGTGTGTGGGATGCATGCTGCGGGTATGCGTGTAGGGGTGTCTCCCTTCAGGGAGAGTGCGAGGTATGTGTGATCAGCCCCAATGGGTATGGGTGGGATGGTGAATGAGGTAAGTAGGTGGATGGCCTCTCTGGACCCCATGACGTAATCTTCTGTACTTCCCCCGCCGTCTGTGACTGAGTGTGGTATGCATGTCAATCCTCCTGAGGTAGGCCACTGAGTCATCCCGTTATAGATAACGAGATTATGTCGAGAGCCTAGTCTGAGTAGGTGAGTGCCATAGTGAGTGTGTGTAGCGTCAGCTGAAGCTCGAGCTGTAGACTCATCCTCTATGGTATGTAGTATCTCCGGGTCTTCTGGGTCAAATATCTCACACTGATCATTGCCTGTCCTTGCATTGAAGTCTCCCATAAGGAAGACTTCCCCTAATGCAGAGTACTCTGTAATCTCTTCTGACAAGCAAGTGTATGGTGAGTCCTCCTCTCGATCTATGATAGCGAAACGCGAGCTAGAAGGAGCAAAGTAGCATAATGCTATGAAGATGATCCTCTCCTGCGAGAGCTGGAGTCGAATCCAAAGATATCTGGCCTGTGAATCACGTGCGACTATCTGTATCCTGCTCTGAAGTCCATCTCTAAAGAGTATGGCTACTCCTCCTGATCCTCGGGTGGTGTGCTGACGTGTACACTCTCTGTATGTGGACTCCCACTGAAAACCGTGGACACGAGGTAGGCCCCGGTCCGGGCTCTCATGTGTCTCTGTGAGCATAATGATGTCTTTGCCTTTGCGCACCTCTTCCAATCTCTCTGGGTGTGTCCATAGATCTCCATTGCAGTTCCAAACTGCAAGGTGTATCTCCTCGAGTGTCTCACAGGCCGCGAATCCCTATGGGATGGCCTTGCCATCAATGATGACACGACCATCTCTGTATGAAGCCTTCTTTCCTTCTTTGCGAGCTTGATGTACTCTCGGCATGCATGCACGACGGTGTGCTACCTGCATGGGTGTGAGATCATCGTCAAGGTAGATGGGGGGGCCATCAAGTGCTCTCAAAATCACCCTCTTGCGTAGGAAAGTAGATCTTATATCTTCGGAAGGGAAGTGTAGAATGAGAGCTCTCTTCTTCGTGGGGTCTCGTCCCGTTCTCCAAGACTTGATGAATGGGGGACGAGAGAGAGAGAGAGAGAGAGAGAGAGAGAGAGAGAGAGAGAGAGAGAGAGAGAGAGAGAGAGAGAGAGAGAGAGAGAGAGAGAGAGAGAGAGAGAGAGAGAGAGAGAGAGAGAGAGAGAGAGAGAGAGAGAGAGAGAGAGAGAGAGAGAGAGAGAGAGAGAGAGAGAGAGAGAGAGAGAGAGAGAGAGAGAAAGTCATATTAACGTCTTCTGGAGGCCAAACTTGGCCTATGAGACAAAAACCATGTACAAGTGTAGTAACCCTGTGTAGAAGATAAAATGAAATAAAAAGTATATCGCTACGCAAAGCTATATAGGGCTGGAAAAGGCTGGGGAGACGTGGCTTTGACTCTGCAGATAGTGGCCACCTAATACATGGGGGGATCCAAAATGTGAGTAAAACGCCCTAGCTACTGGTGATGGGTGGAGGTGGGTGTAGTATGTGGTGCATCGGTGGTGGTCTGAGTGCCTCTTGAAGGAAGACAACCCAGGGGGTGGTGGTACGCCTATGCTCCATCATGTGGTCGTAGGCGATCCTGATGCATGAGATATCCTCCTGATATAGTCGTGGTCGACGATATCCGCCCATGCGTGGTCGGCGCCGTGCTCTCTGTTCTGCTGCCTGGTGTAGCGTGAGCCCTATAGATGGACCTCTCTGATGTAGCTCAACTCGCTGAAAGAATTGCGTAATGGTCTGCCGGGTACTCACCCGTGGCTGATGTATGGGCTTTAGTGACCGCTCTCGCCTCTCGTATGCTGCTGTGAGAAAGAGTCCCAAGCATCTCTGGTCTCCCATAGTCATGCACAGCTGGAATGACTCCTCGATCTGGAACTGTGCTCGTAGGTCTAAGTATGCTTGACATCTGATAACAAAATGCTCCTCACTCTCTACCTCTGTCTGGCATACTGGGCACCACCTCTCCTCACGGGGGACTCCCCTGGACCGACCCCTCTCAATCTCGAGCTGATGTGATGAAACCCGGAGCTGCCCAATGACGACTCATAGGTGGTGGGGAAGGTAGGTCTGCATGTATCTCGGGATCTCGATGAAGCCCGTGCTCGATATATGTAGAAAATGCTCGCGGTAGTAGAGCATTTTCGGTGGCAATGTACCCCTAGGGCTCACCCATGTCCTCTGTATGTATGTATGCCATATCTCCTGACGAATGATCCTATTCCTCTCTTGATGAGAGAGCGAGTAGGTGGGTGCATGAGAGTCGTACTGTAGTGGTGGTAGCCTGTCTATGTCAAAGCCATGGTGGGCAAGCCAGTCTCATGTCTGTGCATACCATGAGGAGGTGTCGCCTGCTAATGCCATATCACGTGATGCCTCGAAAGCACGATAAGCAATGCGCTCTCTATCCATGCTCCGAAGTCCGTGTAATAGGCATACTGTCCGGAATAGTGCCTCAACTAGCATCCGTGGTGCAGCGGGCTCTGCTCTAATGATATCATGTGGTACTGAAGGCTTGTTGCGGATAAGTTTGGCAATCATGAGGATCTGTGGCCTCTCTCATGCTGTCCATACTGATGTAGCTAATCCTGGTCCCCATATGGCTGCCCCATACATGAGCGCTGGCGTAACCAAAGTGTCAAAGAGCCACCCTTTGTGTGGGGCTCCTGAAAATATGCCTGGTGGCACTGTCTCTCCATCAAAGCTAGTGCTCCGTACCCACGTGTGATGCGGTCGCGGGCTGCCTGAGCCATAGAGAAGACCCCTGATGCTGCTGTAAATGTCACCCCCAAGTAAACATATGATCCGACCACCTCGATCGGTCCACCTGCTGCTGTGAACAAACTATGTCTGTGTACGTGTGCTGATGTATGAAAGATCAAGACCTTGGTTTTACCAAGGTTCACAGATAACCCTCTGTGTCTGCAAAAGTCATCTAGGCCGTGTAGATGATGCTGTAGACCTTCTGCAGACTCTGAAACCAATACAATATCATCAGCGTATAAAAGAATATGGACAGTGGACCCGTGTACCTCAATGCCATCTCCCCCCTGCTGCTGTATGAAGTCCACTATCTCATCAATGTAGAGACCAAAGAGGGTGGGTGAGAGAGGGCATCCTTACTTCACCCCGATAGTGCTAGCAAGTGGATCAGATAAGCCCCCTGGACATCTGACTCTACCAGATACTCTCGTATAAGGCATAGATCCCCCATATCATTTCCTCCGGAGCTCCGATGTCAAGTAGTCGTCTGAAGAGCCGATCCCTGGGAACAGTGTCAAATGCTTTGCGGAAGTCCAGAAAGCAACAATATAACCTCCTCTTCCTGGCCTGGTCGATCAGGCATCTCAGAGTGAAGATGTGGTCAATGGTAGAGTAATCTCGTCTGAAACCTGCCTGTCCTGGAGCCCTGATGCCCTTCCTCTCAGCGAGAGTACTCAACTCTGTCTCTAGTACCGCCCCATATAACTTGGCCAATATAGGGCCAATCATGATCGTCCGGTATCTAGCTGGATCCATAGTATCACCTGACTTATGAATGGGCACTATGGTGTGCTCAATCCATGAGTCTGGGAACCCTTCAACCAATGCACGGTTGAAGAGATGGGCAATGAGCGGTGCGAGAGTCGTGCCTCCATAGATGAGGTGCTCTGCCTGTAAACCAAAATGATCATGGGCCCTGCCATGCTGCAGCCGGGCAATAGCGCGTCCCACCATAGTGGGTGTGAAGAAGTCAGAGGTAGTAGGAGAGTCATATTAACGTCTTCTGGAGGCCAAACTTGGTCTATGAGACAAAAACCATGTACAAGTGTAGTAACCCTATGTAGAAGATGAAATGAAATAAAAAGTATATCGCCACACAAAGCTATATAAGGCTGGAAAAGGTTGGGGAGATGTGGCTCTGACTCTGCAGATAGTGGCCACCTAATACATGGGGGATCCATAATGTGAGTAAAAGTGTGAGTAAAACATCCTAGCCACTGGTGATGGGTGGAGGTGGGTGTAGTATGTGGTACATCGGGGGTGGTCTGAGTGCCTCCTGAAGGAAGACAACCCAGGGGGTGGTGGTACGCCTATGCTCCATCATGTGGTCGTAGGCTATCCTTATGCGTGAGATATCCTCCTAATATAGTCGTGGTCGATGATATCCGCCTATGCGTGGTCGGCGCCGTGCTCTCTGTGCTACTGCCTGGTGGAGCATGAACCCTATAGATGGACCTCCCTGATGTAGCTCAGAGAGGTCAATCTATAGGGCTCACGCTCCACCTCTCTCTCTCTCTTTGGGGGGGGGGGAGAGAGAGAGAGAGAGAGAGAGAGAGAGAGAGAGAGAGAGAGAGAGAGAGAGAGAGAGAGAGAGAGAGAGAGAGAGAGAGAGAGAGAGAGAGAGAGAGAGAGAGAGAGAGAGAGAGAGAGAGAGAGAGAGAGAGAGAGAGAGAGAGAGAGAGAGAGAGAGAGAGAGAGAGAGAGAGAGAGAGAGAGAGAGAGAGAGACTTTTTAACGTCTATTAGAGACCAAAATTGGCCTATGAGACAAAACATATACATCGGTATGATCCAATCCACTGAGATCCCAAAACGAAAATAAAATGTGGGTACAAAACAGAATATAAAAGGAGTGGATAATAATAGCTGGCATCAAGGGTGTGGGGTGCTATGGGTATGCACTCCATATGCTCAATAGGTGAGATACAAATATGATATGCATAGGAAGGGGAGGCTCGGTGGTGTCATAACCCTCTAAGTGCTTGGAGTGGGTGTAGGATATAGTGCATCGGTGGGTAAGGCATCGTGGCGATCCTCAAAATGCTCTGCATGTCGAGATCGACAGGGGTGCGCTGACGTCTCTGTATCTCATGTCATGGTTTATACTCTCCTCCGATAGCTGGAGGCGTATCCACATGAAACGTGCCTTTGGGTCTCTGGCTACCACCTGTACCCTGTGCTGTAATGACTGTCTATAGAGCACGGCTACTCCTCTTGATCCTCGTGTGGTGTGCTGTCGCATCTGTCGGCGGTTAGCTGACTCCCACATATAGCCCTCAATCCTCGGTAGGCTCCTCTCCGGGCTCTCATGTGTATGTCAAAATTACATCAATATATATTACAAATGAGGGAGATAGCTGTTTCTTCCTATGTGGTATGGGTATGGAAATCTCTGATAATAGCTTGACCGCCTCTGTATACTGCCCACTTTCCATTCTTCCTGGCTTCTCTGACTTTAGTTAACTCTGCTGGTCAATTTTTAAGTTGGAGTGGGATGAGTTCATCTGCTATCCATACTTTAGTACCTTGTAGTGACTTTGCTTGCTTCATGACAGCTATCTTATCTGACATGTCAAAATAGCTTACCCTTGCCTGAGTTCCTTTGGGTGTGATGAAGACCGGAGACCCTAGATTGATGAAGGGGACCTCCAATCCTGATAACTTTCTTGTTGCTGCCACCAATTCCTGCTCCTTTACCACAGATATTACTTCTTTTGAAAAATGTGTAGAGCTGGATAGTTTTACCTCGGATAATTGTGTTGCCAAGTCGACTTTATTTGTTGATTCAACTCCTGTTTGCTGGCTATTTCCTTGTGTTTCATCAAGCTTTTGTTGCAATCTGGCTATTTGTTCATCTTTCTTACTAATTTCCTTCTTCATTGCTGCCATTTCTCCTTGGAGTTTCTTCACTTCTTGGAGTAAGTAAGACTCCCATGCTGTTGGTTTGTTGACTGGGGCTGGTATAGAAAGCGGCTGGTGCAAGAGGGCAGAGGCAAAGCTTTTCCTACCTTCCATGTTGTTGTTGTAG